>JAJMGY010000011.1:0-394382 GCA_030582775.1 Yamadazyma endomychidarum
CATTATCATTCAATTCATAGTCATTATCATTCATAGTCATTATCATTCATAGTCATTATCAATTATATCCCTCACCATGTTATTATGATATGATTTGATAATCACTCCTAATTTTATTGATGAAGTGTTTGATTTTCTTTGGTTCTGCCCAACCATTGGAATGATGAATTTTGTCTTTATGATTGGGGTGAGAGTCATTGAGTTTATTAATGTTGGTGTTTAGCTTGGGGATGCAATTGTGGGACTTTGAAGGGGTGGATCTTGTCTCAGTTAAAGAGTATGAATTATAATTGTTGATACGCCTTACTATTAATATTTGGACCTGTTGGTATGGTTAATTTTATTACTTAAGGATTTGATCAATTTGATTTGTATGTTGACTTATCTTTGACTTGGAATATTCTGAATTGGTCTTGAAGTTGGTGTTAATGGAATTAGTATAGGGGAGTTGGTGTTAATAATTAAACTGAGTTTGGCCAACTTAGGAATTTTATTATCATTCAATGTTGATCTTGGTGATTAATGGTTTACGTTGAAGTCTTAAATGGAGTAACTATAAAGATCTTATACTTTTTCTTATTAATTGCCAGTTTCACACAATGTCCATGAGGTATTGATGACGGTTAATTTTAAAAGCTGGTGGTGACATTGGCGGCTAATTTAACTAAAGTCTTTACTTTTTGGGGATCTGGGGTATAGTCGGTGAGATGTAACCTTTAGATGTAGCGAATTTATTTCATTTCACTTTAAGTCTATATCCACTGGCTCAGGTCATTTGCCACCTAGAGGGGGGGTTATGTACTAAACTTAGAAGGGGGTCCTAATTATTTACCTTCGCTATCGGGAAACCACAGCTTGGGTAGTGATTGGTGGGGTCTTTGGACCTAATATTACCCAGAACCTACCGAGACCTTACCGCCAGGTGGATACTTGCATTTGTGGACACCTGCATTTGTGGACACCTGCATTTGTGGTTACCTGCATTTGTGGTTATTTACTTTGTGGTAACTTCTTTTTGTGGCTGGTTTCGGTTTGTGTTCTGTGTAATATTTACCCCTGCCCCTTGCAGAGCCCAGTCATGTCCGATTTTTCGATTTTTCTGAACTTTTAATTGCATTTTTTGATCTCAGTTTTGTTGTTTTGGCTAATATAGCAATCCCTTTATATACCTACGAAAATAGACTTTTCAATTGATTAATCCCAATAATCTATTGATCAATATTGGTTGGTAGAAATATGACCATATTTAATTATCTCGTGTCGCCTCATAGTTAATAACAAATGTCATATGGTAGAAGCGACATCTAAGATATTAGTGGAAACGATTGACCATTTTTTTAAATGAGGTTTCTGCTTTAATGTCCAGATTCAACATTATACAGTTTTGATGAATCTTGAGTCATAATTGGTGGCTTTCTGGTGGTAAGTTTAATTACTAAATCAAGATCACCAAAAGTAACATGAGTAAACAATTGGATTCTCATATGTTTGGTATAAGTGATGTTAAACATTGCATTAAAAGTCAGAAACAAGTAGAAGGACCTCAAACTACTAAAACCAATAGTGATATAAAACAACATTTAAAATATCTGAAAACCCCCCATAAGGGTCTGCATAACTGAAACAAATACATTCAAAGTAACTCACATTTATGTAATAAGAAAATCCTTATCCCAGCTATAATAGACTAATTAGAGCCAATGGCGTTATAAAAATGATTAATTTCTATGAAACTAACATGAAATAAGATATAAAACTACATAAAATATCAGAATAACTTTTCTGTAGAGCTTAGAAGACAGACTTAGACATGACAACCACAAATCCATAAAAAATTATTAATTCCCGCCAAAACTCTTTTGTTTTTATTCCAAAAAAAGCAGAAACAAAGTCTAAGGTTGTTTTACTCTATAATCTACTTATAAACAAGACTTGAGCTGATTCTGAAACAGAAAAGTTTTTGACCACCAAATTGACCTACCTTGACCAACTCAATGGATGGCATATTTAAATGACAACATAAACACACCAAAATTAGTTCTCTCGGGCTCTAATGAAGATTAAATGATATTTGATATACAACTATGGTATTTATTAACTTTGCAGAAGATTCTAAAAAATTAAGTTTTTTGACTAAAAAGTCACAGACTTTTGCTTACCTTCACTCACGATATCGAGAGGAGATTTCAAATGACAACACATTTCCCCCAATATTTGAAGAAATTGGCCTGGAAATACAACAATCATATTTAAAATGATGACCTAGATTCAAATCGGTTATTATTGTAGAGCCTCCTCCTGAGTGGGTAGAGATATAGCGGTTATATTCCTTTTGTGGTTTTTCATTATGAAGCTCAATATAAACACAAGTTCAGATCAACTAAAGCCACAAAGTATTTATCTAAATCAAAATGAATAATTGCTATTGAATAGTATTACTTGGGGAGCAATTTGACAGGTAATAGTGGGAATAATGATGGAAATAGAAGTAAATGGCTGCAAAAATTGAATATCGCAATAAATTTCCAAGGTGTTTGTCAAGGCGAATGGCCTCATCAGAACGAAAATTATGGGGAGCCTCTTTAATTAGAAATTTGGTGGGGCATGGTGGGTGGCAATACTGAGAAGTTGGTGGACGGGTTATGGGGGATTATGAGGGTTTTGGTGGATGGTAATGGGGTGTACATGAAATCATGCATATGGGGGATTACCCAAATCGGCAATAGGTGAATATGGGGGAGAGTTGGTGATGGTAAACTAGCAGTCTCAACCAGAAAATTAATATCAAGTGATTACGTTTTTGCTTCTTTTTACCAAAAACCTTTTTGCCAATGACCAGAAGTATCTTAAAAACTAAATAATCAAATACCCCTAATTTCATTGTCTGTATCCAAATAATAATTCGTGTTCTTAAAATCTCTACTTAGGACTCGGAGCCAATCAAAGTCTCTTTTTCGATTTGTGGAACTCATCCAAATCTGTAGTTTACTCAACAACGCCATTTAATTTTGCAATTATTATAACTAGACACAACTAAGCCCTTTAGCCTCTATTTGAATGAGCCATTCTAGATTCAATGGGGTTTCCATTTAGATCGTAGTTGTAAATTTCATATTTTTGAAGGTTCAAAACATAATAAAACGTCACATAAAATACAAGCGGATAAATTCCATTCTAACAAGCAATGAATCAACACATTCTGAATACGTTTAGATGTACACAGCAAGTCTTTCGAATACTCGGTACAAGTATTTGGTATAATTTAGGTGGGTTATATTCAAACTCATGAACAGTTGGATATAACCAAATCGGGTAATTTGGAACCCAAACCACGTGATAAATCATTTCCAAAGTAAGGTTTACGAATATACCCAAATTCACTTACAAATTATCACAACCGTCATGGCTTTACGATCACAGTTTTGAAGTTTAATAAAAAAACAAAGATTTCATTGAAAACGTAAATTTGCATTTATGAGAATTATTTCTATGAACACAAACACCAGAGTTGCCTAAATTGTCTCAAAACATCGCTTGAGAAAGTGCCAATCGACTGGCACCAAGACACACTCACCATTCTACATACCACACAAGATATCCCCCAAAATGGTCAAAAATTAGGTCAAAAGTTGCTGAAATTCTCAAAAAAAAGTGTTCAAGTTGTTCGAAGTTGGTTGACTTTCCAAAGATTTTTTCAAAAAATCTCAAAAAATTCAAAAACTCCCGAATTGACCATCTGAAAGGGCCAATTTTGAGGTTTTCTGGCTTTTGTCTAACAACTATTAGCGATTGCGCTGATTTTTGAATTGGAACAGGTCAGGTAAATTTAGTAGTAACTCTTTGTTAGTAATAGGATATATCATTCGTACTCTAATTAGTCTCTTTTATCGTTTTTATGCCATTTTAAAACCATCAATTTTTGATGTTTTTATGATTTTTCGATAAATTTCGCTTTATATTATTCTTAATAAGGAGAATAGGAATTTCACTCAGGTCTAGGGTATAAAACAGCGCTTCTCTTCCCAAATCTGGCTAACTGTAAAAAGTATAGTTTGATTTAATACTCATTTTTTGGAATATTTTGACGTTTTTGAATCCTTATTTAACCTATTGTAATTAATCTGAATAAAAACCCCGATTTATGGATATGATCATGTTGAATGAGCTACTGTAAATAAATAACGATATGCTTCAATGCCTAAAGTATTGTATTTGTGTAATTAGAACATATTTTTCGCTTATATAGACGCTAAATAAGAATTGATGTTAAATCTGCCACCATCCTAGTAATGCCATTCAGTGTCTTCTAAACTCTAGATACTCGTAGTTTTGAACAAAATCACCAAGCGATTTCAAAATTCTATTACTATTAGGTCCAAAACAAGAAGATAGATATTTGATATTTTACCTAAATAAATACCTCTAGAATCATTAAAAATTGCTGAATATGCTTTAAATAACTTTAATGGCAACCCCAATACATATATATAACCCATAGAGGCATTGAAAAAGTGAGAGGCCTTTCTGGTGGTGTAAACGTAGGTAACCGTCAAATCAGTTGCAAATTTGCACTCCTAAATGTTGACTAATATGTATCCAGCATATCTTGACGATCTCTACTGGGTCTTTTATTGAGTATCACGCTTTGCAAGTGACCTAAAAACACCTATTTGAGTGCTTTTACGATCACTGGCAACGAAATAGAAAGAGGTATAGAAGAATCATCAAAGTAAACGAACACCTTATTTTTCAACCTTCTCCACCAGGAAGAAGTCCGATCACACGGGTTATACTGTCAATATAGTTCATAATGGTACTAAGTCAATGGCTCTACACGGGAAATAACCCGGTTCTTAGACACTATGGAATAGTCAAAAGAAGACGACATTTTGGTCAATTTTTGAAATTTTTCTCAAAAAAAAGTGTTCAAGTTGCTTCAACTTGGTTGACTTTCGTAAGATTTTTGGAAAAAAGTTGAGAAATTTCAAAAAACCCCGAATTGACGTACTTTGGAAAGGGCCAATTTTGAGGTTTTTTACACTTTTTGCACCAAGTGTGAGCGATAGAGTTGATTTTTGAATCGTAGTGGATCTGGAAGATTGGGTAATAACTGAAGATATAATATTGAAATTTCTAGTAATCCTATAATGACTCTTTTAATACGTTTTTCTTCCATTTTAAAACGACCATTTTTTGACATTTTTGTGATATCTTTACGTTTATGAGTTATAAGGAAGAATTGTGACAATAATTAGGTTTTCATTCATAATCATAAAAGCAAAATATTGGTAGTTCTGTGATTCTGGGTCTTTTGAGTTTTATAGGAAAGGTTTAAAAGTCCACTTTTGTACCGTTCTTGGAAATTTTTCCTTGGGTCAACCAATTTTGTAAGACTTTTAGAGTTTAAAAGTCATTCTAATATACCATATAGTTCAAGTAACGGTGTAATAGTATTTGAGGGGCTTCATGTCTAATATGTGGTATATGTTACATCATTTACTCTATAAAAGTAGCTTATTTTGAAGCCACTTTTTATGGAATACAGTCCACCTTTTATTTACATATTATGATTACAAGACCTTCTGTAGTAATATTTTCGAATTTCATACTTGAAATTGTCTCACCTGCTCTATTCTTAAAGGTTCTACGTTTTTGCCACAGTATGTTTGTAGATTTTACTGAGAGGTTTGATTAAAATTTTAACTTCGAAACAATTGAAACAATTGACTCCTGAATTAAACCATCGAAAAGGGTTACTACTCTAATAAAATCATAATGAATATTACACACCAATATATCCTAATATCATATACTTCTCCTCTATTCTATGAGACTATACATATTTTTGCAGCCACGCCGCTTGAAGCACGCTTACATAATACTAGACCTAAGTAATTAAAAAACTTCAAAAATATTAAATCCCACTTAATAACTACCATGACCGGTTCAACTTCAACAAACAAGAAGGCTGTTTCTCTGAATACCCTTTTACCACTGAAACATACCATCAAACAAGATCCATTCAAATCAGAATTCATTAATATTTTGAAGTATCAGCCTACAAATTATAAGTTTTCGAATTATTTCGGTACTGTAAATCAATCAACTAAACCGGCTGACACAATGGGTTATTACCTAGATAGCTATACTGACGAGGTTGCAGAGGAAGTTTGTATGACTACTGGTTTGAAACTTGAGGCTATAGAGTTTAGCAAAAGTGATATGGATAATCTTTTTGGCGATAGTATGAAGGATTTGCGTCAAATGGACACTGAACAACTGAAAGATGTATATAATAGTGTATCTGGGCTGTTTATTAACTATAAAAAAGCAATGAGAGAATTTTCACCAGAAGATAGTGTTTCAAAGTGTGTGTATCTCTTGTGTTCCAGGCTAGCTAACAAATTCTGGGGGATAACTCTGTTTCAGAGAAAAGCTCCTTGTGAAAGACTTCTTCCGAATGGCCAACTTTCTTTTTCTACCACCATTTTGCATTTAATGGACTCAGCTAAGCGAAATGGTTTCTTCAACCAGCCTGCTTTCTTGCCTTTAGTGGTATCTGGCTTTGGCGTTGTTATGGTTGGTGATATTGTGCAGTGTGATCTTGGACCTTTAGTTGAGTGCTTAAGTGAAATAAACGGTTGTGAGTCTGTTACAGATTTGGAGAATATTAGTCCCCTCTATAGATTAATAGATTACATGACATCATGCAAGTGTCAATTGGGTGTTTTGACCGATGGTGAGATTTACATATTTCTTAGTGTTGATGATTTTATTTCCAGTGGAGTTAATTGTGGTACACTTAAATTCCATTATTACATTTCTAGAGGTCTTGGTAATGTTGTTGAAAGTAAGAGAAAATATGCTTCTAGACCTAAGAGCACTTTTGGTTCTAGAAGTAAGCGTAAATATATTCCAGAACCAAAAGCTTTGCAGCCAAGAGCAGCGATGTTGAGTTTATTGAAATTGGTGATATCATCCGAAAACTATGAAACGAGAATGAATAAACTCTATTCACAGTGTCAATGGATTAATGAAGATATGGTGAATGTAGCTTTTGGGCCATGGTCAGTAGAAAAACAGTTCAATGAAGCAAAGTTTAAAAATCGTAGAACTATCGAAACTTCGTTTGGACAAGCTGATTTCTTTGATGGTTTTTTTAGTGGTAACGCTATGCTTTTACTTCCAAGATCTATCATTGATGTTATTGATGTTGAATCACCCATACAAGGTCAACCAGCTTCGACTATCCGACTTGAACCAGAAGATTCCAAAATACTTGTCAAAGTGTTTGACTCAAAACTTTTTTGCTTAACGGGATATAGGACCAGCATTTTTGACCCAGTCAGAATACCCAACATTAACGAAGAGATTAAAATCTACGCTCATATTCAAGAATATAACCAAACCCATCCCCTTCACTCGATAAATCTAGTAGAAATCTATCACATGGGCTGTTATAATTTCAAATTTATAGATAGCCCATTGAGTATGGTGAGCGGTGATGCTATATTCATGGAATATCTACCAATGGCTCCAAGAATATGGATGCCAGAACGTCACTTTTTAAACCAGGGATCCCATAATTTATTTCTGTCAGATAGATATCTTAATATGGATGCTTTTGAGATCACTCAAGATCTTGAAAATAGTGATGGCTACAAAATCATCCAACAATTGGCTCGATTCCAATTTTCAGGGTTGGTTCTTCGTAATCTTAGAAATGATCAGATTCGTAAATCAGAAGGAAATATATTCATAGTTGGGTTTGGGAATTTATCTATCAGAGATGAATCTATCGATAGGAAAACTGAACAAGATGAAGCTACGAGGCGAAACTTGTCAGTTATAAGCTTTTCAAAGGACGCTCTGTTTTTATTTGATGTGTTTATGAGAGAGTTGCAAGGAATCTATGGTGATTAATTCAATTTGAATTTTGTGATATTATCATTTAGTTTACTATGAACAGAAGTGGATTAGCGTTCTCTATAGTCCTCTCAAATACTACACAAAGATATTCAGTATTGATTATATTTATGCATCATCCAAAATCCTCAGGTGAGAGAAGTAGTTATCGTTCCACTGCACAAGAATAGCAAGATAATCGAACCACTAGATTAAATAAAAATTAAGTTGGATCACATTCTTCTACTCAAATTAACACTCTATCTGAATGTTGATTAAACTTTATCTTCTAAGATAATCACCTTTTCGAAGATAAGAAGTTACCAAGAAAATACTTAAACGGCATGAAATAGTGAAATTTGCGATACTATACAATTTCCTAAAATACATCAAGGTTGGTAAAAATAGGTATCCTGAGTTTGAAAGAGGCTCTAAAGCCATTATATACCTAATAAACAAGATGGACTTCTAGAAGAATAATTGTGGAGTAATAATTCAAAATATTTCAATTCTGTTGTTATGCTGCAACTCGTTCAATTGAAAGGCAGTTGGTGCCGTACAAGCAAAAACGCCAAAAGTTTCCAAACATTCTTGGCAAACATTGACTGACTACTATCTTTACAAATGAAACATATGTACTCTAGAAAGGTTATATAGAGTGTATACTAACATGATATAGAGGCTTAAGACTATTTAAAGATGTAATATACTAATCCACAGATGGAAGTTTAGTGCATAGGTTTAAGAGCGCAAAAATGCAGGGCACAAACGCAACTCTATGAATTTCCCAAATGGGAGCATCACACGAGATGTTATGGCACTTACAGTGGGGTCAGTCCACGTTAAAGAAAACTTTGTTTATCGATAAGGACTTCTTACAGGTGTATACGAGATTAGACGTATCAATCTCAAACCTTTAAAAACATCAGCAGCATCAACTACTTCTAAAATATGTCAATATGCAATGTAAATCCCTTTGACAGCCTTCGCTCGGATATATACCAATAAGCCTTATCGTAACTCTAACTATATTGGACAGTCGCCCTATAAACATCCCCAAACTTGGACGGAGTTGTCCAAACTAAACGCCATAGTTAATCTTAAACTAGTTTGGTTGGACGCCTGCCCCAAATATGTCGGGGAAACTTGCTGCCGTGCCTTATCATTTTTCGATCTCATCTCATTGTTGGAGTTTCTAGATAAATGAAAATTTTTTAAAATTTCTTTTTATCATACATAAATAAGGAATTCCCCCAAACTTTGGTTGCAGTTTGTGAAAATGGACCACCGTTCAATTGAATCATCATCAAATGAACCAAAACAAAGGGATTTAGATTCTGAAGAGAAAAGAGTTAGTGATGAAGAATTCACCACTGAAGCTGCTCCAAAAAAATTCACTTTTTCATGGTTAAAATCCAGAATTCCATACTATAGACTTGTATGTCATATCATAATTGGATGTTTTTTCACTGGTTGGTGGTTAAGTATTATCATCCAAGATAAACACAGACATGAATGGTTAATTCCAACCATTTTATGGGGGATGATAATGGTTAGATTAATTACTTTCCATTGGAGAATTTTACACCAAATTTTATCATTAGTCAGTAAAGTATGGAAGTACGCCGTTGATATCATCTATAATAAATTATTACCCCAACCATACCAAAGAATAGTGGCTGGTGGTGCTGTTACCGTCGGAGTTATTCTTTTAGGTACTTTTATTCCAAGTGCTACTCCTTACTCCAAAAGAGCTGACAGAGCTATTTCCTTCTTCGGAATGATTGTAGCCATTTTTGGATTATGGGCCACTTCTCGTGATAAGAAGAAAATCAACTGGCACACAGTTATTGGAGGAATGTTGACTCAATTCATCATTGCTCTTTTTGTGTTGAGAACTAAAGCAGGTTACGATATCTTCAATTTCATTTCTGAATTAGCCAGAGAATTATTAGGGTTCGCCAGAGATGGGGTTGCCTTCTTAACTGATCAAGAAGTTGCTGATTTACCATGGTTTTTCTTTGGTATTTTACCAGCTGTTGCCTTCTTCGTGGCTTTTGTCCATATTTGGTACTATTTTGGAGTTATTCAATGGGCTATTGGTAAATTTGCTTACTTTTTCTTCTGGTCCTTGAAAGTTAGTGGTGCTGAAGCTATTGTAGCTGCTGCCTCTCCTTTTATTGGTCAAGGTGAAAGTGCTATTTTGATTAAAGATTTCTTACCATACTTAACTAAAGCTGAAATTCATCAAGTTATGTGTTCAGGTTTCGCTACCATTTCAGGTTCTGTTTTGGTTGGTTATATCGGTTTAGGTCTTAATGCCCAAGCTTTAGTCAGTTCATGTGTTATGTCTATTCCATGTTCATTGGCAGTTTCTAAATTAAGATTCCCAGAAACTGATGAACCTTTAACTGCTGGTAAATTAGTTTACCCAAAGAAAGAAGAAGGTGATGATCAACCACAAAATGTTTTACATGCATTTGCTAATGGTGCCGCTTTAGGTTTAAAAATCGCCGGTACTTTAATGATTCAATGTCTTTGTATTATTTCATTAGTTGCATTAATTAACGGACTTTTAACATGGTTCGGTAATTTCTGGAACATTCATCAATTAACTTTGGAATTAATGTTATCCTACCTCCTTTATCCTGTTGCTTTCCTTTTAGGTACTCCAAGAAACGAAATCTTACAAGTCAGTACTTTAATTGCTACTAAAATTATTCAAAATGAATATGTTGGTTACAATATGTTAATCAATCAAGCTCCATACAACAAAATGAGTGATAGATCAACTTTACTTGCCACGTATGCCTTATGTGGATTTGCTAATTTTGGTTCTATTGGTATTAATATTGGGGTTTTAGGTGCTTTGTGTCCAGGTAGAGGAAGAGATATTTCATCAACTATTGGTTCAGCTTTCATATCGGGAGCCATTTCAACTTTAATTTCCGCTGCTATTGCTGGAATGATTATTCATGATTTAAGTGGGTATATTAATTAGATGTTAATGTAATTAGATATTAATGTATAATGATAAGAGGTTTTAGACTATTTGTGTTTGTGTTCTGTGATTTTTAAAGATGTTTTGGGATCTTGGCTCACCTATAACTTATTCTGTTTACTTGGAGAGAAACGGGCATGGTGTATACTGTGACGTCTACTAATGTACTCTGCAACGTCTATGGTGTTTTTTACTCAATAAACCCCTCTAACGAGCTTGTTTATCAGGATCATCCCTCGTCTCCTACATCACACTTTGTGCGAACACTCACCTCACTCCTATCATCATGTCTGATAAATCAGTGCTTCAAGGATGTCTCAATAACATCAACCATCAATCAAATCTAATGAAACAATGCCTCAATAATAATAACCTCCTACCGGCTCTCAAGCATTGCTCCAATTTTCTTAACGAATTGAGAGTTAGTCAATTATCTCCTAAACAATACTATGAGATTTACATGGCAGTGTTTGATTCCTTAGATCATTTATGTAATCATTTGAGTGTAAGTTTCAAGACAAAACAGAAGAAGAACAAAGATACGTTGTTCCTATCTGATTTGTATGAACTTGTACAATATAGTGGGAATATTATCCCAAGATTGTATATGATGATAGCAGTAGGGACAACTTATATATCAACAGGAGCAGCCCCAACTGAAGCCATTATGAAAGATATGATTGAAATGTGTAGAGGTGTACAGAGTCCTATTAGAGGGTTATTCTTGAGGTATTATTTAAGTCAAAAGATTAAAGATTATTTACCAATGTCTAATCAAGATCAATTTAATGATACAGTTGATTTCTTAATTAATAATTTCGTTGAAATGAATAAACTTTGGGTCAGATTACAACATCAAGGTCATTCAAGTGAGAGGGAATTAAGGTATCAAGAAAGGAAGGAATTAAAGATTTTAGTAGGGGCTAATTTGGTGACTTTATCACAAATCATTGATGATTTTGAAGATAAACATAATCAAGATCAAGAAGGACAAGAACAAGATAAACTCAAGGATAATTATAATTCCTTGACCTTTTATGAATCAAAAATCTTCCCCATCATTACCGAACAAATCATCCAATGTAAAGATCATTTAGCTCAAGTTTATCTTATTGATGTTATTATTCAAATCTTCCCTGTAATGTTCCATTTCAAGACCTTAAACCCATTATTAAACAAAGTTCTTGTTAATTTGAACCCAACCGTTAATAAATCCGAATTGGTTGTCACATTAATTGAAAGGTTTATCAACTATAACGACGATGAAATCAATTTACAAGATTTTAAAAGTCCTGAAGAGTTTATTGATTTAAAGAAATCCTTATTTGGAGAGTTCTGGAACTTCTACTTAACTTTACTGTCATTCAACATATCAATTAATGAACATTCAACCATATTAATGTATTTGGTGAAATTGTCTTCCAATTTAGACAAGTTTAATTATGACAACTTGAACATTATCTATAAGTTTTTGAGTGAACAGAATATTGAAATTGACCATGATGATACTAATGATAACCCTGAAGCTCAACATGAATCCAATGAGAAGTTATGGTTGAATTTATTAATAGGACCTATCCAAACCTTTGATTCAATTATTAATTTACTCAAACTTCCATTCTTTAATGTGTTCTTCAACAAGATCACCAACAAACTTTACCAGAAACAAATATGTATTGAGATCTTGAATAAATTATTAGATTTTGATGAGATAAAAGTCGATCTGACTGAAGATATTGATATCATATTCAAGTATTTACTTGTGCTTATTAAACAAGTTAATGAAAAGAATATCAGTCAGGTGATTGGAATAACTAAAGGGTTTAAAATGGATCAGAAATTCATTACTAATGAATTCTTAGATAACCAAAATAAGATTTGTAAAATTTTGAGTAAACTAAATGGAAAAAGTTCTAATGTTTTAGGTAAAGTATCAAATTTGATCTATATCAAGAAGAAATATTTAAGCAAGAATATAGAAAGTTCAATTTACACTTACCCTACATTAATACAATTGATATTGAATAATTTAAGACTTTGGGGGTTAATCAAGAAATCTTCTAAATTGGTAAGTAATTTCAAGAATTTATCCATAATTTTGGATGAATTATATGAGCATCATGGTGATTATTATTCAGACCAAGTCATGAACTTATACTTGGATGCAGCATTAATAACTGATGAACTCAATTTACCTAATCTTACTATAGAATTCTTTAATAAGATTTTCATTATCTATGAAGAGAAATTGATTTTAGGTCAAGGTAGTTCCATAAATTTAATTACCACCAACACTGTAGCTCACGATTCATTGAATTATAATTCCATTCAATATCAAACGATTTTAGTAATTGTTAATAAATTATCATTTATCAGAAATGTACCAACTGAAGAGTACCAGGAACTTATAACCAAGGTCACATTATATGGATCTAAATTGTTAAAGAAACAAGATCAATGTAGAGCTGTTTTGAACTGTAGTCATTTGTTCTATTGGACTGAAACTTCACCTTATCAAGAATCACAAGAAATGCTCAAAGATGGTAAAAGGGTTTTGGAATGTTTACAGAAATCTCTTAGAGTCGCTGATTCTTCAATCGATCCATATTTATCAATTAAATTATCAATTGAAATCCTTAATAAGTGTTTACAATTTGATACGTATGGGAATTATTTAGTCAATTCTAATTATATCAATGGACTCATTGATTTGATAAAGACCAATTTAGATAATTTAATTGATGATAATAATTTGAAAGACGATGATGATAATGAGTATAAATTATTTGTTAGTATTAAGAGTTATTTCCAGAGAAGTTTGGATTATATTGAACAACAGAAGGAGGATGAAAGATTTGTTGATATCGTTACGTAGGCTGGGTTTGTGTAAACTGAGACCCTTTTGTGTCACTAGAGTATCGACCCACTAGGGCCTATCAACCCCAGTTCGTTTGACCCGTCATCATAAACAACAAAATACATTAATTACATCATAACCGACAATTTCCATAACACAATAAAAGTATAAATAGTTTAAATCCTAAATCATATGATAATATCAATTCCGTTGCGGCTTTATATCTATTGATTGCTAATGGTTTAGTTTTCTCCTTTTCACACTTAATTGTCTATCCCCACTTCTTATATCTCTTCTCCTAAATTCATCCCTAACTCCAACCCTTGTTATAAATACAAACGCATCCCCTTGCTCTTCAATTCGTGTTTGTAAACCTTAAATACTACGGCTTCGCACTAACTTTATTAAGCCTTATCATGACAAGGATTTCAAGAGAACATAGTTTATATCATTCCATTGTTCACGGGAGTCCTCGTGAAATTCAGTTTAAGCCACAGGGTATTGCAACTGATAAGCCTTACACTGATAAGGACTCAATTGATAGTAATTTCAATGAAAAGACTGACTACTATAAAGACATTAGCTATGGCAAGAAATCAAAATTAAGAAGACTTATGCCAATTACTTTCGTTTTCATCTTAATTGTTTTGGGGTTGTATAAATTCCCAGCACAAGGGTATGATGCTGTTAGACCAGTATCTATTGTTCATTCATTTGCTGAAATGAGAGAAACTTTATCTGACTTTGCTATATTATCAAGTGATAATTCTACTAGAGAAATATTTGAAGTATCTTATCCTAATGTCACTAAGGCCAAATATGGACCTTCAGTGTATCATGGAACAGTACTTAGTCATTTTTTTGGTCAAAGTTGGGGGTCACCGGCCAAAGTTAAGTATACTCCACCATCAGTTGATTTTAATAGAGTTGTGCTCACATTGAATACTAAATCATCAGGAGTTCAATATGATCGTTTGGCTCATTTCTTCATCAATGGAATTCCAATATGGAGAACATCAACTATGGAACCAGGTGGAAGAAACGTTCATTCTGTATTTCAAAAAGATGTAAGTGAATATGTCAATTTGTTCAAAGACGATGCAACCTTACAATTCCAACTTGATAATATTGTTACAAAACATCTTGACGGAGGTTTCCAAATTGATTTAGATGTGGATTTTTACTATGAACATGAACCAGAATCTGATGATATCTTTTCAATGGAATCATCTCCAAAGATTTATTCAGTTGGACCCACTTCTATGGAAGCTCCTCTTAAAAGTTTACCTTCCGATAAGTACACTTTCAAACTCCCTGAATTGAATAGTAACACCACAAGATTGAAATTATCGATTTTCACTTCAGGTAACGGTGATGAAGAGTTCTGGTACACCAATGTATTAAGTTCTAATGTTGATAAGTATAAGGACAATGGAGTTGAATTAGCAGGTCATGGTCCTATACGTGTGATCACGGTTTTATATAATGGCGAGCCTATTGCTAATGTTGTTCCAGAACCAGTTATTTTTACTGGGGGTTATGCCCCACCCTTATGGTCACCAATGGTGTCAGTATCAGCATTTGATCTTAGATCTTATGATTTAGATCTCACTGGAATACTTTCTAATCTCGATGATGACGGAGTGTTTGAAATCGCCATAACCAATGGAATTGATGATCAACAAATTGGCTCGAATTGGATCACTGCTGCCAATTTACACGTTTGGGAAAATGATCAAGTTGAAGGCACTTCAGGGCATTTCACTCATAGTTCTGATTCTGATCAAAAAGTCGTCAATGTGGGATTTGGTAATATCAATCAAGTCATAACCTATACTTCCAAGGCCAGTCTTAGTTCAAGTTTGACGTATAAATTAACTAATGGATCACTGGTTGATACCATAGTTGAATTGGATACAACCGCTACTTTCTCCAATATCCAATACTATTTAGCCCAAGGTTACCAACAAAGATTCTTCATTCTTAGTAGTACCACCAAAGACTTCAAGTTCCAACACCCAACCGATGAGTTAGTTGAAACCACGAAATTTTCATTCCCCACGGTCATTAAAATCAATATGGAATCTAATAATTCCGATACTTTATATGTGGTAGAAATTGCTAACGGTTATAAAGTGACAGTGGATAAAGACCAAGAAAAGGTGTTTGATATGGCAAGTTTCCAAAATGGTAAATCAAACTTTACTATATCCCCTAATGGTAATCATGGTGATGCCCATATGCAATCGATTTACAAACTCAAAGGACGTGATGTTGATTATTACAGAAGAGTTAAAGCTGATCAAGGTGCTGTGATTTATGATTATGAATCATTTGATGGTGATGAAGATGGTGAAGGATTTCCACAAATTGATGGACTCAATTGGCTGTGGGATGAATGATTTATCGTTTATATTGATTATATACATTAAAAGTTTAACCGAATCCTGTAAGAATTTAACCGAATCCAGCCCATTCTATGGAAAATATTTGTCCTTTCTTTATTTCTTTCTTGTTGTATGACCCACAGTTTGGCTTTGTGTCTTCTGGCTTTGTGTCTTCTGGCTTTGTGTCTTCTGGCTTTGTCTCTTTTGGCTTTGTCTCTTTTGGCTTTGTCTCTTTTGGCTTTGTCTCTTTTGGCTTTGTGAACTCTGTATCTGATTCTCTATCTGACTCCGAATCCTCCTCTAGATCCTCTGAATACGTACCTGTGGAGTCTATAGGGTCCATACCCTCAATCTCTTCTTGTACATCACTAATTACAAATAACTTCTTAACACCTGTTGCTAATCTCCCACTTACCACTAATTCATTCATTCCTACATTCCCTGACTCTACAATCAAATGACTATGAAACAATATTGGATCTCCAGGATATGCTATAAATTTCCCACCAAATTTCAACCCTGACACTAACCAGTACCCTCGTTGTTTTAGATATTTAAAAATCCTATAATCTTTAATATCAATTTGACTATAGAAACGATCTAGACTCACTGATCTTGTAGCCAATTGTGACGGTTTATAACCTTTTTCAATCACATAATAAGGCCCTTGTTTATTCTGACTTACTTTATGACGTTCTGGTGAATTAATTTGAGGAGTTGGTAGTATTGTTCCATCTATTAATTTAGCATTATTTGATTCAACTAACCATATTACTTCAAATGGAGTTAAATGTAATGGAATTCCTAAGAAATTATTCTGTTGAGGTGCTTCAGATAGTGTACCTACGAATGTACCTACTATACCGAGATTTCGAAGTATTTTGATCGTATCTACGTCAAATATTAGTACATCGTTATCTATTACGGGTAGGATCATCGCACAAAAGTGAATCTGAGCGATAGCGAAGATGAACACAAAAGAGACCCTGAGCAATAGAATTGGACCAAACTATAATAAAGAGATCTTATACTACCCTTAAGCATTTCCTACTAAATACAGAGCATGACACTAGATAGACCATAACCTAGATTGACATAAACTGACCATAACCTAATGGTTTATATTACTATTCTACATATTTTTGTGTATGATCTCATACAAAGTTTTGTTTAATCTGAATAAAACACTCCTAACACAAACACTCATATCAAAGCATTAGCTCGAATATTCGAGTTAGTCAATCAAACTAGAAACCTTAATTTTAGTCTTAACCTCATCATCAGCTGACAAAACATTTGATAAATTAGAATTGGATGTTTTATTAGTAACGGTACCTGTACCATTACTTTCAGGATTAAATGAAATTGGTGGTGAATTTAAATTTGGAGGATTTAAAGGTGGATTAATTAAATGAGCTGGTGGTGGTAAAGTTGAAGGTAATTGATTTAATGGTGCCATTTTAATAGAATTCAGACTAATATTCCGTTTATGACTTAAAGGATTTGGGAATAAATCAGGAGCAATTGATGATCTTCGGGAATTAACATTACTTGTAGAATTGGAATAAAAATTCAAATTATCCAATGTTATACTATTATTTCTTGAATTATTATTAGAATACAATGGACTACTTATTCCATTACTTGAAGCACTTGATGCAGTACTTAAGTTAGGATGTGATGAATTTATTGCCATATTATTATAAACGTTTAAGTGACTATTATGACTATAGATATTGGTGTTATTAATGGAATGTCTTCTTAATGATGATGGGTCTTCAAATAGTCTACGTTTATTAAGTAATGGTGGTAATTGACCTGAATAATCAAGACTGGCTGATCTGGAACTACTTGTGTTATTAGTGTGTTCAAAAGTAGTTTTCTCTCTTGGACTTATTTCAGTTGATGATGAATTAAACATTGAAGTATTGAATGAAATTTCATTGTTGGAAGACTGGGTTTGAGTTTGAGGTTGAGGTGGTGCTGTGCTAGGGTAATTTGGAATTTGGTATTGATTTGGTTGATTTAATTGAAGATGTGGTGGGATTTGTTGATGGTGTGGTGGGAGATTAACGGTTTGTGGATGAGTTCCAACTTGGGAACTTACTGGTGGAAGTTGGTTTTGTGGTTGTCCTTGAGGGAGCCCATGTGATTGTACTGGTTGATGTCCTTGTGATTGTGGACCAGTTTGAGGTTGTCCTTGACTTTGACCTTGTCCTTGGCCTTCTTCATCATAACCAACTCTCTCCATTTGTAAACTTGCCCTCCTTCTCTTTGATGCACCACCATTCCACCAATTTTTGATAGCATTATCACTTCTACCATTTAAATGTCGAGCAATTTCAGCCCATTTTTTCCCATATTTCATTACCAACTGTTCTATTAGTTCACCTTCTTCTTGACTTATAGGTGTACGGTTCAAAGAAGGTTTTAAATTTTGATGATATCTTTCCCTACATTGTTTTGGAGTTCTCGTTACAAGATTATTTGAAATTCTTACCCAATTAGTTGGACCAAAAATGGAAATTAATTCCATTAATTTTTGATCTTCTTCACTTGACCAAGGTCCTCGTCTGTTTAAATTATTCATTTGGATGAATAGTTTAATTTGCTGATGAGTTTAGGTTGGATGGTTAACAAATTGCTGGACTTGAGTAATGCGATTGTTCAGGGATTCTCAAATTTGTTGAGTGGGGGAATGCGACGTTGTAAGGCTGTTGTAGAGATAATAAGGTATTGAGTGGGGGGTTTGAGTTTATTGTTATGGTTTATGTATTGGTGATATTATAGAATGTTTAGGAAGGTTTGAATAGGTGGTATTTCAGAGTTTAAACGGGAAGTTTTGTCGAAAACCATGATGAAATTCTCGGATTTATGTAAACGCATATTGGTATATTTTGTCGTATACGATTATTTACAGATTAAGCCGTTGTATTTGTGGCTTTAGCCCATTTTAGGTTTTTCCTTTGTATGAAAGGGTTGGGTTTGTGGTTCCTATTTTGTGATTCCGATATTTGTGGTTCCTAGACTGGTGTTTTGGATCTATGGCCCTAGAAGAAGGTTCCTGGGTCTATGGGGGCCGATTTTTCACCTATGTATTAATTTTCAATTATGACTCTTTAATTAATGACCCATGAATTAAGCTTAAAGATCTTCTTTTAGTAGCCTGACACTGTTATCGTTGATACTAAAGTTTGGGCTGTAACTGGACTTCTAAACCCTACTAACTCATAAGTTCAGGTAACTCTTCTGGCTCATATATGACTCTAACCATTAAAGAACAAGAAGGACAAACAGCAATATCTTCACCGTCTAATAAATCATCAGCTGTGATGGTGAACTTATCCCCACATGGACAAGGGTGTTCGAATATTTTCAATTCAGGATTATAGATGAAATCTTCAATTTCTATTTCGTCATAGATATCCATAATGAGATGAGGATGATTTGAATAGATGATGAGGTAAAGGCGAGGGAGGTGATGTCGTGGGGACCTAAAGAAACATGTCGGAAAAAGAAAAGTGTCGGGAATTGCATGAGGTGTGAAATTTTGTTAGAAGAAAATGTCACAACGTGTCGTTCTGTGTCGCAGTCGTGTACCCCCAATTATTGATTAATTGAGAGTTTCTGACCAAAATGACAAAAACAAGAAAAAATGTCACATTGTGTCGTTTTGTGTCGCGGTCGTGCATTTTACCAGTCTCTGTTGTCAATCCCTCAACATTGCCAAAGTTGGAGGTCTCAAGGTAGGGTACTGTGACTGCGGTCGTGCCTCTCAATGCGAAAACTTTTACTGAAAAATTTTATACAATAAATTTTCAACTTGATATAACATCTAAGAAAATCAAATATGGGTATTTCAAGAGATTCACGTCATAAAAGATCCGCTACTGGAGCTAAAAGAGCCCAATTCAGAAAGAAGAGAAAGTTCGAATTAGGAAGACAAGCTTCATCCACCAGATTAGGACCAAAAAGAATTCACTCAGTTAGAACTAGAGGTGGTAATCAAAAATTCAGAGCTATCAGAGTTGAAGGTGGTAACTTCTCATGGGGTTCCGAAGGTATCTCTAAGAAAACCAGAATCGCCAGAGTTGTCTACCATCCATCCAATAATGAATTAGTTAGAACCAACACTTTAACTAAATCAGCTATTGTTCAAATTGATGCTACTCCATTCAGACAATGGTTTGAAAACCACTATGGTGCTTCATTAGGTAAAAAGAAAGCTGAAGAAGAAAAAGCTCCAAAATCCAAGAAATTAGAAAGAAAATTAGCTTCAAGATCTGCTGGTGCTAACATTGAAAGTGCCGTTGATGCTCAATTCGGTTCAGGTAGATTATATGCTGCTATTTCATCAAGACCAGGTCAAAGTGGTAGATGTGATGGTTACATCTTGGAAGGTGAAGAATTAGCTTTCTACTTAAGAAGATTAACTGCTAAGAAGTAAACTAAATAGTCATAATAAATGTAAGATAAAAAAAGGCTCTGAGCGATGGTTGTGAGTGGTAGTGATTAGAAAGTGATAGTAATCATAGACTGTACCAATTTGATTTTGTTAGGGTTGTAGGGTACTAATACTGGTAGAGGGCATTGTCGTGCTGACTTAAGCCAAATCACGATGAGCTATCTACTAAAAACAAACATGATTCAAATCATTACAAAAATTCTATAAGTTCATCAAGAGTATAGAGATCTAAAATTTGGCCTTCTTCTGAAGACTTCTACTAAACACTCTAGAAACTCTAGTGGTGTTCAGTGAAGCCTCTAATACAGCCTTTAGTGAAGAACATATCTCTACCTCTCTTAACTATAGTAAAGATAACTACAAAAGAACCCTAATAAACATTCTTCTATTCTAATTGTTAGTATGAGTCAGAAATAGGCAATATTGTTTATCCACAGTGGAATTCGGATCAGGTCTGTGTAATATTATTTCATCATTAATACATACGGTTTGGTTTGTGGTTTGTGGTTTGTGGTTTGTGGTTTGTGGTTTGTGGTTTGTGGTTTGTGGTTTGTGGTTTGTGGTTTGTGGTTTGTGGTTTGTGGTTGGTGTCGATTTCTGAGAAAATTTTTCTTAAATGTTAGACATGGTTCAGGGTAACCTCATGATTTTAGGGAGAGAGGTGACAAGTATAATTTAGGTTTGTGACATTAGAATTGAAATTTTTATAGCATTGGATTTGGTTTATGTTACTAATGGGTGTAGATTCGAGTGTTGGTGGGGGTGGGGTGCTGGGGGTGGTAGTTTTGGCTCATGGTACTAGATTTCTTTCGATTACTACGATGTACTGTTCTCTTCTAATTATTGTATGTTTTGTAGGATGATCGGGTTTAAAGTTTTCTTGAAGATCCGAAGATTTCTAAGTCACAGTATCATTTACTTTATGACTAATTTCCAAAGTTGATTGGGGTATTTAACTATGTTTAGTGTACTCTGAGCTACTCTGAGCTACTCTGAGCCGCATGTAAATATGTCTGAGTCTAGCGCACACATAACCATAGAAGTCTAGAGTCCCAATTCATGTCAAAATTCTCCTTTTTGATCACTTATAATTCTTTCGTAATCTATTCACCAGATATGAGACCACTTCAACCCTTAAAGCCCTACAACTGCCAAAAACAATTTTTAATCAATTTCCCCTAACATTTCCTCTGACATCTAAAAAAATTGCGATAACTACAGAAATTCAAACACTTAACTAAAATGGAAGAAAATGAAGATCGAAAAACTTTAAAAGATCAAATGCTTGAAGCTGAACGTATGTATACTTACATAATCACTTAATTAATCATACTAACAATAGGATTGAAAGAAATCGAGTATAGGAATTCAATTCAAGCTCGTAATTCGTCGTATAAGCTTGATGAGAAGTCATTACAATTTTATAATGAATTGAAGAGGGAAGAGGCAGAGAAGGAGAAAAATCTCAAAGAAAGAGAGGGGAGGGAATTAGAAGGGTTCAAGATTAAGAGGAAATCGAAAGAGGAAGGAATTGATGTGAAAGTGCAGAAACTTATGAAGATTAAGAGGGTAAAGCGTAGAGAAAGAGTGAGTGAGAATGATAAGGAAATAATTCAGGGGGAAGACCAGATTGAGGGACAGGATCCCAAAAATTTACCCAAAGATATACCTGGACTACCCAAGGATTTATTCAAACAAAAATGTGACTCCAAAGAAGAAAATCATGAAAATAATGAACTTAACCACAAATCAAAAGATGACCACAAACACAAAGATAACCCTAAAGAAACTAAACCTGGAGAAACTCAACCCGAAGATACCAAACCCTCCAATAAACAAAAAGAGGAATCAGAAAAAGACTTAGAGAATAATATCATACAGGGATACTCAAGTGATTAATATATTTAAACTTTTATTGTCCTTACATTTACAATGTCTAATATCCTCTAGATATACCATGTACCAGAACTATCAATCACTCATATCTTCCTTCTTCAAAGCAAAATATCTTGGTTCATCAAAAACATGATACCTATGACCTCTAACCCCATCACCTCTAAACATATCAGGCATTCTCAATTCTTCAGGAATCTTTTCTTCTTCGACAAAATGATTACCATATAAGAATTCTTTATCCATTTGACGTCTTTCCTTCTTGTTCAACAATTTGAATTTAGCTACTTGTAATTCAGTATCGGTTATAGTTGATCTTGAAATTCTAGCATAAGCAACTTTCTTTAATTCTCTAAACATAATGTATTCACACCATCTATCCCAATCCGTAGAATCAATATCATTCATTCTTGATTTTTCACTGGCATAAGTTAAATAATTACCTTCTAATGGATTGGTTACTAAATAACTCAAAAGAACCATAGGATTTGATGAATTGGCCATAATTTCTTCTAATGCTAAACTTTGTAATCTTCTATCTTCAACATCTTCTTCTTGACCTGAATGGAAAACAACCACATCAATTTCTTTACCATAGATATCCAAAGTAGCTAAAATAGCTGGGGCCAATTCTCCAACTGGTGAAGGTAATAAATGATGACTTGATTTCA
The DNA here is from genome assembly GCA_030582775.1 of Yamadazyma endomychidarum. Taxonomy (NCBI): domain Eukaryota; kingdom Fungi; phylum Ascomycota; class Pichiomycetes; order Serinales; family Debaryomycetaceae; genus Yamadazyma; species Yamadazyma endomychidarum. The sequence continues at coordinate 23,180 of JAJMGY010000011.1, forward strand.
AAATTGGGAATTTAGATAATAATGCACATCCCCATGTATGCTTGTTAGGGCCTGGACCATAATCTACATACATTCCTAAATCTTCAGCCATTTTTTGAGTGAAATCTCTGTTACCACCAATTAACCTTTGAGTATCAGTTTCTAATAAACCAATGATATCAATTTCGGCATCTTTAATTAAATCTCTCATTCTATCATGACTTGACCACATATCATTGTCTAATCCAAAATGAATACACCAAATACCGGTGGTGAATGATTTGGAGTTCCCATTATATGGAATAAAGTCCTTAGTTGGTGTACGGTTATAAACAATAGTCACTGATAATGATAAAAGAATAGTAAGAACAAATAAAGTCTTATTCAAAATGGTCTTACTGATATAATTAATCTTAGTGATCTTAGATTTACTTAATTCCAATCTATAGTTAAGGATCCCACATAAAGTGAATGTGTATGATAAAGCTAACACAATATCAGTTCTTTCTCTTAATAAGAACCCAGCAGGAACAAAAGCATAAGCTACGATCCAAACACTAGCTAAACCGAGTAAAATCACCCAAAAGAATCCCAAAGTGAATAAAACACCAGGATTGAAACCGATAGTGTTTTGAAAGATAATTGGAGTTATAGTGGTTAACCAGAATGATAAACCTAACCCACCAGCAAAACCAATCCAATCTTCAAATAAGTAAAGAATTACACAACTACCACCACCAATTATCAAATTATAAGACCATGAAGTGATGTAGGTAGGATGGAATTTGATAGTCATAATAATTCCTAACATGATAGCACCAATATTGAAAAGAGCTCCAGTAATAGGGGTAGGACCAGTGATTGGATAACCTGACCAATTCCATAATACTAAAGTAGAAGTATCAGTTAAATAAGCAAAGAATGAAAAAAAAAGACCACCAAATCCAAGACTTGATAATAATAATGATCCGTTACTAACGGCTTTCTTTTCAGGTTGAATAATTGAAGGAGTGAACAATGCACCACATAATCCTAAGAAAATCCCTACTTCATTGTACCCACCATTTGTTTGATTCATTACAGGCCAAATTGGATTATTAGAGTAAAACATGAATTTAATAATTGAACTGGCTAATAAACCAGTTACAAATGATATAGTGTAAGAATTGAATTTCTTTGGATCAACTGCTAAATTTGATAATTCGTTAGCAAATGAAATAGCTCCGAAGAATGTACCTACTGAAACTGAAATTAATTTGTCTTCAGGACGTTCGAATTTATAAGCTCCAACACCATAAATGATAGTAATCACTCTTGAAATTTGAGGATATTTGGCTAACAATGGTCTGACGTATGGGAATAAAAGTAAAAGGGGACCAAGGAAAAGAGAAACAATAACAGCTTCATAACCTGAGATCCCCATATGCCAAAGTGGGAAATGCCAAACACATAAGAAAAGTGAGGTGAAAATTGACCATAAACTGAATGAGTTGATAGTGTTGATTATAAAGTGGAATAAGCTAAAATCATCATCAACTGGGGCCACTTTGATCTTTTCATTGACTTTAATTTCTTTTTCACTATGAACTTTTTCTTTGGTTACTGCTGGTGTCTTAGCAACTCTAAATCCACTATGATCAATTATAATATCCATTTGCTTAAAATCAATAATTGACCAAGTGTCAAACCCAACATCCAAAAAGATCAAACTCCATTCAAAATAGGCATAAATTGAATAAGCTCCAGGTCTAATATGAACTTTATGTTGAATAAACCAATACACTAAAGGTACTAAAGTTGAAAAGAAAGTTAAACTAGTTAAAATTCTACCGGTTTTAACAATTGATTTTGGTGTTAAAATACTAATACCAACATGCCATGGAATAGTTAAAACAATATATGCAATCATAAATATATCATGCCAATCATGATCATCAGTTGAAGTTATATAAACCCAACCACCGCAAGTTAAGGTACGAATGATCCCACAAAAAACTGTGAAAATATTACCAAAACTAACAGTTTTAGCACTATAAACATTAGATAAGAAGTTCAAAAAGATTAATAAAAACCTTGGACCTGATGTAACAGCTATAAGGATTTGAAATACTGATCTTTCAGGGTATCTATCACCAATTGCTGCTGAAACACTAGGGAACCATTCATCAGGGTAACCAAATGACGCGTTTCGAACGATCTTAGTGTAATGTAAACAGCAACCAATGATAAGGGCCGCTATAAAGGCACTATAAGCAAATAAACCATGAGCAATGGCAATATATTTACCATTTACTTTAATATGATCAAAGTTCATCTTGGTTGATTTGACCGCGCGACATGTCGTGGATTAGCCAGTAAAAATTGAGGAATTTTCATTACCCTCAATCGTGAACTCATCAAAGTAATAACCACAAACACAACCCAATACTATCACTATGCTTAGTTCATATACAAACCATCAAAGACCAGAATTAATATCGTTTGATGATATTGATTATGATGATTTCGATAAAGTTCAAAAGGCTAGATCTTCAATGACCAGAGAACAATGGATTAAAACTATGGAAATTAAAGTTACTCATGATGCTTTAAGAAAATGTAAAAGATACCATGGACAAGATGCACAAAGAAACTGTAGACCATTGATTTTGAAATATATGAAAATGATTGAAAAGACTCCATTACAGGGTTATTTAGGTTATCAAAAGAATGATCCATCTAAGTAGGTTTATTCCAGTGGGTAGTAGTAAGGTGTAGACTTGGAGAGTAGATTTGTAAGGAGCAGACGAGTAGGTAGCAGAGTAGGCGAAGTATATAAGGATAGTAGGCTTAGGGTAGTTGTCTAGGTCATAACGATAAAATCATTAAATAGGCATATATATTTATTATGAACTCTTATGAGAACTCTTGACTATGAGACTTAACTATGAAGACGCTAGTGAGGATATGGTACTAAATTAGAGTAAGCTGGTGACAACTACCGCGAACTCACACCCCAAGTGGTACTAAATTGTAGTGCCGACCCTGGTCTCGGTTTTCCCACTCAACCAATAATCTTTCTCAATTTCGAGATCGGAAAATTTTCCATCAACATGTTCAAGTCAACCTTCAGTGTAACCCGTCAAGGGGTTAGAACCTATGCCACTTTACGTGAAATTGAAATGAGATTAAAGGCAATTAAGAACATTGAAAAAATTACCAACACTATGAAGGTCGTTGCTTCAACTCGTCTTAATAGAGCTCAAAGAGCTATGCAAGCCTCAAGAGTTTTCCATGAACTGGATTCTAAATTCATTGAAAGTGCTGAATTAACTCCTCCTGAACAAGCCGACAAAACTCTTTTAGTTGTTGTTTCATCAGATAAAGGGTTATGTGGATCAATTCATTCCCAAATCTCCAAAGCAGCTCGTAAAAGAATTGCTGAATTAGATGGTAAAGTTGATGTTGTTACTTTAGGTGATAAAGTTAGAACTCAAATCTTAAGAACTCATGGTGAATACTTAAAATTATCATTCAATGGTATTGGTAAAGAAGCCCCAAATTTCACTGAAGTTTCATTAATTACTGATGAAATTTCAAAATTAGGTCAATATGAAAATACCGAAATCTTATATAATAAATTCGTTTCTGGTGTTTCTTTCGAACCAAACACCTTTTCAGTATTTGCTGAAAATGCCATTGAACAAGCTCCAGGTTTAAGTAAATATGAATTAGAAAGTGAAAACAGTAGTGAAGTTATTTCTGAATTTTCATTAGCTAATTCTATTTTAACCGCTATGGCTGAAGGTTATGCTTCAGAAGTCAGTGCTAGAAGAAATGCTATGGATAATGCATCAAAGAATGCTGGTGATATGATTAACAGATATTCTATCTTATATAATAGAACTAGACAAGCTGTTATTACTAATGAATTAGTTGATATTATTACTGGTGCTTCTTCATTAGATTAGGTCTTAGATCTTAGATAGCATCCTAGATTAGTAATGAATGATAAATATTCTGTGTACTGTGACTATTGTAAGTCAGAAGAGAAGTGTCCCTAAGAAGATCTCTAAGAAAGGCCCCTAGTGATTCTAGTGTCTCTAGACATCGAGTGCCTAGTGTCTGGGGTCTCTAGACCGCTGGATACAGAGACGGTAACTACAACAATCTCTCTAGATTTATATTCTATGTTCTATAAATGGTATGAACCCGGTTATTTACTCTGGGGTGAAATTGCTTCCCGGTTCTATGGTAACAAACTAATCTCTCTTGGTGGATGAATATAATCTTTGAACAAAAACCAACCCGGTAATAACAGCAACTGAACCACAACTTATACCAATCAATCCACTAATCAACCCCATATATGCAAAATATAATAATATACTAACAAAGTCTCTAAAATTTAAATGACTATAAAAATAATAAAATGAATATCCATAGATATAGAGTCCAATACTACACCCTATTCTAAAACACAACCATTGCCATTTAGGATTCCCATCCATTATTAAATTGATATAGATCCCAATAATGGCCAGTTCACTTACTATTACCATTAAAAAAACTGTAGTAATAAATAAGAACCCATACATATAATAAAAGCTAGTTTTCTCTAACCATATAGAATTAAGGATAAATGATAATTCCACATATACAATACCAAAAGGAATTAATCCGTACATGATCATTAAGAAAAGGGTATTTTTAATTATATTGCCTGATTTTTGATTTCTTACTTTAGTACTTGACTTATCACGAGATGAGTATAAGTAGAAAGACGAATCATGGAACTTGAATTTGTTCCCAAATCTTCCACCAATCATTCCTAATGGTAACATCACCAAGAGGAAAATAAATAATAATACTAAAATCGTACCGAAAGGTAACGCTGTGGAGGATTCTTTGGCAAACACAAAGAAATTGAAAAATATCATAAACCCAAGGATAAGTACCGGTAAAAATCCTGAAAATAATAATGATAATTTATATGTGGTTCCTGTACTATAAGGAGTGTTTAAGAAATCATTATTGAAGATTTTGAAGAGAATTATCCCTACAAATGATGGGATAACCCCTGAAAGTACAAAACATGTTAATGCAAACGATGTGAAAGCTCCTTGGTAATTATTAAGGGGGACACCCTTTACTTGATTAATTTCAAATTGGGATTTAATAATAGTAGTAGCTATAACCCCAACTGTCGATATAATTAATTGAATTCCACTACTAACGAAAATCGATAAAAGTAAAGGATTTCTTGGAGATTTAGTAGCTTGAGCTTCTAAATTCTTCCAATTATGATCATCTAAATCAGTTGTCGATGAAGGTAAATTGACATCGGACTTCAAGAGTCTGAATAAAATTATAGCTACAATAAGCGAAACTAATACCAATAATACAATTGAATTCAAAAATGATAACCAGTGAATATTATTGGATTGATTGTGTTCATTTTCATAATACAACGCCCATCTGTTTTCATAATCAACACTATTATCTTCTCTCCAGTAAACAGAATAAGTATAAGGAATTCTCATATTAGGAGCTTTACCAGTTTTTGGGTCTTTTTTAAGATCAATAGCCAAATTTTCATACTCCTTCGATGATCCAGGACATGTTTCATCTACTACGGACTTAGGATAAACTTCAAAACCGACAATGGTATGTAATCCTGGTTTATTTTTCTCACTATGGTATCGTATAACCAACATGAAATGATTATATAAATAACTTTGTTTATCATTAAAGAAACCTAATGGGAACCCAGCAGCGTAATATTTGGAATTCTTATTATTGGAAACGAAGGTAGTTGCTCCGGGCAACCCATCAACTGACCAATGAACCACGTAACCTGCTTTAATTAAATCATCAGCGAATTTTAATTGAGGTTCCTTTGCTTTGAAATCACATAATCTAACACATGGAGCATCAATTCCGAAATTTAATTTATAATCACTTTCCCAAATTCTATCACCTCTTAAAATCTCCCCCAATGAAAGATGAAGAGGTTTTTTACTCTTAGAATGGGGGCAAACAAATTTCAAATCATAATAACCATACGGTAATTGAGTATGATCTGATTCGACTTTATTGACTAATAACTCAACTTTATCACCCTTCTTATAGTAATGGGGGGATAACCCAAGGTCGAGGCACATGACATATGTGACAAGACAGAGGAGCCAAATGATTAGGGATCTATTCATGATGGACCCGTTCAAATGTTAAAACTTTTACGTTGTGCCGCGCTTTGAAGGACAAGCCAAGGTTTCGTGTATATAGGGTGTGCAGGATGGTTTGGAACCTCCTACCACCAACTTACCACGACCGTAGGAGGCTTATAGGGAGCAAAGAGTTTGGGTTTACCGGACGTCACCTGCCTTAGCATATCAGGTGAGGGTATTGGGCCAACCCTGGACCCTTTATTAGAACCATTAGGACCTAATCATAACTCATCGAGAGTGGATCTTAACTGCGTCAGTTATGGTGTGTGATGATTATTTTTTGGCTCATCTCAAAACTTTAATTACGGAGGGAGAAATTGATGAAGCCAGGTGTCGAGAAATGGCGGAAATGAGAATGAGGCAGGAACGAGGCACCAAAAACGACCAAGCGAGGTGGTACGAGATGTGTACGAGGTGGTACGAGATATTAACACTGAGGCGACGTGAGAGAAGGTCGATCGTTAATGTATAGTGGTTATTTAGGTATTCGTATTTATTGTGTTTATTGTATTTATTGAATGCAATCATTGAATCATTGAATCATTAATTATTATTTGGGTTGAGTAATGTTACCTAAGCGGTTATAAGATACTGGTTTATGTATTTTAGGTATGAGGAGTTCTCAGGTATGGTGATGATAATTTAGGACGGAATTCAGTGAAGGTATAGTGATTGATTTACATTCTCTTGAGGATGGTTGATACGTTCTGATACGTTCTCAAGCTTGAACATCCTAGGACTGTAATCCCTCCATTGCTTCTCTAATTAAGTAATTTCCCTTTGGATCTAAATTCAAAGCTATAGTAAACTCCTTAATAGCTTTAAACTTATCATTCTGAATACTATACAATTGACCCAATAAAAAGTGTACAGAAGCTTCATCAGGTGCTAAATCCTTTAATATTTCAAAATATTGTAAAGATTGAGTAAATTGTTGCATAAGGAATAACAATTGTGCCTTTTTGAAAATTGGTAAAGGATTCAAAGGTTGTAATTTATTAGCTAATTCATATTGCCTTAATGCTAAATTCTTCTTACCTAATTTCTCTAATACCATCCCTACACAACAAATCAATATAGTATTGATTGGGTTAATTGATACTGCTCTTTTGAAATGATAATCTGCCTTTTCATAATCTCCTAAATTGATATATACCATCCCAATCCCATATAAAGCATTATAATGACGAGGGTCAAGGATAAGACTAACTCTAAAACTTTCTAATGCCATTTCATAATTATCATTACTGAAATATTCGTGTCCCTTTAATGTGTAACCATAAACGAAATTATCATCAAACTTAATGGATTTATTAAAACATTTTATAGCTTCATCAGGTTCACGATTTAATGAGAATAAGTTCCCTATTACACACCAAGTTATTGGTGAATCACTATTCAAATCATGTAATTCATTAGCTAAATAAGTAAGCTCGATTTTCTTATGTAAATGCCATAATAATGTTGAATAATATTCCATATCTTCTAACCTTGTTCTATCAAGTTTCCTTAATTTATTGAAGAAATATTCACTTTGTTTGTAATTGACGATTTCGTAGTGTAATCTCCCCAATTTACTTAAAACCCATGGAGTTTCCTTTTCATTCTCAGGTAAACTTTCAAGAATCCTTATAGCTTTGTAGCAGTCATATTTACTGAAACATTTATAACTTTTAGCAAAAACTATATATAGTTGTAGTAAATATTGATTTGAAGATTCTATATCTTTATTAGTGAATTCCATTTTTTTCTTCCATTTTTGGTTTTGGTTTGTGAGTGGGTTTGTGGCTATAGGGGTTGCAAGTGGATTTGTGGCAGTTGGAGTTTGTTGGGGGTTTATCAACCTGGAAGTAATTTTTGAGTAAGTACTCTTTGGTTTAGCAAATTCTCGTTTTGGTGCATTAGGTAAAGGATTTGATATACTATTTGGTTTGACCCTTGGTGTTGATATTTCTTCATTGAACGGCGAATTTACACCTTGTATAATCAGATTGGGTTGTGGATCATTATAAATCTGAAGGGGTTGTGCCTTATACAGTTGATTATATAAATTCTTGACTTTTACATCAATTCCTAATTTACATAATTTCTGGAAAGCTTCGAAATCAAATTGATTATATTTAAGGGCAAGACCGTAATTAAGTCCCGAGTTCTTAATGTCACCTACTTTACTGAACAAATCTCCTAATAAATGATAAATTACTGAACTATCAGGAATGACTTTTCTATGATATTCATAATTGAATTTATTAGATCCACTGAAATATTTACTGGGCTGATCTAATTCATTATACATGTAGCCTATTTTCAATAGCTGATAAATCCCCTCTTTGTACTTCTTTAATTCCAAACACAGTTTGGCGAAAAGGTATGAACAACCTAAATGATCATCTTGATCTATGAGTTTGTTGTAGCATGTTTTGAATTTATTTTGACGGAAAAGCACGAGATTATAAAGGAACACCAGGTCGGGCGATTTATCGAGGGCTATTAACCTCTCTCCGGCAAATTCAGCATTAGGGTAGTTGAAAGTGTCTAGGGAATGGACGATAATCGATCTTAGTTGTTGTGTTATGTTTTCCATGGCACAAATAGAATCGCGATCGCGAGCTTGATCTTATCTAGAGGGTCCAAGTCAGAGAACACAAATGGACACAAGCAAAGGGTGGAGAGTACAAATAGACACAAATAGAGAGTGGAGAGTATAAATAGATACAGAGAGAGATTAGAAAACACAAGAGCTCAGAGAATGAGACCTACAAGAGAACAAACGTTAACCTTCGCTTCGCTCAGGTTCATTCACTATTAATATTCATATACTACACTACCTTTTCTGTTTAATAAAAAATGTATGATTCCCACTACCATCATTACTATAAGCCATTAATTTATCACTATTTCTCTTCTTTTTCTGTCTAGTTTTATCATCAGGGAAATATTCTCTAGCCAGTTCAACAGGTGTCAGTAAATTACTACCACTTCCAAATCCATTACCTACATGTGAACCAACTGAAGTAGCCGATGTTGGCCCATTCAAACTAGCAGTTCTTGAAGAATTTGAAATTGAATTGGTTCTTTCGAGTTTCTCCTTTGGTGATAATAACCCTGAGGCAAGTAAATAGGGTGATGCAAATCCTCCTTGACTTGAGGTTGAAGGTGTACTTGGAGGTTCTCTTGTATCAATACTCAACTTTTTACTAGGGTTATTAACCTTTTGTTCCATACTTTCTTCCACCAATGGACTGTTTTCTCCACTACTGTTTGGATCTAAAGTATAATTACCAATAAAACTGGTCAATTGAGCTTCTGAAAATTCATCTCCCGCATTGTAATCCAATACGTACTCTTTATTACGGTTTTGTTCATCTTTTAATTTGGTTTCCTCACGAGCTTTAGCTAATAATTCTTGTGCTTTAGCAAGTGATACTGTAGGTGTTGAACAACTACTTACAACAGGTACACTGTCATCAATATCAATAGTTGATGTCATTAAAGCTTTCATCCATCCTCTCATTTCTTCTTGAGTTTCAACTGCAAAATAGTGAACTTTGGGTTGAGTGAATGTAAGCCCTTTCTTGAAACCTGGTGCTGGTGGTATTAATTTGAAACAATACCTTCCTAACCCTGTAGAGGCTGCATACAACGCAATATACTTATCTTCTCCATCAGTACTTATAGGTATAACTTTATGCGCAGTTATGTCAATTAATCCCTTTTCTTTCTTATCCTTTAATGATGTGAAATACAGTAATCTTGTTCCATGTAAAGTGAAATACCTTGATCTCCAACTTAAATTATTACCTGACTTCTTGGCCATGAATCCTGAGAAAGATGCTGTTTTAATAGCATCATCTGGAGTGATATTTCTTATTCCTTCAGTGAATGCTGAAGTTTTCAGTTTCTTAGAAGTGGTTAAATTCTTGAAATTTTGAGTACTGGCAGTTCTTAAAGTTTTAAACCTCGAAGGCTGTTGAGCTTGTGGAGTAATATTTGGAGTGGAAGTATCTGAATCACTTTGTTCGGTTTCCTTAGAAGTATTATAACTATACTCATTGCTTGAATTACTATCAGCATGAACTTCTTTCTCTCTTTTTGGAGATAATTCACTATTATCAATATCGACTACTTCAGTTTGTCCTTGTTTTTGCCTAAGTTTGGCAGGACTAATTAATTTTTCTTGAACATCATTATCTTTCCATGAAAACATCGAACTATGTCTTCTATGTTCGTCTTTCTTACCTTGTAAATAATCAAAGTTGTTGGATAATACCGAGGAATTTCTTCTATGATAATAATCATCTTTGCTTTGGTTACGGGAATGAACACTTTCATAAATCGACGATACCGGCCTGGTCTTACCTGATGGTACTTCAAGGTCTTTGTCTTTTTTATCTTTAGATTTTAATCTATCGCCAAATTTGAAATTTGGGAGTTCTTCTTGTGAATTCTGACCTTCATAGTTTCTAGTACTTTCGTTGGCATTATAAATTCCATTAGGTTCTAAATCCACTGGTCCATTTGAAGAAATTTCTCTCGATACATATCCCGGAGTGACTTGTCCATTAGCAGAAACATCTCTTGATCCATAACCTGGTGTAGCTTGACCATTTGGAGTTGAAATTTGACCATTAGCTTGACCTGGAGTCTTTGGATAATCATCATTTTGAGCTTTCTTTAATTGTTCAATTTGTTTATGGATGGCAAACCTCGTACCAAAAGAATCGATTTCTAATTCTTTTAAATGAGATAAGTCCAATTCGAATAAAATTTCTCCAGTGATTTCATGTTGGATAAATTTGTTACAAATCAGAGGTTCAAACCCTTTACTTAGGAAAAATTCACTAATTTGATTTGGAGTCCATGACAAAGCTGACGATTCATTTGGTCCCTGTTTAGGAGTTTCTTGTTTGGGTACAGGATCTTGAATATCTTGAGGTTGAGTGATTTGTTGTTGAGGAGTGATTTGTTGTGATTGAGATTGAGGTTGACGTGGCGTTTGATGAGTTTGTGATTGATAAGGTTGTGGACCAGGAGGTGGTTGATATGATTGCGGAGCTGGTGGTGGTACACTCTTTGGTTTTGTAGGTTTTGAAATTCCTTGTGGACTTTGTTTATGATCTTCATATTGAGAAATCTTGGAGAATATTGTAGGTTTATTCATAGGCAGTTTGGAATCGATACCATCGATTTGCAACTCTTCTAAGGCCTTATCAATATCACTCATAGTCTTATTAACATTACTATTAGGACTATTGTTACCATTAACTAAAGGCAGATGACTAATTGGACTTTGAAGGGCACTGTTAGAATTGTTATTTAAACTACCTAATCTTCTACTTCTTGATCTTAATAAACTTGGATTCTGGTTGGTTTCTTCTACAAGCTCTTGAGTAAAACTTTTTGGGTATAATCCTACATCACCAGTATTTAAATTCTTCCCCATATACCAACCATCATTATATTCGTTATCATCAGCCAATACTTCAATTTTATCACCAACTTTTAAATTTAATTCATCACCTAGACGACTATTAAATTGTTTAATACATAAATATAGTGCCATATTGTCAAGAGTTTAGGTGTACTGGACTCTTTTGAGTTAGTGGCTACTGATTGCTGATAATGTATGAACTGTAAATGTTTACAGTCTTCTGTTAAAATTTTTTGTGTGGTGCGAAAATGCTTATGTCAGAGCTTAGGTAAGCACATACAGGTTCTGGAATTCACAAGAGAGCGAGGCTCACTCATTGTGATAGCGAGGTCTAACAATTTGACGGTAGTAGTGTGATCTTAACGGTAGTTATTTAATTAGACGAATTACCTATTTTATATTATTAGATAGGGCTTTTTGTGACAGTGATAGATATACCTAGCACGTGCAAACCATCCGAAAAAAGTACCATAGTACCGAAAGTAGTACCATTATCCCTTTGTGTTACCCCAGTTAATCTCATTAGTAACTATGGACTGTGGACCTTCGAATGCTATAAAGAATCTTAGCAATTTTAGTAATCAAGATCATTCTTTACAACATCAACATCCTAATCAAGCCCAAGGTCAACGTCAAGGGTTTAGAAATAATGTAGTTAATAATCAAGGATTCAATGAGTTTAGTAATCTTAATTCAGGGCCCCAATTTCAACCTCAAGGGTTCCAACCTCAAGTACATCAGGGGCAAGTTCATCAGGTTCAACAACCCCAAGTCAACCAACCCCAGATTCATCAAGGTCAAGGACAAAAAAGTTGGGTAAGTGATTTTTCGAAATTATCCATAAATCAATTCAATCAAAGGCAGCAAGGCCCCCAAGCTCAAGTTGGACAACAGATGAATCAACCACAAGTTGGACAACAGATGAATCAACCTCAAATGGGTCAAATAGGAATGAATCAACCCCAAATGGGAATGGGCTATAACCAATACCAACCAAGATTCCAAATGAATATGAATCAAGGAATGTACCAAGGTATGGCACTTCAAAATCAACCCCAAAATGCTGAACATAGATCCTTACATAGTACAGACATGAATGACGAACTCACTAACCAGGATTTTGAAAATGAGTTCAAAATGATAGAACAACAACAACAGCCCGAAGAACCACAAGTAGAGAAACAACCACAAACTGATGCTGATAAGGAAGAATTCGCTAGAACTGCAGGGAAGATTCATAACCATTTAAGTCAACATGATAAGTTTAAGAACTCTAAATTTGTAGAGTTGATGAATGGGATTAGTCAAAGGCAAGTTGAGATTAGTGATGATGGTGAGAATTTAGTTGAAACTGGTACCTCTCAAGCTCCAGTATCAGCTGACACAACATCAACACGTGAACCCCCAACCGTATCACAATTTGTGAATTCTACACCAGTCAATGTTCCATTTAATAGAAATTTCGAAGCCCAGAATAAACCATTAGCAGAGCAAAGTAATGAAGTTCAAGGGATTGTAAACCAATTACCAGATCCATTAGGACATATAAAGGATGGAGATTTAAGAGGAGTTAATGATCCACTTACAGCTGCTAGAATTATTAGTGGAGATCAAGTTCATGGTAGGGATTGGATAGAAGATTTCGAAGCACAAAAGTGGCAGGAGTTTGAAGATTATAGGCATGATGATGATTATCACTGAGGAATCTAATAGTGAAGGATATCGTACAAAAGGCAAGTGATATTGTGCAGAAATCAAGTAGATACAGTACAAAAGACAAGTAGAGACAGCATCAAAGATTAGTAGATACAGTACAAAAAACAAGTAGAGACAGTATTAAAGATTAGTAGATATAGTACAAAAGAGAAGCAGATAACAGCACCAAATCCATAGTTAGTTTACGACATAGTATTTATGATAGTAATTTACGAGAAATAAAGTAGAGTGTCTCAAGCAAGTGTACCCCGAATCTCCCGAATTCTTAATTATTCTCTCACTCTAGTTTCAGAGGAGATGTACTTTCTTTTCCTTACTATACTTTACTTATACTACGACATTATACTACGACACACGAACCTATTTTCTTTTGATAATTCTAGACTTCCACGACACTCAACGGATGGATCTCGACCTAATCTTATTGATTCGGACTTTAGTAGCAATCTTAACTATGCTAACCATAATAAACAACAACGTAAATTCCCGAACAATACTTGACCTACGTAGTTGATTCCGGTTTGACCCTGATATGATATCATACTACATTTGAATTCTTTATTAGTGTCGTTATCACGTCATAGGTTAATATGTCGGCGTTGAAAAACGGTTAGGTAGAAGAGCGTGTCGTCATACAGTACAGGATTAAGCAGTTACGGTAGACTTGATTTAGACGACACGTTTAAATATGAGCGACGTTTACAAGGCTACGGTTGTAAGTTATTGTATGGTACAGGTTCTAGAGAAGGTGCAGCTGAGGCAAAACTACGGTATAACTACAGTAAAACAAACAGCAAAACTACGTTCAACTAGGTTCAACTACGTCCAAGTACAGCGACCTGGCGTTAAGAACTTGCGGGTGATCCTCATCTCTCTACACTAAATCTCTACACCAAATATAGCAAATATAGTAACACAGTATTAGGTGTACAGTACAACACATACAATATGTGCATATACCTACGGTGTATACACCTTGTACACCTATGACGTATTCCAACGGAATATACTTTATCCGTTACGTAATAAAAAGAAAAATCCATATCATATTATGTCATTTCGGAGATGGTTCCATGAATTATATGCAGGCCATGCCCAACGATTTTTTTCTTTTTGCTGTTATATAAAAGTACGTATAAGGCCAAGATGAATTCATTACAAACACAAACAGAAACACAATTAAACATGACAAAAGCAGTACAAACACCATTTAAAATTTCAATCATTGGTTCCGGTAATTGGGGAACTGCAGTTGCAAAACTTGTAGCTGAAAATACTGCTGAAAAGCCAAGTTTATTCCAAAAGGATGTACCAATGTGGGTATTCCAAGAACAAATCGAAGGTGAAAATTTAACTGATATCATCAACACCAAACATGAAAACGTTAAATATTTACCAGGAATTAAATTACCAGAAAATTTAGTTGCTAACCCAGATTTAATTGATACTGTTAAAGATGCAGATTTACTTATTTTCAATATCCCACATCAATTCTTACCTAAAATCTGTAAGCAATTGGTAGGACAAGTTAAACCAAGTGTTAGAGCCTTGAGTTGTTTGAAAGGTTTAGAAGTTGGTCAACAAGGATGTAAATTATTATCACAATCTATTACTGATAACCTTGGAATCTATTGTGGTGTTCTTAGTGGTGCTAACATCGCTAATGAAGTCGCTAAAGAAAACTGGTCTGAGACTACTATCGCATACACTCAACCAGCTGATTTCAGAGGTGAAGGTAAAGATATTGATGAATTCATATTAAAGGAATTATTCCACAGAACTTATTTCCATGTCAGAGTTATAAATGATGTTATTGGTGCATCAATTGCTGGTGCTTTAAAGAATGTTGTCGCCATTGGTGCTGGTCTCGTTGAAGGTGCCGGCTGGGGTGATAATGCTAAAGCTGCCATTATGAGAATTGGTATTAAAGAAACTATTAACTTTGCTAATTATCATGAAAAATTCGGTATAACTGCTGATATAACCCCACAATCAACTACTTTCACTGAAGAAAGTTGTGGAGTTGCTGATTTAATAACCACTTGTTCAGGTGGTAGAAATGTTAAAGTCGCCAGATATATGGTTGAAAATAATGTAAGTGCATGGGAAGCTGAAAAAGTTTTATTAAACGGTCAAAGTTCCCAAGGTATTTTAACATCAAAGGAAGTTCATGAATTATTAGTTAATTTCGAATTAACTGAAGAATTTCCTTTATTCGAAGCTGTTTATAAAGTTATTTATGAAAATGGTGATGTTAAAGAATTCCCATCTTTATTAGAACCATAAGCCCCAGGGTTTGCATGGGCCTAGGCCCCATATCTAGTAATAGGTTTTTATAGAATAATAGAAGGATTGGTTAAGTATATTTTGAATTTGTTCACTCTAAAGTTGTTATTCTAAATTTATTTACTCTACGTTTCGTTTATTTCTACATTTCTTCATTAGCTCTTCATCATCTCTCCAAAATGGCGATATTAGTTGGTCACCTTCGCTTCACTCAGGTTCATAGATTCACATCTTATAAAGCCTCTTTAACTTATTGAATTCTGCCCTAGGCAAAACACTATTAAACCCAAAATCATCACCTATTTTATACTCAATCAATTTCTTTTCAACTTCTGTTCTCTTATCACCTAAAAATCCCTGGTTAGCAAGGCCTTGAATCAATTGTTCATCTCCAATATGAATCTCGGCATCTCCATATGTAATTACAGCTAGATCATGAAGAATATTGGCAGTTAATCCCCATACGTCATAAATTTTCATATCTCCATCTTTTCTAGCTCCTAATCTACCCCATTCACTAAGGTTCTTTTTCTTAGTTTCTTTATCAAGTTTTCTTTTCTTGTTAGGGGTTTCGGAAGTGCCATTCTCTGTATTAGTACCATCAGTAGAAACATTGGCTTCATTATCATTCTTCTTGGAATTAAGGTTTTCCTTATCTGTCTCAGCTTCCTCTTCTTCAGCTTCCTTCTCTGCCTCCTTTTCAGCTTCTTCCTCTGCTTCAAAATCTAAATCACTTTCATCACTTTCACTTAAATTCTTAACCAGTTTCAACCACTCAGGTTCCCCTTTAACAATTTGGGGAAATGTAAAAGTCCTCAATGCCCATGGTATACCTCCCCATTTCATTTTATACCATTCATGCTCTATACACTCCTGACATCCTTCTATAACCTTAGCATCTGTAGTTACTCCATTTTTCGGTAAATTCAAATCATCCTTGGATTTTTCAGGATACAAGAAATCTCTTAATGGAGCACTAAAAACTCCAGAACTTTCTCCTGGGTTCAACTTTAATGCTAAATCAGTAAACTTGGTCTCATCAGTAATATTTAACATCCCTACAACTGGTCTAACGGCTAATAAAGTACGAGATAAGTAGCTGGGCATGATATTTACTTGTTCTATCTCGCATCCATACTGTTGATCCAAGATTTTATTATTACCTGGTATACCAATTTCTTCCTCCATTTCTCGTCTTGCCGTATGCCATTCAGTCTCGAGGCCATTATCAGCCCTACCACCAGGTAATGAAATATGGCCGGGGAAGTTCCTTAATTGAGATGACCTTTGAGTTAAAACCACTCGAATCTCACCTAATTGACCTATGAAAAGAAGTATAAATACGGCTGATCTACGATACATTGGTAATTTATGCCATACTGAATTGGGCTGACAGAATTTATTAAAATTGTAATTCTGAAGTTGGTTCATTTTGCTTTTGTGTTGTTGTGTTACTATTGAGCGTTATGGTGTTGTTTTTGACTCAAAAGCTTCTAGTAGGACTGGGGGGTACGATTGCTTAATGAGATTATTTGAGTGAGTTTAGTACATGTGAATCGCGGGATTATGGATCAAGACAGATTGGTTATTGAACTTCTTGAAACAGTGGATCAGTACGTTAAGGCAACAGGGGGTGCCAAGGACTCGTTTATTGATCTGTTCTATAAGTTAGGAAGAGTAAGGTATTATGATGGGGGTGTGAAGGTACCGGATTTAAGGAATTATGATGCAATTAAAGTTGTCAAGTATGGAAAAGAGTTTGAGTTAATTGATCGGGGTATAGATCAGCGAGGGGATAAGGGGCAGCCTAAAGATAAGAGTACTGTGATAAATTCTCCAGATCTACCACCGAGCAAACAGGACCTAACCCCTGTTAAACATTCACAGGGTGAAGGTGAGAGTAATAATGAACTGAGTATAGAGAAATCACTGGGTAAAGAACACCAGTCCCAGAATAGTTTAAAAAACCGTAAGAATAAATCACAACCACAAATGAACCCCACTATAGAGATCAAAACAAAACCACAAATCAAAGATCCGATCTACCAATTTGGAGGATTCATTTCTCCTCATTTGAGAAGTGCACAAACACAATTTAATGATAGTGTTGAGAGGTGTGTGAGTTTGGTGAATTTAAGGATGAAGATTGAAAAGTTGATTGAAAAGATAGATCAATTTAAGAGTATGGATCTGAATACAGAAGTGCAAGAAGGAGTGGACCAACTACAAAAGGGAGTCAACGAGTTAGGTGTGAGTGAGGCAGAACCAATAACCACAAAAGAATAAATCACGTATAGAGCATAGAACAAAACATAGCGAATATTTACATTACTTACTTCTCTAAATCGCTAAATAAATCACTATCATTTTCATAATCATCAGGATTGAGGTCACCATCAAGTTCATCCTCATCATCATCTTTTGGTTCTTCTTGTTCTTCTTCTTCCTTGTCAAATTTAACCTTCTTCTTCTTTTTGGCAGCAACATTTTCAGCTTGTTTAGATCTTCTTTCTTCCTTTAATTTCCTCTTTAATGATGCTTTCTTCTCTAAAGTATCGAGTTGTTCTTTAGATTTAGTGATATTAGAATGATAAATAGTTTTGGAAGACCCTACTAAACCTTCTTCAATTTTTACAAGTGTCATGGAAATTCTTGGTCCAATTTCAGTAAGTTTTATAGCCTTTTTGGTTGGAGTTGGTTGTTTTGGTTCCTCTTCATCACCTTCTTGTGGTTCAGTAGCAGCAGAAGTTGGTCCAGTGAAAACAGCATCTTCTTCAACTTCCAGCTCACTGGTAACTATTGAATAAGGATCTAAAATCATCTCACTAACATCTTCGGCTTTACCCAAATTAGGAATTTTCTTATTAATGATTCTTTTGATGCTTTTATTAGTATCAACTAATTTAGTATCAATGCTATAATGTCTAATTTCAATATCATTACCATTTTTATTTATCATTAAAACTCTTCTGATTTGATCCAATTTGGTGAATTGGGGTTGTATAGGAGGGAATAAGTTTTGAAACATTGTGACTAGTAATTTTTCATGACTTTCAGTTTCTGATACTTTACCAAATCCATTCATAACTAAAAGTGGTGGATTCATATATTCAACTCCATCTTTACTTAACAGTTTAGGATGCTTCAACAGTCTTGATACATCTCTCATTAAAGAATAATGACTAACATTAAATTGTAACATAGGACCTCTTGGAATCTTACCAAATCTTAAACTAAGGTTCCCAGCATCACTTTGATTGAATATGAAAAGATTTTGTACACCTAAAGGTCCACACATTACAATGAAATCTTTAAGCTTATTAGAATGACGTTCTCTTAAGTTGATAGCAGTATATGGAGACATAACAAGTCTAAAATCTTTAACAAGTTGAGTTAAACTATGATTTTTAAGGTTATTACCAAGACTTAATACCATTGATTTTGGTATAGCTGCTTCTTCTTCAGCTGATACTTTTTTATGAGTTCTAGTTTTAGTTCTTCTCTTGGCCATTTTGTTCTAGTGCTATTATTAAGGGTTGTCTTCTATGACTTTAAGTGACTTTAGTTACCTTTCTATGTAGAACAGTTCTGGCGATGAGACTATAAGTAAAGAAAAAATGCGATGCGATGAGATAATTTAATGAAGATAGACACAAAAGCACTTGCACAAAAAATCAAAAATAACGCTTTAAAAAAGCAACACAAAGAGAAAATAAAGGCCAAAAAGGATAAACAACATGAAGACAGTCCTAAGGAAGATGAGAGCCCCATAACTCCAGTACAAGATAAAGAAGCCACCACCTTCAAATCATTTAGTGAACTAGACCTTGTACCTGATTTATTAGAATCTATTCAAAATATGAACTATACTACACCAACACCAATTCAATGTGAAGCCATCCCACATGCACTTGATGGTAAAGATGTTATAGGGCTTGCCCAAACCGGTAGTGGTAAAACAGCAGCATTTGCCATTCCTATTCTTCAAAGTCTTTGGCATCATCAAAGTCCTTATTATGGGTTAGTATTAGCCCCCACCAGAGAATTAGCATTTCAAATCAAACAAACTTTTGATGCTTTAGGATCATCCATGGGGTTAAGATCAGTTTGTATTGTAGGAGGAATGGATATGATGGATCAAGCTCGTGATTTAATGAGGAAACCTCACATTATAGTAGCCACACCAGGTCGTATCATGGATCATTTAGAACATACTAAAGGGTTCAATTTAAAGAATTTAAAGTATCTTGTTATGGATGAAGCTGATAGATTATTGGATATGGATTTTGGACCAGCTTTAGATAAAATTCTTAAAAATATCCCATTAGAAAGAACCACTTATTTATTCTCAGCTACTATGACCAATAAGATTGAAAAATTACAAAGAGCAAGTTTAAGAAACCCTGTTAGGGTTAGTGTATCTCATAAGTATCAAACTGCTGATAATTTAGTTCAATCCATGATGTTAGTAAGTGATGGATACAAGAATACTATCCTTGTTCATATTCTTAATGAACATTTAGGTAAATCAATTATTATTTTCACAAGAACTGTTGTACATGCACAACGTACGGCGATTTTAACTAAACTTTTAGGATTTAATTCAGTACCATTACATGGACAATTAAGTCAAACTCAAAGATTAGGAGCATTAAATAAGTTTAAAGCTGGAAAATCTAATATTCTTATAGCCACAGATGTAGCAGCTAGAGGGTTAGATATTCCATCGGTTGATATGGTTATTAATTATGATATACCTACTGATTCCAAAGCTTATATTCATAGAGTTGGACGTACTGCAAGAGCTGGTAAATCAGGTAAAAGTGTTTCATTAGTTACTCAATATGATTTGGAATTATATTTACGTATTGAAGCAGTCTTAGGTAAGAGATTACCAAAAGATGAAAATCCATCAAAGGAAATTTTGGACACTTTACATGTTCATGTTGATAGAGCCATGGCAGAAGCTATTAGACAAATGAAGGATATCCATGATAAGAGGAGGGATAGGAATGAGAGAAGTGGAAGAGATGATAGGGGATAATCTTAACCTGACCGATGAACCTGAACGAAGTGAAAATGAAGAGATGTTTTCCAAACAAGATCTGTTTATAACAATGTATATTACCCATACCTAACCTAATGCAAACCAGTGTAATTAAACCTAAAGTGATTATTTATTATAACCTTCAACCTTCACCTTCGCTGTCGCTCAGGTTTGGTGGCTGGTGGTTACTTCTGAAGATAATGAACAGGACACTCACCATACCCTTTCTTATTAAACCAATCTTTTATACACTTATAATGAAATATACAAAGACATTCTAGTCTTCCAACTTTATCACCAGGTTTAAGATCCTCTAAACATATTACACATTCGTCGTCACTGATTTTTTCTTGAATTGTAGTAGCTGAGTTTACAGAACCAATGAAGTCAGAAGCTCCTTCCATGGGTTTTCTTTCTTCCATTGATGTACCCCCCACACCTCCATCTATAAGTCTATCTAAACCATTAGGAGGTAACTCAACAGTATCATAAGAATTTATAAGTTCATACTTAGGGGTAGGAATTGGTGGTATTATATACACCAACATCTTATTACGTGGATGAGGGGTTGTATACCTCAGATGATTATGATTGAAATCAAAACTTGTAAGACAATTATTTATATGACCCTCTTTAAAATCTTCAAAATCACAATGTTTATGTTCTAAAATATATTGGTCAGTTAAGTTGATACCACAAATAGGACAAATATTTAAATCACTGGAATTATCAATAGACGAATCTCTTGAAATTGTTTTTGTGGTTGATACATGTTTACTAAGACTATCAGTGCTTACCAATCCCGGGAGTCTAGATTCTAGGGTCGCTGGTTCTGGTACTGACAGTCCATCTAAAGCTTGACGGATCATACGGATTTCCTCTACACATTCATCACATGTTCTATAAGATTCTGAAGGATTCAGTCTTTCAATCCCCTGGATCGTCACCACTAAAGTACGGGGGAAATATTTGATTGGTTGATTACTACAATCTCCACAAACAACTCGGCCACATTTTCTACAATGGTGACGACGGTGGATCCATGTGAATGGATTATTGCAAAGATGACAACTTATAACGTCATTATCGTCTTGCCAAGTAGGGAAGTCTGACATGGCGGCGCACAAGAACTCACAAGATCCCTGAGATAGCTGATCTAAGTGAGGGGGTGAGATAGGGAAATGCTGAGAAATAACGAGAAATTGTCGGTGTAAATTTGAGACTTTTGTCTATAAAAATCTCGTTCTAAAGTAAACACCCGGGGTAAAACTCATACCCTCTTAGGTCAGTAAAATACAGGGGTTTCAAAACAACCATTTTTAGTAATTTTGCTCCAGAAAAGTGCAAATATACTAATACAAAACTTCTAATTCTGCTGAAACCATTAAATACTCACTTAAGCCGTTTTCAATATCACTACCCATGACCCTTTTGTACACCTCGTCTCACAATCTCAATCTCACTAACAAGTCTCACTACAAATCTCATGAGTGATAGATTAACACAATTACAAGTCTGTCTTGATCAACTTGTAGAACAATTCAATGCCGCCATAAACTATGTCAATGTTAATAGTGAACCAGCACTTCTAGATGAAGATCCAAAATCAGTAATAAATATGGCAGCAGATGCACCAGGTCCAGATTTACAAACACCACCACCAAAGCCAAATTTTAATAATACTTTGAATGAGTTGTCAACTGATATAATATTGAAGAGCCGACAGATCACGATGTTGATCGACTCGTTACCAGGTGTAGGAGTTGACGAAGAACTGCAAATTGAGTTGATTAAAGAGTTGAGTGTGGAATTAGCTGAAGTTGAGAAGAAAAGGATAGAGAAGATTGAAGAGAAGGATAAGTTGTTGAAGAAATGTGAGGGTTTGATATTGGATGTGGCGCTGGGGATTAGTAAGACGAAAACATGAGCAGGGGTGGAAGGTCGCTACAATTTGCCTTATCACACTACCACAAATGCAAGACTGTACTACATATCAAACTACCACAAATACAAAGACTACACGACATGTCAGATTCATATAAAATATATAACGTACATAGTTTCACTTCCTGGAATATACAAGAGATGGACCACAAAACCTCGCTTGGATTAATTAGTGCTTGTAAGTCATACAGTCAAAATCCCAACTCTCAAACCATCTCATTCCCCTACACTCTTCTTTACTCCATTCACCTCCATAAATTAAAGGCATAAACTTTATAAAACAGAATAAACTTAATGCTCCGATAGATATCATCAACCCCCAACCTAATACTCTCCTCCTCTTAAACTCTAACTCAATAAAGTAAACCATAGTAATAATTCCAAAATATAAAGCTGGTAAATAATGATGTAAGAATAATTGACGATTCATATAGAAGTAAGGAATGTAATTCACCACAAATCCAATAATAGATTCAAGGGTAGTCAGATAGAATACCGTCACATCTAAAGGTTCATTTGTCACTTTGAAAGGGTTCAAATGATTCAAAATATATAATACTTGCTTCAATCCAATAAGACCTACCAGCATGATTGATAAATAATAAAGAGCCAAATTCCCTAATAAATAAACCTGACTTCCTTCTTCAACATCATTCTTTGGTCTTGCACTACTCAGGAAATAGTTGATCCCATTAGTAGTAACTGGCCAGGTTATAGGGTTAGAAGCAAATGGATGATGATCAGTTAATCCTTGATTTAATCTCCATATGGTTGAGTGATATTCCCAAAACTTTTTATAGAATGGATAATGGTACAACTTCGAAGTTTCATAGTCCTTAGTTAATGCTGGGTGATTGTTTTTTTCAATGTACCATAAAGTATTAGGAATGGTGGCTTCCTTAATACAAAGAACTTCATTTTGACCGAACCCCCATTTTGGTAATTTACCACTATGACTCAACACGTGACATCCAGTAGGTTGATGAACCAATTGGAACACTGATTCAGTGGCTCTGAGTTTAAGCATAGGCAAATTGGTAGTAGAATGAGGTTTCTTGGTGATAATTCTAACTTTGAATTCAAACTTGCTATCTCCCAACATGTCCCTTGTTCCATTACATGCTACTTCTTTGGCATAATCCTTTTCAGTGAGTGGAGGTTTGAAATCTCCATTAACTTGAAGGAATTTCTTGGTGTGCCTATGGAAAAGACGTACAACATCTCCGTCTTTAATTGGCACGAATTTCAGTCTTAAATTCTCATCAGTTCTTTTATTTTTTGGGTGGATCTCCCATTCGTTAGAGAAATCAGTATGGCTCCCATAAAGGGTTACTTGTTGAAGTTTAGATCCGGATTTATAATTAAATGAATGTGAGTGAAGGTACGTTTGCATTTCGTTATGCTTTATAGTCACTTGACTTCCATACCCTACCTCAACCGGTTGAGTTGGTAATTTAGAATCTCTAGCCGAAGATTTAAAGTTTGGGCTCATTAATCCAGACCCTCTGCCAAGGTAAGGTAAATGTTCTAAATGTGTAGCAAATACCATTACATAAATGATGAATGGAATAACTACAAAAGCCCATACTCTAACCAAAAGATGTTTCCACCATTTATAATCAGAAATCAGTAAGTCTCCTAATAGGTACCATAATTGAATCATTGTCATAATCCCCATCCAAATATAAACTAAAAGCCCTGACAGTTTAGTACAAATAGTTATACCTAAACTTATACCACAAAGGTAAAGGTATTGGTACCATTGGAAAGAGAAGCTTCTGGCAATTTTGAATTTCCCATACAAGTACCAAGTTACACTCATTCCAAATAATAAAGCTGAATCTAAGAATATAAATCTTGATTGAGTTATCATTGAATTTTCAATAATCATCATCAATGATCCAAACAATGCCACAATTGAGCTTACGAAATTGACTCTGAGTCCTAAATAAGTGAATACAACTGATCCAACTCCAAATATAGCTGACACGAGCCTCATGGCTATGAAAGGAACGTTTTTATCAAATTGATCTCCAATGGCAGCAAATTCAAATTTCCCGTCCCATCCACAAATCCAACCTACCCAGAAATAGATCAATTTAACAAGGGCAGGGTGTACATCGACAAAGAATTTCCCCTGGTAGTAATCTTGGGCAAAACCACCGAAATGGACTTCATCAAAGACCACCTCATCAGGAATTGGAAGTTTATATAATCGCACGACAACAGCTAGTGCAAGCACCAAGAATATGTTAAAGTGGTCGAGGTTGTTGAGGGCTGACTTTGTGGCTAGGATTGGGTTGATTTCCGTACTGTAATATGGCCTTGTATGGCCATTTTTGTGTGTCATTGTGAACCTGAGAACCTGAGAACCTGAGGTTTGGTGAGCAGGTGAATATATTTAGCCGCTGCGATCTAGCCACAAACACGTAGATTTATGTATATGAGAGATTGACCTGACATATAGAGCAAAAAAGAGAGACATGTAAGTCTAGCAAATTATATATATATATATATTTCTACTATAGGAGGTACACTGGGCCTTCGGTCCAGGTATCCAACCTAATAACCTAAATAAAGACCACCATCCCTTTCACCCAATTCCTCAATTATAGTACTAACGGTATCACTTTGTGGATCCCAACCTAACTTAGCCGTTGATCTGATATTCTTCACATTAGGTAATCTCCCATCAGTTAAAGCTATAGCCAAATCTAATGGTTGTAATTTGGTAGAAGTCCCCAACATCCCACTACTATCGATATAGAGATTCTTCAACGGTCTATCCTCTATAAACGGAAGGTTGTCATCATCAAAGAATCCACCCGAAATGTAATCCACATAAATCATTAACGTGGTCAAATTAGGACAGCATCTAAACACAATGTCCAATGAATCGTCTTTCAACTTTGGCATAGGATATTCAATTTTTAACAGTTTTAAATTATTCCCAAACTTATAGAGTAAGGAATGGATCCCGAATTCTTTAATTAAAGGACAATGAGCTAATTCTAGGTGTGTTATAGTGTTAGGTAAACGAGTTTTCATCAAGAAATCATCACTTATACCACCACTTATTCTCAAAGCGGATAATTTAGGAGGCCAATTGATTTTTTCAATTAATGCAGGATCCATTTCTATACTCGATCTAGGGAATGATAATTTTTCCAATCCATTAATATTCTTTATACTTCGGAAAAGTTCATTAAGGTTAAGGGTCTCACTTACTAATCTGAGATCAAGAATTTTTAAGTTTTCACAATTCTTTAATGCCACAAGAGGACCTAATCCAAAACTGGTTTGTGGTGCAACAAATACTTCCAAACTTTTTCTACATCGTTTCAAAAGTTTAGCCACAAATGCATTCTTACCCAGTTGAATTATATACGATAAATCTAATTGTCGTACATACTCACCGATTTTTTTATTATTAGAAATTGTATCCACAAAGGCAAAAAAATTAGTAGCTTTCAAGTTAGGGTAAGCATAAACCATTGAAATCGTGATGGAATAGAATAATTTATTAACTAACATGAACTTGGGTTTGAGCTGTCCCTTATAATAAAGGATCTCCATAATATATACAATAAGTTCTGTTGGTAAGATCATTATGTCTGATTGGGGTTGACTTTGTGGTCGTTCATCTTGAGAACTTTCGTCTCCTTCTGTTTGTGGTTTATCCAATAGACACTTCCTCAATATATCAACCTTTTCAAATTCACTACGAGGCCATCGATTACCATAATTCTCTTGTGGAGTTAAAACGTATATGGATCTAAGATCAATATTAGTGATCTTGTTGACAGGATGTTCGAACTTTTCATCATCACTACCATACTCCTCATCTTCATCTTTAGCATCGGCCGTCTTATATACATATCTCCTATACGGAGGCCGTATTTTTTTTGGTCTTCGTTTGTTAGCTATTTTGGAGATGAACCTGAGAGTGAAGGTGAAGAGATTAAATCGCGGGCCATCTGCCGCACGAGCTTTTATTCTATACCTAGGTCCTGGTTAGTATCATTCTACGGCGCGCAACCCTAACTGGTACCGCACTTTGGACCTACTTCCTTATCAGCTTATCAGTCAGAATCATAAAACAATTTAATTGGCTCTTTTGACAACATTGGTCTACCTAAAGAGGGGTTGATTCGATCATTCAACTCCAGTACTACCAATTTCTTAGTTCGATAATTCTGAGGAAACTCATCACGTGGATTTAAATGAAACTCTCTCAAACTATCATCCTGCTTAAGTATAGGATGAACTATGAATATCTGAGCCAATGTTCGTGGCACAAAAAATATTATAGCCAACCAAACATTTAAAGCATTATATGGTAATTTGAAGAAGATGTATACCAATGCTTTCATGCACTTTTTGATTCCACACATTCCATAAATTCCTTCAAAATATGTGATAATTGCATTAAAATTACCTATTAGATGTTTATTACTTAACTCCCATCCTAAATTTCGAATCTTGCTCACCAGTACATGAATCTTAAAAAGTGAGTCATCTATTCGAATGATTACAGGTAGAAATTCTCTGGAAATTATTACTTGAATTATGAAGGGATCCATTAAAACTTGCTTAAAACTATAAGTTTTAATCACGTGCCAAATTACATGAATTAGTAAATTGATTAATTCAGTTAAAGTTTCAGATCTGGTATGAATTACCGTGAATTCATTTTGATCGGTTTTATAATCTTCGATAGTGGGGTGCTGCTTGTGGGTCACAAGTTGTTTGAATTTGGAGGAACAGGGGATTCCATGAAGGGAATATTCATTTTCATTTTCTTCTAATATTGTTTCAAGGCCAGTAATGGCTTGTATTTGGCCTGGAACCATTACATCCTCTTTCTTTGGTTTTGTTTGTTTGTGGGGAACTTCTCGACCCTTCCCGTTCTTCTGGTTCCTCTCATTGAATGAAGAAATAAGTTTCAATTCACTTCTTTTATGAACCCTTGCTTGTTTATGATTTTTGTTTGTGGAGATCGTAGAGGAATCCAAATTTAAAGGAAAAGGTTTAATGAACTCTTGTGAAAGATTGACAGGGCTTTTGAGGTTTTGAATAGGTTTAGGGGTCTTATCCTTAGGGTTCTTCTTTTGACTGACATTGACTGGCTCAATTGAGGGACCAATATCAGAATGTGCTACAGGGTAGCTTATCTTCTCAGTTAGAGATTCAAACTCTCTAGCATCCTTCTCAATAGTCCAATCTGTCAAAATTTGAACTTGTTTAGTAATACTCTCAATCTCATCTTTATACTTATCTCTTTCTGAGCTTTCCAATTCACCTCCATCACCCATATCACTCCTTAAATCACATTCGCTCAAAGAAATACTCTTGAATTGATTCAATACAACAACTGTCACTCTGAAACCGCCCCAAGCTATAAACAATCCTATATTCAAATTATTAAAAACAATAGTTTTCCGAACTTCTTCAACTATTATATAGTTCCGAGTCAATACCATTAGGATAGAACATACTAGAATTCCTGCCACAGATATTATTAAGGCTATGACTTCGTATTTCTGAAGTCGTTTAAGTATCATCATATTCATTTGGTATCTTTCTGTATTCACTTGATATCTATCAGATGGGCTCTTATGACTATCGTGGTGATGTGAGAGACTCTTGGGGTATAATTCTCCTATCACCTTGGACTTGGCATGTTCAATCTGCTTTAACCAGTTCCAGGGCCACTCTATAGTAAACTTTATGATCCATGTCATCAACATTATAATGAGTGTATCGGTGATTAATACTGCTAGATCGTTTTGACTTCCAGGTAAGACTGGTACGGTGATGGCTAGAATTGATGGTAAAAGCACTATGGCCATCGTGAAGTATACGGACTTGGGATCATTGTACATGTTAATGGCGGGTGATTTTGAGGGACTGGCTCCTATATATAAAGACATAGGGATAAATGATAGATCAGATTTCGCAGCCATTCTTTTAGTATGGGGGGAGTGTGGGGCAGCAAGATATCTCCACTTGAATTGTACTGGGGACTTGTCAAGTACTGCATATCAAGATACGAGAATCACACTTGTATAAGTCTACTTGTTCAAAAAAATCAAATGGTTATAAATTCTATTTACATATATACAAATAAATAAATGATAAAATACTATCACATGATATTACACGTGACTACATCTTAACTTTACCCTTTCTCCTATATTCCTTACTCTTCTCTAATCCTTCTACAATACTATCACTCAATTTGACAATGTCCTTTTCGAAATCCTTCTCTTCCCTACTAATCAATTTCTTCCAATCTTTCTTTCTCTGTTCTCTGATAAAACTCTTTTTCTGAGTCTTGGCTAAAGTATCCAATTTCCCCTTAACCTTATCAGTCAATTGGTTCTTGGTGATCACAGATTTAGCACTAAGCCCCCATAAATCACCTTGTTCAACCTTTCTTGCATCGTGATACTCTTGTTTCCCTAAACTTTTAGGAATTTGCCATGTCTCTATATTCCCGGTAGGACTACAAACATTTAATTTGACATTGTGTTTGATTCTGGTAGGGATGTTCAAAATTCTGGGCCAATTATTGATATCATCTTTATCTACGACCTCTGATGTATTATATTCTCTATCATGTTGAATTTTCTCAATCAGTTTTGTGTCATTAGCTGCTCTTTGTGCTATAAGGTAACTAAATGATCCATTCTCGGTATTATTACCACCAGGTCTACCACTTCCTGCTAATTGCTTCCTTAAACCTCTCAGCAAATTTTCAATCCCCATCCCATCTTCTGAACTTTTATCCCAAGGAGTTGCAAGTTTTTTTCCTTTTTTGAGCTCCATGGTAAACTTTGGACGTTGGACAATCTTATCAAACGAACAGAAATTCAAACGGTGTTTGTGAGATGAGATCTTATAGTATTTAGGATCACCAAGTTGAAGTGGACACTGTGAATGATGGGAACATGGTGCTATTATTTTTATATGATAATCGGATTCTGCTTGAGACTCTTGTGGTTCAGGTTTTCTTGAATCTTCTAAAACTTCTACGTCATCTTCAAACTCAAACTTGAGGTCGTCTTCATTAACTTCTCCATACTTTGAAATGATATCCTTTTCAAAATCGCTGATTCCTTCGAGATCAACTTCTTCGTGGAGCTCTTCTGTGAATTCTACTTCATCAGCTTCTCCTAATTCTTCGTTAATCTCCTTCAACATCCTTTCTTCTTCCTTGATATGCTCTTCAGTAATCATTTGATCGACTTTCCTCAACTTCTGAGGTTTAATCGAAGATCCCTTGATATAGGGTCTAGGAATCTTCCCGTGCTCTTTCTCATACGCTTCAGGTCTGATCATGATTTGTCTGGCTCTAGCAATGGTTTCAAACCCAAGTGAATTTCCTCTTTCTACTAATACCAAATGCCCCTGGGGATTAAGGAGTTTAAGTAACATATGAATGTTAATGTCCACGTCACGAGGGAAATGATGTTCCTTGGTGAGAAGAGCATGGTTGACAACAATAAGGTCATATGATTTAGATGGTAAGGTTTCATGGAGTTGTGTTTTTATGTGGATTCTTGAGGTATCCACTGGTCCAATGTAAGCGTCCTCTTCCATCTGTGGTTGTTCCAATTGTGCTTCTTCATCCATTTGGACAATATTAGCTTCTGCTTGTGGTTTTTCTTCTACTTGTAGTTTTTGGGCCTCCTTCAGTTGGTCTTGGGGTTCCTGTTCTACTTGATCCTCATTAGGTTGCTCTGCTTCCTGCCTAGATAAAATAACCTTGGCTCTCTTTTTCATCTCTTTATTATATCTTCCCACGACATAAGCATCCTTGACTTTGGGCCTCCAGTCCCCCATGACTTCATTTAATGCCACCATACCTGTAGCAGGACCATAACCCACCGTCAATACACTTTCAGGCTTTAAATCTGTCCTCTGACCTAACTCTGTTAAGACTTGGTAACAATGAGCATAATCCTGTAAAAACAATGCTCCTATATGAGCATCCGCCTCCAAACCCAGAGTGGGGGCAACTTGAAGTTGATCTTTCTGTAAGGATTGATAAATTTGTGCCGCTTTGGTTCTAAGTCTTCCGGGACTTGATAATCTTAAAATATTATTATTAATGACTTTTGCGATTTCTTCCGGTAATTCTACCACACTATGATTCATACGGCCTTTGAGAGTACGTTCATGCAATCTTGCTTCTTCTGAGTTATTTCCTTGAATGAAAGAGCCATCTTCGTTCCTGAAGCTTTTGACAACATGACCAAATTGGTTATCTTGTATTGTAGTGAGGTGAGGTATATGTGTTGTTTTGGACCTAGTGGGTATTTTCAATGGGGAAAAAAGTGGTCTATAACTATTTTGGGTCGTTAATAATGGTTTAACACTCATATTAGACGATATAATTCGACTTTTTACGGTAATCATCTCTGTTTCTTATAGTACTACTGAGATGAGATGATTCTCACACGCACTTCCGCGATCCAGTCTCAGCTTCACACAAACCCAATCGCTGAGAATCACTGGACACACACTCAACACCAAACACAAACACACACAGAATGGCCAGAAATTTCTATGAAGATGAAAAAATCGACCCAGCAACTCAACCACAAGTAGAAGGAGTCACACAGGCTGTAGCACCACAAAGAATGGTCAACGGGGTCTTGGTAGCTTCACCACCACAAGTTGAAGCTCTGTTCAAATCAATCAGAACTTCCTTATACTCGGCTTATTCTAGTACCGTGGACTATATAAACCAAGGATACCATCATTACTACACTGCCGAACGTCAAGTCACTGATACTGTAAGTCAATTACATGATAAAAACGAAGATTTATTCCCAAACTCAGCTTATGTTTTAATTGGTGGATTAACTGGGACAGTATTCGCCCGTCAAAGATCAGTTTTAGCTAAGATTACATTTCCTATAATATTAGGAGTTGCATCATTCAAGTATTTCCTCCCACAAACTTTTGAAAGCACAAAATCATTTGTATGGAAATTAGAGAAGGCTAAAATACCTGAAATAGCCAGTCAACAAGAAATTTTAGTTAAGAAGTCTGAAGGATTAGTTGCTAGTTTAGAAAGTACGGGGATTGAAGGTTCAAAGAAAGTTGGTGATTGGGTTGATGGGTTTAAGTATGGTATTAAGAAGTATACTGGTTTAAATGTCGATGAGGATGTAACTAAGAAGTAAGTCTGTGGAAGGAGTTCTATCTCCCTTGACCTGCAGTTATGGGAAGTGGGAGAAGTAGGGGTGTATATAACGAATAGGAAATAAATATTCTGAAATAATCAAAGAAACCTCTAACTATGAGTACACTCGCTCGGTTGGCTGCAGACTTAATGGCTGCAAAATCGCAACACAAAACTAAAAATCACAAACACAATATGGATTACAGTGATAAAATGTTCCCTATAAAATCACCTTCCTCCAAATATGTCACGGCATCGACTAGATACACTAGTGGGTCGTCCAAGTACACCAGCACCGGATCATTCAACGGAACCGTGCAAAAAATGTGGGAGAAAGTAACTGCACTTGCTGGGGTCAATTCAATTGAAGAAGATGGACCGTTCCATGAACATGCCAAAAAAGTATCAAATCAGCTTAAAAAGATTCTTAGTAGTAATTCTGTAAGTATCAAAGCCATGGAAGAGTTGGAAGTTGAGTTCAAAACTTGGAGTTTGGATATTGGTGATGAGAGTAACAGTGATCTACTCAATGAAATGAGCCAAATCTTAACTATCCAAAAACGTAATTATCAAGTATTAAGTCAAAGGTATGATGAAATCATCAGAGTGTTGAGTAATGTCGAAGATAAGGAGAAACAAGTTCATTTGTTATTAGAAACTAAAAAGAAACATTTGAGGCAATTGAATAAGAATAATCATGATCATGGTGATAAGTCTAATGGGTCTCAAGCTCAACAAGAAAAGTTAGAGGAATTGGTTTGGAATTTTCAAGTTCTTGATCTTCAATACAATAGGTGTATTAAGTGCAATTTAGGTGATAGTCTTATTGAGTATTTTTTGAGTTTACAAAGTATGGGGAGTGTTTTGGATATGGAGAGTAGAAAGGGGTATGAAATTGTTAGAGGTAATTACAGGGTTCCTGGAGGTAGTATTGGAGGTGATGACAGGGGTCCAATTGGAGGTAGTGTTGGAGAAAGAGTTGAAAGAATTGATGATAGAGAAAGAGTCAATGTCGATAGGGAACGGGTAGAAAGAGTTGAAAGAATTGATAGGGATATCAATTATATCGAACCATTGAACAGATCAACAAAAAATGATAAAAAGGATATCAAGAGGGAATTCAGAATTCCAAGTAGAATTGAGCCTAGTTTAGATGAAAATTGGACTTTCTAGCCATGAGTTGTATAAGGTTAGGAAGGGAAAAGGTCACCTTTAGAAGGGTACCTGTAGGCGCTTAGAATTTATAGGATTAAATATACAAGTTATATACAGTTATGAACTATTGCCAATGGCATGAGTTCCTGCGATTAGTGCAAGTCTAAGTGGACTAGTGCCAGCCTCTAATAAGTTTAGGCCATCTGACACAAGTTTAAGCCAAGGTTACCCTAGGATGCAAAAAACATCTTCGTAATCTCATAAGACAGAATCATAATAGCACAAGATGGTGCCACCTTTAAAACCCTAGGCCCCAAACCCCCAAATAAAGCTCTAGGGCCTTCTTCCCTCATTATATCAAATAAAAACCTGAACATTTTAGCCTCATTAGGTGAACTGATTTGAAGTCTAGTTTTCCCTACATCAAAAGGATGTGTAGCTATGGCTGCTACGCTACCAGCGAATGATCCTGATATGAAAGAGGTAGCAAACACTTTCCCATGGTCTATAGAAGGGTTTGAATTCAAATAAGATCCAATTTCCGCTTTGGAGTATTCATAAAGTGCCCAATAAATCCCTGAAAATGGGACATCACGCCAAAGTGTTATTTGAAGACCGGTATAAAGTGACCCTAGACCGCCTTTTCGGGCCAGCAGCCAAAGATCTTTCATCACATTGGTTGAAACGCCCTTATTCGCCGAAGGAATAGACTGGAGTCGAGTCTTTATGAGCTCTAAGGGAGCAATGGCTGTAGCTGCAAATAGTCTGGCGATGGACCCACAAAGGAGTGAATTTGTCCAGCCACTGATGGGAGAATGGTCTCGTACGTATTCGTACCCTGTGAAGTACACGACGTTGGAAGGAATGGCCATGATAAGATTAAGGGACATCCCTCTCCAAAGGGTGAAAAGGCCTTCGTGTTTGGTGATAACTTGGAACCCTTGAAATGTGGAAGTGATTCGGGCACAGTCACTAGAATGACAGTATTTGTTGACCCAGAAAAGTGTGTGATCCACTTTATGGGGTGTGAGTGTTTTTGGAGTGATTTTAGGTCCATTGGGTGTGTTTTGGGGTCCGCTGATGGTGGTTGGGCCTGCTGAACCTGTTGTACCAGAAACTTTTGGATTAGCACCAGAAACGCTGGAACTTGGCCCGGTAATGGTTGTACTTCCTGCCTTACCACTAGTTAATGAATTAGGGCCTTCGCTTAATCCCTTACGGGCATTAGGGCCACAACAAGGTAAAGCATCAGGTAAGATCTCTTGCTGTTGCATTCTAATTCTAACCACATCCAATGGCGTTAAAAAGAATGCAGTCAAGATAGAACCGATACTGGCACTCATCATTCGCTGTGGGATGGTAAGGGAGTCGACTTTCGGCGTGGGAGGAGGTGGTTCTGGTGATGTTGTCACTGACATGAGCCGTTTTGTGGATAGCATTGGTAAGCTCATCAGGTCGCGATTGCGGTGGTGTTTTACCGGTGGTGGTGGGGAGTGGGGCTGGAGTTAAGGGTCGGTTTTGCTCGGTTTTAGCTCCGATCTTATAGAGCGTTAGGACTATGGGGTTGGATTTCCGATATCTTAGTTGTGTTCTTTGAAAAGAAGTTTTATAGTATATGGTAGAGAGCATTGGACTATTGAGATGTGCAAAGTCAGGTGATGCGTCGTGTGATAATCACGTGATATTACACACGTGATATGAGATAAAGTAATATTAAATTATTTATTCTAATTCTATGCTATATTTTATTTTAATGATTTAGTACTCTTGAATAACATCCACACAACTGTAAACATTGATATGACTATCTTGGACATAATTAGTAGCCATCATCATCCGGTGTGGATGTAATGTTACATTCGACAAGTACCCTGGTCTACCCAAATAACTGTCCTGAGGATTTTTCAAACTGGTTAACAAATCTCCCAGAGTAGTATAGAAATTTACTACCTTGGATCCCGTGGTGATGATTGGTGCATGTTCGTGGATTTCAAAGCACCTAGACGATTTCTCTGGCGTTGTAAAACTTACCACAGGCTCGTCATTACGAAGGTCCCATAAATTGACAGTCCCGTCACTGGACCCACTGGCCAATTCTCTATACCCACCACGCTGCATATGGATATTTCTGATGGAACTTTTGGTCTTGGGTTGCCATGTTCTAACCATTGATTCTCTGGCATCCATTCTTCTGTCATAGACTCTAATACTACCATCATCGAACCCTGATACAAAAATATCTCCTGCCACCTGGTCGGAGGTGATCGCAGTGATAGAAGACGTAGACCTAGCTGGAATATCGACCAAACACAATTCTCGCGGAGCGTCCCAGATCTTGATGATCTTGACATCTCCACTAACAAGAAGGGACCCTCTGGACTGTTGCCATTCCAGAATAAGACCAGAGGACTTGGAGGTAAGCAACAAGTCAGGAAGAGCCCTGAATGCTGCAATCAATTGAATTTGATCATCTTCCTCTGTCAGCTCCTGGTGAAAATTCTTATAAATTTTGATGACCCCGTCACTGCTTCCTAATAGTAACAACGGAAGGTCATCTTCGTTCAAGAATTTGACGTCGGTGATCTTGGTTCCTGTAGGGTTAAGATTGGAAAACTTTTTAATGGTTTTCCCTGCTTCCCAGTCCCAAATCAGGACGTTATCTCTTTCATCACAGGCTGCCAAAATCTTCTCGAATTGAGTGAATTTGATGAGTTTAGGTTGGGTGTGATTATTCAAAGATTTATGGTTGGACCAGTCACCACGTATAGCCAATTGTTTCTGGCCTTGTGTGTGTTGAATAATGGACTCATTACGGTTACGTCTCCAGAGTCTTTCGACATACTGTTTGGACCCCGGCTCATCAATTTCGGTCTTGGACATTTGTGGTTCTTGGAAGTACTCTACGCTGTAGTCGAAGAACCCTGAATCGGCCGGTAAGTCGAAGGACGCAAGGTCTCTTGGGGTGAACCGTGGTGGTTTAGGGTGGTACTGTTGACCATAGTTGGCGATTTCTGGGTTGTTTTGAAGGATTCTGAAATTGTTGATATCGGTTTCTTCATTGAGATGGAGTGATTTTATAAGCTTGGAGAACGAGAAGTTTTTGAGTTTAGTGGTAATGGTTTCTTCGGAGGTTACTGAGCTGGGTCGAGATCCATTGGCAGCAGTAGTACCAGGGCCTGTTGAAACAGATCTCGTACCATTAGATCCAATAGTCAAGACGTTGTTTCTTTGAACTAACCTTGAATCAGTGGCATTTCTTACCTTGATCTCCACTGGTTTCACAGGCTGGAAACTCTCGATATTAATCGAACTCTTGCTCAATAAGTAGTTCTGCATTTCCTTGACCAAAGGACCTAATTCACTTTGATTCAACTTGATCATAACGTTGTCAATCAACATTTCACTGAGCTGTTTTACTTCGAGATGTGGGTCCTCAGATAAGATCAAAAGTGCTTTCCAAATTGAGCTGAAAATCAGCCCATATGCCGGACTATTCTTCCTGAACTCGTTTAAATTGTTAGGCTGATCGATCAACATAATCTCTTCCTGGAGCTGGTTGAATGCTACTACCAAGAAGAACTTTATATAGTTAGCAATGAACTTGGAAATGAAAAAAACAATTTGCTTTCTCACCATTGGTGATCCGTCACTGATGAGACCTACTATGAGATTGGCGAGCTTGAGGTCCTGCTGCTTGAGCTCGTCTTTACGGGTCTCATTGTTATTGTGTTGTTGGATCAATTGTTGTGTTTGTGATTGAGTAGGTTGGACAGTATTATCGGAAACAAATGACGTTATGGCAAGAATGATCGAAGTCCTGACTTCGGGAATAGGATCATTGACCAAACTGCAAAGTTTCTGGAGATAACCATCCTTGTAAATGATCCATT
The DNA here is from genome assembly GCA_030582775.1 of Yamadazyma endomychidarum. NCBI lineage: Eukaryota > Fungi > Ascomycota > Pichiomycetes > Serinales > Debaryomycetaceae > Yamadazyma > Yamadazyma endomychidarum. Next base: position 60,033 of record JAJMGY010000011.1, read on the forward strand.
TTCCGTCAGGGTAATTGTTCCATAATTGGGACAATAAGAGGCAGCACCATTGCCGGAGCAAGGGGTTCTCGCTAGTACCAATGAACTTCATACAATTGTTGATGAGTTCTATAGAAAAGCAAAGTCTTTGGCCATTTTTGAAGTCCTTGATGAAAAGCGTGAGAATGAACGCACTCATGGCTTTGTGGTCATCGTTGATCACCATACCATTCTGGTTGGTAGGACCATTCACGATCTGGTAGAAATAGTTATAGCCCTTGTCCTTACACAACTCCTGTTGTGTGCTTTTATAGTCTATGGCCATGATTCTGGCCCAGATAAAGATAAGTACAGGTTTAAGTTCTTGAGCAGGGCTCTGAAGAAGCTTCAACACGTAGGGAAAGATCCCAATTGATAACGATAAATAAACAGCCCATGGTCCTAAGTCCAAGAATTTGGAGAGAAGGATAAGGGCACGAAGTCTGTGGACTTGGGAAAGCAATACTTGAAGAACGATAGGCAATTGTTCTGGTGGCTCTTTACTGGAAGGTCCTGAATATTTGAGCCATATTTCGAATGCTGTTAATTGTTGTTCGAAGAATGTTGAATGTTGGTAATTTTTGGCCAAGTTTGGAGGAGGAATAGGGAGACCTGGTTGTGGTGTTGGGGGAAGTGGCTGTGGTGTTGCCATCCCCAGAACTTGTCCCTGAAGTTGACTCTGTTGGCCCTGACTTTGTGGTTGTCCTTGAGTTTGTCCCTGGTTTTGAACTGGTTGGGTCTGAGAATTTAGAAACCCTTGTGGGGTAACTGGAATCAAAGGTTCCTGATCCCTTATTAGCTGACACAAAACTTGATCTATAGCCAAATCCCATGAGTCCCACATCTTATGGAACCTTATACTTTCGGGTAAAGGAGGATCGCTTATTGGATTACAATTCAAAATAGGCATGATTCTTTTTGCCAATAAGAAGTTCCTGAAAAGAGCAGCCACCATTAAATCTTGACGGAAAAGACGTTTGAAAATTGGCCTGGATAATGATGTCCATGCTATAGTATCAGTGATAGCTGTGAAAATCCAATTAAGTTCTCCCAACGGGGTTCTACGTTCAGTTAATTTTCCTGGAATTATTACATTCCCTATTGAATTGGTGGGGAGTTGGTCGTAGTAGTTTTTCTTCAAAGGTGATTGCATGATAAACCACTTGATACTGATATCGATAGGACAGGTTAAACAACAAGTGAACAAATCAGCAGGTAAATCAGGATTCATAGGTAAAAGTTCGTTACTTTTACATGCAGCTAATTGGATACAATCCAAATAAGAAGGGGTTGGGGATGGCGAAGAAACATCATGATTTCCGTCGTTATCGTCATCGATTCTTTTCTGAACAAATTTCTTGAAATTGTGAACGATATGACCTGCACTGTTACAATCATAAACAAAGATCACAGGTGCACCAAGCCATGTTTGTAGATCGTACAAGGATATAGGAATATATTGGGTGTAACCACGGTTGAATACCCAAATCTCTCCCGAACTAGTAGGCTGGGGTACACCGTGACCGTTGTAATGAAAAAGGATTCTTTCGTCCTTGGCGTTTCTTCTTAATGTATTACAGAATCTTTTGACATCCTCAACACTTGGGTCAAGACTTAGCTTGTATTTTGTTCGAAGGGTCAAGTTTTCGTATTGACTCTGGAGGTTCTTTCCAATAAGTTCTATGGCTTTCTTTGTGTCGTTGAAGTTGGATGGGTCAATCCAACTTTCAAGTTTAGCACAGGGATAAGTCTTCATTACATCAGGAGGATCAACACCAAGGTTAAGACATAACATAAGTATGGCACTGATGGTCTTCTGACGTTCTTTCATGATTTTCCAGTCCAATATTGGCTGATAATTCTTTAAATATTTACCATGGATTAAATCTTGGGGAAGTGGATTACCATTGGTATTATGACGTTTGTCGTCGTAGTAAATATAAAAATTGTTAGCAAGGTTGTTGAGGAATGGTTCGTTGTAATCCTTGTCGAATCCATGGCGGATTTTATCATTTAGGGGGGATATTTTATAAAAGTTCATCCCTAGTAGATGAGGAATCTATGATGAATCTATGAGTGAGCGCTGAGCGTAGTGAGCACTTAAGTCAGCCCAGCCCGCCAAGTGAGCACTGACTTTCCTCACTTCCTTATCGCACAGTTCCCGCTAACCAACACTATCTCGCTGCCTTCAATAGTTAGAGAATGGTGCTAACCTTCTTGGATTGAGTATGATACCGTGTTGCGATACTTTACGGCGTTCATTGGGGGATACTACTCATCAATGATGATCTAGCAACCGTTTATAGCGGCTAATTGTATAGATGGCGGCTAATTGTAGAGGTAAGCGGCTTATTTTTATATCTAAATAGAGCAATTCTTTCGTTTTAGGGTGCAAAGGAGAAAGACGTGATGGGACTAATGCAGTACTCCCTAATAGAATAGTTATTCTCGCTAGATAAGAGTAGAGAAGAGACGCTGGGGGTACTCCAGGAGTAATATGGAAGACGTATACTAACAGTAAGGGATCGATAAGAATTATATATTTGATCTGTACACCATCAAAGCTTTAAAACGTCACAACTACAAAAGGCAATACCACAAAATGGGTAGAACAATCTCAATTGATTGGAGTTTAGAGATCGATGGTACAACTGTAAATTTGATGAGGCCATTCTTCGAAAGTGGGGTGTATATGAGACTATGGTAAGGCTAGCCTCTCGAGCACATTCCAGCTCTGTTTGCTATCAAGAGCTGAATTATGCTCAAGAGCTAAACTATGCTCAAGAGCTGTTCAAGACCTAAAGTTGATCATCATCACTCTCTACCAAGAAAGCATCACTATTGGCCATACTTGGGGCTTTCCTCTTTGGTAACTCAGGTGCTCCTTCCTTATCGTCCAATTGGATTTTATCGAAATTTCCTATGATCTTTGGATCTTCATCAAATTGATTTTGTTTTTTAAACAGTGATCCACCTAATGCTCCAAATAATTTATTATCATTTTTTGGTTCACCTTCAAAACGTTTAGCAATTCCACTAACCCATCCATTTAAAGTTGTTCTAGCTTCTTCCAATCCTTCATTGAAATTCTTTTTGATTTGTTCAAATTCATCAGGTGATTCATCTTCTCGTTCATGGTGTCTTTGTTGTTGACGAGCCTTCCTTCTTGTCCTTCTTTCTTCCATTTCAAATTCCTTTTGTAATTGTCTTGCAAGTTTTTCATCATCTGTTTCCTTCTTGATTGGTGGTGGTGCACTGGCCACAATTGGCGGAGCTTCCATGGTTTCGTCGTTCAAGTAAAGCAATGCATTGAACGAAGTGTCTAAATTACCTTGACTTGCGATTAATATGGCAGTAATAAGACGATCATCACTATTAGGGAATGCATCTTTAAGTGTGTTTTTAAGAGTGGTAGTTGGGGATGTTGGACGTTTAGGTGCCGGCGGTGCTTCATCCTCCTTCGTATCCTTGGCATTAGATTTGGTCTCAGATTCCTTTTCATCTGATTTGGTTTCTTTTGTGTCGTCCTTTGTCTCAGGCTTAGTGTCTTTTACAGATTCTGTTTCTTTTGCATCAGTTTTGGCATCCTTTGCGTCAGTTTTGACATCTTTAGTATCACCTTTAGTTGCCTTAGTCTTATCATCCCCCTTTACACTGTCATCCAACTCAATTGGATCATTCGATACAACATTTAATTCCTCTTTCATTGCTCCTTGAATTTCGCATGATGACGAGCGACCCTTTAGTTCTGGGGTGGTCGTGTGCCTTCCGATCGTCTAAATAAACAGTGAGTGCGTTCATAAAATTTTTCACTCTGCATTAGATAGAGCTTGATTATGATAGTTATAATTAACGTGTGGACAGCAGAGTGAAAGGGAATGAGAGGTCACACGCTTTGGTTTATTATCAATGTAACGTGACATTCTCAAACATCTTTTCTCCGGCTCTTTTTGAGGGATTTGCCCCATCTTTTAACCTCTTCGATATGTATTCTCGTCCTAGCATCAGGCTAGTTGAGCCTTAATATGGCCTTAATATGGCCTTACCCCTACCCCATTGAACACCTACACAAAGAAACATTTAAATTTCAACGTTGAACGTATATGCTACATCTATGTACTATATAGGGAACCCTAACTTAGGCTCTATTGCTTAGACAGTTCCTTTAAATCAGCCAATTCTTTTCTTCTTCTAATTAAATCCAAGTTTTCACATTCTTCCCAGCTGTGTTTATCACCACCACAATCCACCGATCCATTAGCACTTTGTCTGATCAAACAAGTTTGGTATAAGGCAAAATAAGCAGCACATCTGTCTCTCCATTTTAATGGGACTTTATATTTTTGGAGGTCATCTTCCGAGACTAATAGTTAGTATATGATTTGAGGCATGGTTTAGGTGTTGCCATGGTTGTTCTATTACTCTCTAGAACTGATTGTATACATACGAAGTGGTGGGAATTTAGTTACTGACATAGTTAACCAATGAAATTTTTGGTATTGCGAATGCGAATTTAGATGGTGAAGGTGAGCTGCTGCCTAGGGAGCGACTCTTTGTCTTGCTCGCACTAGCGATACAACGAGCTGGCCCTAGTCATTTTCCAGAGGCCCATGTAGTATATTGACCTTTTTTAGCCTTTTTTAGTCCTCCGGACCTACTTCAACGGCCCCTACTCTATTCAACTTATTCTTAATGCTTTCTCAGCCTGCCTCATCTTACTAATTCCGCTTCCTACATAATATTTTAGAGAGTATCCTACAATAAATATATATTAATGCTATTGGTTCAACCTTAATTTCAAACTTTCATATTGACATTTGTAAAATTCATCTTTGGTTTTACTACAGAATGAAGTTCCCTTATCAAGACATTTGTAATAATTGATTAAATGACTTGCACATTGATCTCTGTGTAAGAAAGGAACGTTATTATCGTCAAGTTCTTTTTGGGATGCTGTTGTTAGTATTGAACGAAGATACCTCGAGGAATAGTGGAGTCAGGGGGGGCTAAGGAAGTGCACATCAATTAGGGGACGAATAGCACTATTTGTTACCTATCACATTTCTACTTGTATCTTCATTTCCTTAATTCTCTGTTTTTATTTTATGGATTCGAGATTCTTGTGTCTTGGGAACTGAATGAACATATGCTACTACAAAGTGTTGGTGATAGTGATACCACTTATGGCCATGATTAACAACACCAATACTTAACATTGATTAATTATAACTCCACCAAAAAAAGTCCAAATTCATCGGTTCTTTTTTGCTTGAACTTCTAATATTTTGAAAACTCACAAACTCTAGAAATCCTCTCCTGATTTACCTCTGCTCTATAAATTGATCTAATACATACGAATTTCTGGAAACGTATAACCTTCAGCCATGATTGGTGAGAAGTGCGATCGTGAGAATTTTTCAGATAGACACACTCAAATATTTACGTATGGGTGTACGGGTGTTGGTCTTAGATGTCACGTGTATGTTGGATATTGTGAGGGAGGCCCTGAGGCCCTGGGCACATTTCCTGGGGCTATGAATCTGAAATCAGCATACCTCCAGATCTATTGTCCTATCGTCTAGCCCATCACCTAGAACCACTGAAGCCTAGCCAATTTCATCCACTATCAGCCCAAATTGACCCAAATTGGCCCTGTGTTTCAGTTGGCACCTCCATAACATGGCTGCGGATTCTATGGTGGTTCATGTTTCAGCCCTCTATTCCCCTTTTGGGCGTCCTGACACATTTGTGTCATTTCATCTCCTTCCGACCCCTTCCACCCCTCCTCGTTTTGTGTCATTTGTGTCTGTGACAATTCCTCATTGGATCCTCCAACTATTGTTTCACAATTGCTGAAACTATTGTAGGCTATTCCAAGCGAGGAGCTCATAATAATTCCATTGCCGTTACACAAAACGGTTGGCTGGGTGAGTGAGGCTTTACCATTTTCGGTTTGCCTTGTTAGGTAGACTTAGGCCTATGAATGGCTGTGGGTGGGGGTGGGATTTAGTGACTTTAGTTGTCGGATGGCCCTACAATGGTCGGGGAGCAGCCTAATATGGTCCTACAATAGACATGCATGGCGGTGATCGTTATGGTGGCTTGCGGGTTATGACTGATGGTGTTGACGAGCCTTGTCGAGCCTTAACGACTCCTGTGATTGCTTGATGCTGTGCATTAGACAAAGAAACGGTATATGATGGCTGTATCTGTATGGCTATACCATCAAGAATGATGCAAGTTTGACGTATGAACGATGTAGGAGAAGTGGGGCTACATGAATGGCTACGTGAATAACTTCAGGGGTAATGCAAATTATGCATTAGTGGATGCAAGAGAGCTATAAATATAGATCAATTTGGAATATTTTTTATCATTTATATCTTTTACATTAATATTAGATTAAATTAGTATCACATCAAGTGTATCAATAATGAAATTATCAGTTCTTTTAAGTTTAGCTGTTGCTGTTGTTGCAATTCCAGCATCTGTACCAAGCGGTTCAGTACCATCAGCCGCCCCATCTGGGGTTCCTAGTGGTTCCATTCCACCACCACCACCTTCAGGTGTTCCATCAGGTGTTGTCCCATCAGGTGTTATTCCATCAGGATTTCCTTCTGACATTCCTTCTGGGGTCCCACCACCACCAGGCATCCCAGGGGGTGCTCCAGTTAAGCGTGGTGATTTGCCACCACCAATTCCTTCTGGTTCAATTCCATCTGGTCCAATTCCTTCTGGTGTCATACCACCAATCCCTTCTGGTGTCATACCACCAATCCCATCAGGTCCACCACCATCTGGAGCACCATCCGGTGTACCATCTGGTTCAATGCCACCACCAAGTGGTGCCCCAGCTCCAACTGGTTTAGCTAAACGTGAAGAAGATTCAGAAGAGGATAGCCCTATTTCTGTTCCAAGCGGTTCTATCCCACCTCCTCCTTCAGGTTCGGTACCACCTCCTCCACCTTCAGGCTCAATTCCACCTCCTCCACCTTCAGGTGCACCAGTACCACCAGCTCCAGCTAAACGTAACGATGTACCTGCCAACGCTGGTCCAGTACCAAATGGTTCTATCCCACCACCAGCACCATCTGGTGCTCCAAACGGTACCATACCAAGTGCCGTACCAAGTGGTGCCATTCCACCACCATCTGGTGCCCCAATTCCTCCAGAATTTCAATTCATGAGACGTAGACGTCAACTTCCAACGCCTCCAGCCCCAAGTGGCCCACCACCAAGTGGTCCAATCCCATCAGGTGCTGTACCAAGTGGTGTACCAAGTGGTGTACCAAGTGCTGCTCCAAGCGGTGTACCAAGTGCTGCTCCAAGTGTCCCAGCAGGCCCAGAGCCAATTCCAATCAATTAAGTGTTGATATGCACCATGCAACGGTTATGCCAAACTTGCAGGTTACCAACATTTTGCAATTTGAATTCAAAAACATCTAAAATACATGAATCAGTATATATAGTTAAATAAATGCTTGCGTTTTACATATATTACATTACCTATACATATAACCACAACGGTAACACAGTAAATAATATCCGGGATTCGTAGTCCATATCTTGGCCCGCATAATCACATTAAACCTAAATAAGCTTTGTCCCTGCCACGTCCTGTTAAAGTTTCCAAATTAACCGTTATTATCGGTTGATCGGTCCGTATCGGTAATAAAATTGTACTTGGCAAAATTGAGACATTATGCAATTTACAATATAATCAATGCAAATAATTATGCATAGACAATAACGTGCTAAAAATAAAGATTCTATGGGGGGTGCATATACCATTACAGACCTCGGGGACTTAACACTAGCAATCACTTTATTTTCCAAGAAAACCTTTAATTTCAGGATATCATGGCTTCTCATGCATGATCTATATACCGGATCGCCTGATGAGCGATTTTTTTTTTTGCATTTTTGAGTTTCCCCCCATTTCTTATCTGGGCCTTCTCACAGGTTCGTTTAGGGTATGCGGGTTGACAAAAAGTTCTAGGTTGAGGAAAATGCGCAGGTTTGTCCGAAAATAGATCGGTTTACGATCGAGTTATGACTAAGGATATGCAACTACCATTAATGAATTGCGTTTAATTGTATTGCTTATCATTGCATGGTATGTTGCATATATTGCAGGTGTAAGTTATTGCTCTTGTGAATTAGGTTTGACACCACAGTTATGTGAGATGACACGTACACTAACGTTGGTCATCGCTTACCGTTACTTTGACCGACCTTGATCTAGCCGACCCCTTCGCTGCTGAGGTTGGTTGGAATGTTTCAGATATAAATTCCCGTATATTATCCAACCTGTAATATCCAAAATCTAGCCCCACCCTTCAAATTAAAACTATTAAATCCCTGTAATATCTTAACCCCTACTAAACTTAATGTAAAGCCTCGCTTAAACCAAAACCCTGTGCATCGGAAATCATTCTCGTTTCCCGTAAATTTCATTTCACAGAATTTTCGATTACACAAAAACGCAATTCTCTAAACTCTACTTACATATTTATTTTTAACTCAAACCTTATAATGGATTACTATAAATATTCACCTAAATCTTTACAGATTAAGTTTTATTATAGTTTACCCTTTTTGCTGTTTTATTTGTTAAGAGATTTTGAATCAAAAATATTAAGTACATAATACATTTAAGTACATAATACATTAAGAAGCTTAGTTAAAGACATTAGTACATTAAGTTAGACACTTTGTACGTTCCAACATAAATTTTTCAATAGTCAATCCAACTACTAAAAGGAAATAATAGAGTATTAAGACATATAACACTGAAATGACTGACAAAATAAGATTACCATCAATCAGTGAATTGACTAAATCAAAAGCTGTTACTTTACCATCAATCAGGCCATTTTTGAATAGTGTTAGTTTACCACCGATCGGTGGTAGTACCGCGAATGCTACCCCCGCTGGTACTGGTGTTGGTGCGGGTGTTGTTGGTGGTACTGGTACCACTACTGTTGCTACTCCATCTTCAGCTTCCCTGACTTCATTCCAAACTGTATCATCACCTGGTTCTAGTTCTGGGTCTGTATCTGGGTCCATCTCCGGGAAAACCACCCCAACCCTTGCCCCAATTCCACACTCCCATTCTCCAAACTATGAATACGGTTCAAACTATTCTTATGGTCCTTTAACCCATTCACCACTACCTGCTCCACATTATGGAACACCTGCACATGTACCACCTCATGCACAAGTACATGCACAAGTTCCACATACACAAGGTCAAGTTCAACTACCACATGGTTCTGTAAGTGTTAATGGAGTTGGTGCTCCTAATGGTGCTATGGCTCCAGGTTACTACTACAACTATAACCAAAACTATGCTTACCCATGCTATTATCCTGATAATTACATGGTGCCCGAAGTTATCAATAAACCAATCAACAAATGCCACAGGTGTGGGACCACAGAAACTCCTGAATGGAGAAAAGGTCCTAATGGTGCAAGAACATTATGTAATGCATGTGGATTATTCCATGCTAAGTTGGTTAAGCGTAAAGGTGCAGTTATTGCTGCTCAAGAAGTATTAAATCACAGGGTTTGTAAAGGTAGAAATGGTAGAAGAATTGTAATAAAGAATTAATAAATTAATAAATTAATATATATTGTTTTAGGCAGCTGAAGATTAACCTTGAGTTAGTTGGAGGTTTTGTATTCTCTGGTGTACTATATATGCATGTCTTTAATTTGTACATCACCTTGACATTAATTTAGTCTAGCTATTGGGTTTAGGTCAGCTGCAAAAACTCTAGTACCAGACTGGAAGTGCCATATCCTAGTAAGGCTGGCCCAGGATGATGTCCTGTATATTTTAATAACCTCCGTTAAACCAGGGCACAACATTAACGTACTTTCCTATGTAAGAGACTTCCATGCATTCTCATATTACACATGCAGTTTTAATGAAATAATATTGACCCCCCTTATTAAACTGAAGATCAACATTACATGTTACACTACAGTTTGGTAGTGTAGTAATAATAATTCTAGGGTCTGAGTACGTCGCCTTACTTGACGAAACATTTACATTCCATATGCAAAGAACTGCCCTCGATCTCAACCCTCTCCTAATTTAGCAGATTCATTATTGCTAATTAGGGTTTCAATCAGCCTTACTATAGTTAAACTTTCAACTATTAATTGATTAAGCTTCATTATGAATTAACTACAAACTTTATAGCGCAAAGTTTAAGGTTAAACATAACTTGTTTCATGACTTAGTGATCTTTATCTTTAATTAGTCTATAATTAGGAAACCCTTGATTTTCAGGATGCATAATACATTCTATTCTTTTGCGTTTTCCTGTACTTTTTTATTTTTTATTTTTTTCTCCCCAATTATTTTCTTGCATGATCTCACAAACCCAAAAACATCAGTGCCAAGCGAAACTTTAATCCGAGTTACAGATTAAGTTGTCTCATGCACAGGCCCACCTCCAACATTAGGACCGGATTGCTATGCAAGAAGAGGGTTTACTTAATAATAGATTTATTAAACAGTTCGTAAGCCTCGTAAATTGAGCTATTAATTTGTCGATATTTAGATGTGGAAGTTTAAATTAATTTCATGTACATCACACAGTTTACAGATTACTGTAAAATAATCAAGGTGTCATGCAATGATGCAACTTGTAATTTCAAGATCATATAGATTACATACATATTTCAATTATATCTCAATTAGGGAAATATAACGCGGTATGTATTATCCGGTATTCGGTTGTAATTTACATATGCAGGCCAACGTATGCATCAACTTAGACCTTTGAGATCTTTGGGATTTGACTCGTGCGGTTTGACTCTGAAGGTATTTATAGTTTGGAAAAACCCTTATTTAAAGGAATGTCGCATCTTCCATGCATTTTGGTTTAAATCACTGCAAAAGAATCTTCACTGATGTAAAAATTTTCCATTAGAGATCTTTTTCTTCTTAACGCTATACCTACTACCTTTCAACATTATGTGTGGTATATGCATGATTGGCTTTAAAATCACGTAAACGATACAACTCTCCCATCAGCCTAGTACCCTTCAAAGATCGAAACCTATAAAATAACACGGCTGCAAAAATGCCGACATACCAAGACATCCCAGTGTCAGAGGTCATCCTAAAACCCAAATCGCATATAGTTACCCAAAACAATGCTAAGAGTTGCTTATTATTAAGAGATTTACTATGTGATTTGCCTAAATAGGAAGGCCAACACCAATACATGCATAAATCTGCTTCTGCAGGGCATATTCTATTACTCTATTTATTCGATCTGACCAAGTACTGAGGCAAATCCGCTATATTGGTCTAATTTGCTTAAATCTGTGTGAATCTTTGAAGTTAAATGCACCCTTATGTTAGTCTAATGTAAGTTAGTGATGGTAGTGAATCTTGATTTGGTTTGGAGTGACATATCCGGTACTATACTAGTGCTGATTGGAGCTAAGGATATGCATCTTCACATCAACATGCTATCTGCTGCTAATTCAGAATGATTGCATCTACAGCATGCTGTACATCATCAAAGGCACCCAAACTACTATTATCTTCATCTCCATCTTTGAACACACCCGTTCTAACCAATGCACTTTCCCACCCTACCAAGTTGGCACCTTCAATATCACTACGAGGATTGTCCCCCACCATGTAAACCTTCTGAGCCTGTCCTACCATCTGGGCCATGTAGTCGTACTGGATTTTAAACGGTTTCCCGTAAATGGTCCTTTCAAGATCATGGCCGTTGATCTCCTTGTAGATGGTCTCCACAGTTGTTCTGAACACACCCTGGCCAAACCGTGGTAAGGGAAACTCGTTAGACCAGTAAAAATCGTTGTTACTGAAGTAAATGGGCACACTAGGCTCGCTACTATGGTACGACCTCGTAGTACCATATTGGCCCCGATCACTGTTCAAATAGTCCATGACGATCTGCAAGTCCGTCCCCATATCCCTGGGATCATTGAACACCATCACAGCATCAATGGCCCGAGCTGGGTCGAAGGGTTTGCCGAACTTGGCCAAAAACTCCGGTGTGTAACAGTGATGTGGAGCTATACTCTCGTCATACTTAACAATATCAACCGGCATGACCACACTCTTGAACCCATAGTCTAGGGCTGCATACCTGCTCTTATCTTCTTTACCTCCTACCACTAAAATCCTGTCGTGCTTCAGGGTTAGGGTCTGCATTGGGGTGTGACTTTGGATCAATTGACTCAATCTGAACTTATATCCAATCAATTCGCTTAGGTAGTCCAATCTTTCTTGTTCTCTGTAGCCTCCACCGTTGGTAAGCAACAAAAACGGAATTTGGTGGTGATCTAACGATTGTAAGGCTGCTTTGGCTTGAGGTATAGCTTGATGTCCTTTTATGAGCACTCCATCTATGTCGAAAACCACGGCTTTTTTATGGCCCAAATTGGTGGTGGTAGACTTGAAACCTCTCTTAGCATTGTACCCACACGTTGGAATGTGTCTGGATAAACTGCAACTGGTTCTGGTCCATGTTCTGGCCCAGTATCTGCTTCCTACTATCGTCGACATGTTTAGTGAGATTTAGTGCGGCTCATGTGCTCGCCCATATCACATGAACTCACCACATGACCCACCTCTGATAACCGTATTGCAATGCATTCAAACGCTTATCAAACGGCTAAAAAACCTGTAGAACTCAAACTGTAATTCAAACTGTAAAACAATGGCAGTCAATATCCGATCAATGCATTTACGTTTTGAAATTTGGTTTAGGAGATGAAATCGGCTAATCAGATTACATCGGCTCTAAATTTGAAACCTAATTTACGGCCCATATTGTTGCCCTATCGTGCGCATCATACGCGCATCAGTGCGCAATTACGGGGAGCTATCCAGGGTGCTACCCAGGGTGCAAAATCATGGGGTGCACATAGAGGGGTTACAATTAGTACAGGTTTAATTACGGAGACGTTGCTACATATACGGGGATTTCCCAGCAATTGCGGAGAAGGTTACGAGTACCAGGGTTCTCCAGTAATTACGGGTTCCCGCCGACGGGATTAACGGCAACCCCGTATTCTATTGTGTTTCCCCATAAAGTTGATAAATATATTTCTATATGTACATAATAAATAATTACCGCTTACTCCTCTATTCTTCGACAGCTTCTTCTTCCCCATTTAGAATTCCACATGCATAACCTGTAACAACTAATCCCGGAGGTCTACTACCATACTTCTCCACTAATGCCGGTAATCTCTCCAAAACTGTCCTGATAATCCTTTGATCTGGACAATTGGCTCTCTCCACAATAGCAACAGGTAAATCTTTAGGCCAGTTATGGTTGATCAACGACTCGGTAAATCTTTCCACTCTATGAAGCGCCATTAAAAAGATGGTAGTACGAGTGTTAACAAATTCAGGTGGTACAGGAGCTGCTCCTTCTCTTCCTGTCCCCGTACAGATAAGTACTTGATCACTTACATCTCTATGCGTTACAGGAATGTTGGCTATTAAGGGTGCACTCAATGCACTAGTGATACCAGGAATAACTTCTACTTTGAACCCGTGATCTCTGAAGAAAATAAACTCTTCACCCCCACGTCCAAATACGTACGGATCTCCTTGTTTTAACCTTACTACTGTCTTGCCTTCACGAACGGCTTCTAAACCTAATTCAAGTAATTGGTTCTGAGCATTTTCGGCATTGCCTTTGAACTTCTGGGCGATGAATAGTTGAGTGTGTTTAGGTACGAGATCAAGCACTTGAGAAGGAACGAGCTTATCGGCCAACACCAAGTCTGCGTTGAGGATTGCTGTGACTGCTGCTTGTGTAAGAAGACTAGCTGACCCTGGTCCTGCCCCAACAAGTGATATAGTTCCTTCAGTTTTGGTTTTGGTCTTTTTACTGGTGGTTTTATTAGAATTCGGCTTATTCCCGTTACTTCCGTCTGCGGTATTTTCTTCTTGTTCTTCTTGTTGGACCTTTTCTGAAAGTCTAGGCCTAGTAGCTTCACCTTCAGCCAACTGGTCTCTAATCTTTTTACCTTCTAAATCTTCCAACGTCAACCCTGCTAACTTTTCTAAAGGATAATACTCAATAATCTCATTCAACCATCTTTGTCTTTTGACTTTTTTGTCGTTCTCAGTCATATCGAACTCCTTGACTAATACATTCAACTTCAGGTCTGGTACTTCATCATCTTCACTGCTATCAACAACGTTATCTAATTCCCAAATCTGTTGCCTTAAGCTCCCCACATTCTCTACAATCCTATCGATGTCTTTGGGTAAACTGTTCATTAAATGCCTCTTAATCTTACTACTGATCTTACAGCCTTTACCCCCAGTAACCACCCCGACTTCTAACGAGCCTCGTACGAAACTATTCACCATAGTGAATGTACAATACTGTGGTTTATCTGACACATTGATAGGAATTCTGAGCTTTTTACAGTCCTTATACACTCTTTCGATAATCTCCTGATCATCACTACCCACAAAAACCTTATCTACGATTTTATCGTCGTTCTGACCTCTGTATAAATCTTGAGTATCATATGGTTTTGCATACTGCTCACAATTAATGTCAGACACTGATAAATCACTGATAAGAATCGGCGTGGCATTACTTTGAATGATCTGTCTTAACCTGTGGTTAACTATAGACGAGTTACCTATCACTAAATGAGTTTCTCCTTCGGTATTACTGTTAATCAACATATCTTTGTGTGTAAGTTTCTGGGTGATTCTGTCTATGTATTTAGAGTCTGCGATAATCGCACGTGACTTGATGTGAAGGTCGTGGACTTACCGATGACCATGACATCGTACCAGATGCGACTGGCCTGATGCGTACTCTTCATAGACATATAGACCAAAGAACACAAATACATAGACACATAGAACAGTCATGGCTAAAAGAAAATTAGGATTAAGTAAAGCAAATAAGAAACAAAAAACCCAGTCACAAGAATCAGAACCAACACAGGCACCAGAAAAAGATACTACAGAATTAACAGTAGAATTACCTGATGTAACTGATGTAAATGATGGAATTGGCCAGGTTAAAGGGTTATGGGCCAAATATAAACAAGAAGATAATGAGTTGATCATCAATGGGATCATTCATGAGTGTGACAGGATTCTCAGAGCCAAAGAACCCGTTAATGATATGTTCTACTGTTACTATGGGTTAGCATTGAATGAGTTGAATAAGTTCGAGGCCGATGGGTCATCTGGTGATTTGATCATTGATGAAGCATTAGAGAGGATTGAAGATGGTCTTCTGAAGTATCCTGAATCAATTGGACTTTATTTTGCCAAAGCTAAGATTGGTTTAGGGAAAGTTATTAAGCAGGTTGATTCCTTGAAGACTGACGAAAATGATACCAACACCAAAGAACTCGAAGAAACTCTCAAAACTGCCAAAACATACCTCCAAGACTACGAGAAAGCTGAAACTCGTAGTGAAACCCAAAAATCTTATGACCTTTATAATGACGACACGTACCAAGTCCTCGAACTTTTCGACCATTACTTAGAATTAATAGAAGAGCACGTTGAAATTGATGATGAATTAAACCATTGGTGGAGAGATCATAACCTCAAGTTCATCGATCATATCGATACCAAAACAGACCAGAAACTTTTCAAAAAAGTCAGCAAAAACTTAGGAGTCAGTTACCTCCAAGAAGCAGAAGAACCTCTGAATATTTATACCACTTTAATGTATGACGAAGATTTCGAAGGTGATAGTATTAATGGACTTGATAAAGAACAATCTCAAACTATTGCTATCGAATTATATGAAATTGCTATCAAGTACCTTAAACAGAACTGGGATGATGATGATCCTGAAACTTGGGTAGGGGTTGCTGAAGCTATGATAGGTTTAGGTAATTTGTATGAGGATGAACCACAAGAAAAGTGTTATAAGGAAGCTGAAGAGATATTGGTAAAGGCTAATAATGTTACTAATGGGAAGTATAAAGAGATTTTAGATAATTTGCTTGAGGAGGATGAAGATTAGACAGCCTTAGAGTATCCCCCAATCTAATTCTAATGATTATTATATATTTCTAATGTCGTTTCTGTTATTCTCTGTTACTCGTCATTGATTCCTGATCTCATGTCATCCTATTCTCATTATCTTACTCACACTTTTGACAGAATAGTACGTTCACTTTGTAATTTCATAGCGTTCTTTTCATGGGCTAAATCTTTACAACCTTGTAATCCATTACAACAATGATCTTCTAATAATCTGTGTTTGGCACAGAATTTCCCTTGACAATGATGACAATCACCAACTAATCTTAAAGGTACAGAATTACAATTACCAAATGAACATTTCTTTTTCTTCTTACGTGATTCATTATTCATTAAAATAATATCTTCAGATTTCAACTCCTTAAGAACTGTTGATGACGTCAACTTTTCTCCCTGACTAATTAATTTGAAGTTGGCTGGAAGCACAGGAATTGTGGATTTAATAGTGGCATTTAATTCTTCAAGTGAAGCGTCATTATTGACTTCGATTTTGTATGACGATTCAGTAGATACTCTGATATTGAATTGCATCTTGAATATTTCTTTGACTGTCTTTAACTGTGTACTTTCTAAGCACTTTAAGTGTATTTGTGTATGTGTGTACTTGTGTGTACTTTATGTGTCTACGTAATGTCCACGTAAACCTTGCTATATGAGGATAAACCTTACTATATAAATGTATAAATCTAACTATGACAACTAGTACTTATAAGATGACTAGAAGGGAAAATGGTAGATGGCGGCTAAAAATAAATGTAAATGTGTGTAAGATTTATATTGCGATTTTGGTGTATTTATAGGATAAATGACTAACTGAAATTTCGAATGATCTCATTTTGCCACTGATAAGCCTGTGTCGTGTGTCGTAAGGCGAGGATCGTTATCGCATTAGCACACTTCAATTACCTCACTGTTGCTTACCCTACTCGAGCTCGCCCTTATCCTACTTAAGCTTACCTCACCCCTACTACCTCACACACCGTACTTAAGCTTACCCTACCCTGTCTTGTCCAATCTACCTCACCACCGTGCTTTCCCTCCCCTAAGTAAATTTACCACTTGGATTTTCGCCAGATGCGCCGCACAGTATTGAAATATTCATATATTCACTAAATTACACAATAAGAGGTCTATCTTCTTTACAAACCATCACCTTCGTTTCGCTCAGTTAATGGCTAACGCTTAGTCTATCTTCAACCTCGTCCTATAAGCCCTATGAACCTTACCAGCAACCTCCTTTAATCTACTACTATCATTATCGTCATCATCATCACTGAATATTTTGACTTCATCAAGATTAATCTCACCAGTTTCAACCTCTTGGTTATTATACTTATTATAAAATGCTTCATAATCATTGAAAATATCAGGACCATAACCATTGCAAAAATCTGTGACTTGTTCACTAAGTTTGAGTCTCATTTCCTTTATTTCATTGATCTGTTTTACTGATTTGGTTTCACTCACTATAGAGTAAAATAATGGTAATAAAGATTTATAGTAATCCATACCAGTTTCACCAATTCGAAGACTAGCAAAGGTTGTGAATACTGACCACAAGTAACATACAAAGAATACCACCAAAACCGGTAATCTAATGCCAAAATGATATTCTAAAATTGGATTGATCTTACGTGTAAAGAATAGCGTCCCTAAAATAGACCAGAAAATATAAAGACATGGTGCTATAACCAATGCCACCAATACTTTCCAAGTTCCTAAAACATCTTTAGCTTTGATCTTAACTGTAGAATTGGCTAATGCTTCGGCTTGTTTCTTCTTACTGATTTTATTGGAGATAAAAAACACTGGAGAGAATAAAATAATTCCTGGTAAACTTAAACAAAAGTAAACAACAACTTTAGCTAATCTGGTTGTGAATGCAATAGCACTGGTAAGAAAATTCAGATGGTCTATGGATCTAACTTGATGATCGTGTAAGCCTAAAAGCATTAATTTCTTTTGATATTCAAGTACGGAATTCTTAAGTGCAATGATATCCGGTTTGTCTTTGTTTAATTGATACCCTTTGATAAATCTTCTATTCATTTCAATTACTAATGGTAAAGGAATCTTTTCCCTGGATTCGTTGGTGAATAATCTTCTAGCAGCTTGAAGAACCATCAAAGTCTCATAATCATCACAAGTCACAGTAACTTCCTTCATACTAAGAGTAATATAGTCTAAAAGCTTTTGAACTTCTTGTCTGTTGTTTTCCTTATACCTTTGACCCATTTCCTTGGTGATTTTGATCGGTTCTCCGAACTCAATAACACATCTTGATCTAAACTTATGAGGATGGAAATAATTCAATCCCACAGGAATAATGTTAATCTTGTCATTAGGATATTCATTAGTGTTTTGAGACATGGCTCCAAGTGCCATGATAGCAACTCCAGGTTTTAATGGAAGTAAATCTGTACGATCATGTGATCCTCCTTCAGGGAATAATCCCATTACATTCCCTCCGTTAAGGAAATCATATACGTTCTGGAACAATTTGTGATTATCAACATGTGGTGCTGCTTTAAACTTAGTACCTTCAAATAAAATGTCTTTCCTTTCTTGGTTGACTTCACCATCACCGATTGCTTTAATGGTCAAATGAGTATCATCTTCAATTGATACAATCTGAAAGTTCCCTTTGGAGTGTGGTAACCCTAAAAGCCCCTTGACTTCACAATCCTTGGTGAATTGAGTGCCTTTACCGACGATTTTACAATCAGACCCTGCTTCAAGGGTAATAGTACCCTGGCACAGTTTAAGCAAATCTTGGGCTCTTTCAACAGGAATTGCTCCCACTAACCAGGCCATAAACCCAATGAAGAACATCCGGTATGACTTCCCGGCTATCAAGTACAGGATCCTTCTACTGCTAAATTGTCTGACTTTAGTAATGGTAACACATCCATCTAAGAATTGATTATGGTGAGGTCCTATAACGAAAATTACAGGGCCCAGTTTGGGAATGTTAAAACTCCCACGAACCTTGATGTCCCTGAAGAACGTATGGATGATACAATTGCAGAAAAGCACCACCAACTCATAGAATATGGCTTGAAGATAATGAAGCATTGGAGTGGATTTGTGGTATTGCTGCGACTTCCACTCCGCTTTTAGATCTGATTTAGTTTTGTTGGAAATTCGTATTTTGAGCCTCTTTGATTTCGGTCTTGTGAGTTTTTATTAGGGTTAACGGGTGGTGGTCAGTCTTATTTAGAGTTCGGGTATGGCTTTGTGTTAGTGTAAGAGGTTTTGTATTTCTGTGCCTCTTTTGTTTGCTATAATTTGATACGCATATGCATAGTTACTAAATTGATCGTTTATTCTATTTATCCTAGCGAGGCACTAAGCCATTTTATATTGTTATGGGTATAAGATGGTGGTTAATGGAGTGGTCAATGAAGTGGTGGTGAACCAAAACCTCACAAATGTCACCATTACTACCTCTTGTATACTCTCCCCTCTTCCCCTATCTTCACCTCCTTTCATCTCCTGATTGGTTCCAGACACCCCGAACAGTTTGACGTCTTGAAATTTCTATGGATCCGTATCTTAATATCACTATGTCTCTATTCTATCTTTCCAATGTCAAATGCCGTGGAATTTTTCTATTCCTCCCCAGCTGGAACTTCATCCTTTAAAATTTTATTCAACTTCAACCTTAATTCAGTATGTTCATCCCCTCTTAAACTGTCCTTAATAAACCAACACTCGCAATCCATTTGCACCATTTGTAATGCCCCCCTTAACACTCCACATAACACCTGACTATACCATAAATTACTTCTTACTTTTTCATCAAATGGTAATTCAACAAACTCAGTCAATGGATTCTCCATTATAATCAACAGGAACTGTTTACCATCATTACTCCAATTGGCCACAAGTGGTTGGATATTAAGGAACATTTTGAACCCTAATTTGGAGATTACTTCTGCTGTATCTTTGAAGGTTTGACACCTTTGAATACCAGTTTTGGCAAGGAATTCTTCAATCAATCGAATCCCAATGTTATACCCCATTTTGTCCAATTGTGTGTTGACTTGGGCATAATCATTATTGTAGTCTTTACAAAGTTGAACTACTACTGATCCATACGTAAGTGTAAACAATTCAGAGTTCTATTGTTAGTCGTTGATTTGATGATCTCCGGGGCATAGGACATTCTCTGTATGAATTAAAACCCCCCGGTCAAAGTCTATGTTTCAAAAATCTCTGAATTACATATTTTAGACCAATATACATACGATTTTCTCAGTATTATTCTTCCAAATATCGTCACCTTTAGTCTTTGACATGGTGATAATCGCGATTTTCATTTTGTGTCATGAGGTTATATTAAGGGGAATGACGATTTTTTATTAGAACTACCCTAGAGTTTAATGCACTCTTAGCAGTATCAGAGGCTTCCTCATTCCACTTACGTTCTTCCTGTATTGATACCTTTCCTCTAGAATGAGTTCTGTATAACTCTCTCAATTTTTGACCAAATTTCCCCTTATTTCTATCCAACCATCTTGTTTATAGGATCTAGCTTCCTACCAAGAGAAAACAACATACTCCCATTTGACCTTGAAAAATCTCTGACTATCCTCTTCAACTCTTATCTCTCCGCACAAATCTCAATATGTACAACTTCAATAGTCCTATAGGGTACACCAAACGACCCTTATTGTACGAGTCGAACATCCCTGGTCACCCGACACCCAGTCACACTTCACCTATTCAAATCCCGATCAACTTATCATCAATTGAATCACTTTCTCCCGATATCATCCTTACTGTCACCACCTACCTCAATCAAGCCAGTATACTCAGTCTATTAAAAGTCAATAAACTGCTATACAAAATCCTTAAGCCTTGTTTATATCACACAGTTGTAATAGATCGGAACTATAGTGCATTCAATAAGGAATTGGATCATTGTCTGGGGACATTCATCAACAGCACATATAATTTCAAACAGTTTCTAAATAATGAAAACGATAAGCTTATACGGCATTTCAAGTGTATCACACTACCTGATTCAATTCTGGTGTTCGACAATGAATTAGAACGAAAACTCGAAGAGTTTTTCACTAAATTACTGTTGGCTGAGCTTGTATGGCTACCTGATAATTTCAAGCTCGAGTTTCTTCAACTTCTTAACCATAAATCCGAATTGATTAAGTCATCGATAAACATCAAATCCGATATTTACCTTACTGATGTAAAATACAATATACTTAGAGAATTCACACATTTAGAACAGTTCCTGATTAAACCGTATACGAGTGCTAAAATTTTGCAGCCAATTATTCTGAGTCTAAATACGGCTCATTTGACTGTATTGCTGGTGAATAAATTTGACAAAGAGTTGGTAGAACCAAAGGCTAGGAAACTTCTGGTCACTACCTTGCAGGATTTGGATTATGATTTAAGCGAAATAAGAGATTTGAATTCAATTTTCTTCAAAAAGTTTCCGAAGGTGACATCTTTGGGTCTTAATGGTATTATCCTTTGTCATCAAGATTATAGACACTTTAACAACATAAACCCAAATATTGTAACAAACTTACAGCTTGTTAATATAGTAGAGTATAATTTCGGTGACCAGCAAAGTATTTTGACTAGATTGAAGTTCCCTTCTTTGATAAAGCTATCAATAGATGTCAAACAAGGCTACCAAGATTATGTTCCGGTATTCCTTTTGAATCACCGAAACCTACAAAAACTTGACCTTACAATCCGTTTAAACGATACGTTCCAATTCGATGAAGCTTTGTATTCCATAGCAGTTAATCAAATGAAATGTTTGACCAAACTTTTAATAGAGATTAAACAAGATAAGAATTTGACACATTTAAATGTTCCTATAAATCTTTCGACGTTCAATTTTTTCAAAGACCTTAAACTCAAATTTATAAGATTCAATTCTAATAATCATCAGCATAATCTAAAATTAGTAAAAACTTTACCGAGTCTAGAATACCTAAACGTATTTGGATTAAAAGCCGGTGGTGCACCAAATTTTGCACTAGGTACAGAACATCCTAATATTTTCGATGAGTGGTTCAAAGTCCAGCATGTTGCATTAATTTACTTACAGAACAATCCGGGCCTAAAGTACATCAAGATCAATGATTGTATTTTTGAATGTTTAGGTAATCGAGTTATTCCTATACGAGTATGAATCTGTAGTATAATGCATCAATCATTTGAATCTGTAACTGTATACAGACAGATCATTGCAAATATTTGAACTGTATATAATGATAAATAGTCAATTACTATAGGTAAGCAAAAGCGTCTAGACCATAGATACATAGACAAACATTGACCTACACTATCGCGCACAAACACGTATTCCGCTAACCCCGATAATCACCAGACGAATTCGCATCGCAAAATAGGAGAGTAAACAACCATAACATCATTTCAGTCACCCGACTATAAATCACCCCAGAATAATTAAAATCATAAAAAGGATTTTAGTCATTTTAATTAGTAATAATTTTTTCAACTATTAGAGGGTTCCAAATCTTCATCAAGGAAATCCGAACCTCTTCACAGTACACAAAGGCGAGCATAGTAGGTCATCGAACCATATCGACTTTCCACAAAAACGTTACACAAATAGGACAAAACCAATAGAATGCAAAATTTAACAATAATAAGTCAAGAATCAAGTCCTCCTGTATTTATCAGTAGGAAACCTGATCTTATAGAAGGTATACCTGATGGTATTCTTGCGTTAATTGCCCCAGTAGTGGTTTATTGGGTATATTCAACGTTTTTTCATCTTATTGATGTTTATCAATTGGCTGAAAAGTACAGAATCCATCCAAGTGAAGAAGAAGCTTCTAGAAACAAGGCCAAACTTAAGGATGTTATCTATGATGTGGTACTTCAACATATTATTCAAACTGTCGCAGGGTTTGGTCTCTATTATTTCGATAAAGTACCCACTACAGGTTATGAAGTATTTGAAATGTGGAAATTAAAACGCAATCTATCATTTTTACCTAATGAGGTCATTTATGGTTTATATATGTATGGATGGCCATTTGTTAAAATCTTGTTGGCATTTGTTATCATTGATACATGGCAATATCTGTTACATAGGGCCATGCACGTTAATAGATGGTTATATGTTAGATTCCATTCAAGACATCATAGATTACAAGTCCCATATGCTTTTGGAGCACTTTATAATGATCCAGTGGAAGGATTTCTTTTGGATACTTGTGGAACTGGTTTAGCATCAATTTTAATGGGTCTTTCAGCAAGAGAAAGTTTAGTATTATATACTTTTTCAACCATGAAAACCATTGATGATCATTGTGGTTATAGGTTACCATTTGATCCATTTCAAGTTTTATTCCCTAATAATTCAGTTTATCATGATATCCATCATCAATCTTGGGGTTTTAAAAGTAATTTCAGCCAACCTTTCTTTACATGGTGGGATCAATTTTTTGGTACTAAATATCAATTCATCAATGAGTATAAAGATTTACAAAATAAGATCACTTTAGAGAAGTATAGGGCTTTTTTAAATGATAAATCAAAGGGTAAATATAAGAAGGAATAAATACCACTTAAAGGTGATACCGCCTTAAGGTCCAATACCCCATAGAAGGCACAATTCCCTATTAATAATCAGATGATACTGTTAGTTTTTATAGGTAATGTTTAATGTTAATGCACATATTAATTGAATTGCTTAGTAAATCCTGAACCTGAGCAAAGAGAGCCCTAAAAGTGGCCCTGAACTTGAGAAAAGCGAAGGTGAAGGTTATTGAAGATCAGTCTTAGCTCTCTGATGTACTGGTATTAGATCGGCCATACAATAATACTTTAATAGTAGATTAATCCTACAATAGTAGATGTATATGCCGACACCGGCGCGATACCGGCGCGGGGATCTATACTGGTTGCAAAACCAACCCTTACTCATACCCCTAAATCATTATATAAGGCCTAAATCCCCTTAGAATTAACCAATTGAAGTACACAAACATAATGGCAACTTATTCAGATAAATCATTCAATACTCAGCGTTATAATGAAGCTAGACCCAATTACCCTGACAGTCTATACGACTCGATTATGAAGTACCATAAAGGGTCCAAACAAGTAGGAATAGACGTTGGATGTGGGTCGGGATTTGTGGCCTTTAAATTGACTGAATTTTTCGAAAATGTGGTAGGTACCGATATTTCACAAGTAATGATAGATCAATGTAATTCTACCGTTGCTAATAATCCAAAGATCACTTTCAAAGTATGTCCTGGTGAACAATTGGCTTTTGATGATGAAAGTGTAGACTTAGTAGCATCAGCTGAAGCATTACATTGGGTTGACACTTCCAAATTCTATGCTGAAGCTTTCAGGATTTTAAAACCAAATGGAACTCTTTGTTATTGGTTCTATAAAGAACCATTCTGGGTAGATTACCCTGAAGCTAATGATTTATATGATGAATTTTGCTATGGTCCTAACCATTTGGGGCCTTACTGGGAACAGCCAGGTAAGAATCGTCTTAGGACTATGTTAAGGAATGAAACTCCTGGTGATTATGGGTTTGTGGATGTTATTAGAAAGGAATTCGATCCTGATCCTTCAGTATCTGATTTCAAGCAACCTACCAGTCTTCACATCTCCAAGACTATCAATTTAGAAGGCATGAGAAGCTACTTACTAAGTTGGAGTGCTTATCATAGCTGGAAGGTGAAGAATGGTGATAAACCGGATATTGTTGAAGAGTTTATTAATAATTTGAGTAAGATTGTAGGTGACAATATTTACACTGTTGTTTGGGCTACTGTTTATACTTTAGCCAGGAAACCTGAATCTCCTTAGTATTCTGGCTAGGTGTGATTCTTGTGATACTTTCAGTGCTAGTTTGTGCGAGTTAAGTGCTAGTTTGTGCTATTTAGGTGTCAATAAGTAGATCCCTTGATTTAGTTAGTTCAATGCATGTCTCTGTTGATTGGTAGTTGTTCCTCGGTTGGTTTCTTAATGTCTTTGTTCCCCTTCTGTATTTATATTTGCTAAAGGTCGTTCAGAAAGATCTTCTTGTGTCATTTTTCATAGAGTGTTTGTGCTCTGTTTGTGTTCATAGAGATTTGTGTTGATGAAACTAATGTCAAAAAATACATCCTACTTCATATGACTGGATATCTAAATTTGAATGACTATTCAAGTTATGAAAGGGTCCTTCCTAATCCTCTCAAACTTTATTATGGATTCCCCGTAATACCCTCAAACGCCCCATACCCTACTAAAACAACCATAACAAATATATCCCATTTACAAGGGTCTACCCTTCAAACCTTAGTTAGGTAATTTTATATGCTCTAACACTGTTGAGGCTGGTTCTTGCGGTATTTGACTTCTTTTACGCTTCAGCTTTTGCATCATTTTTGCAGCTATTGTTCAATTTTTGCAGTTGATCCTGTCAGCACGTTCGGTTGCAAAGAAAGTCACTTATAAACAAGGTCGGTTTCAAAAAAGGTCGGTTGCAAGGAAATTCAGTTGCAATGGCATCCGGTTATAATTACTTCCATTGGTGTGCACTATTCTGTTTGGCTTAGAGTTCAATTTCAATTTCAATTCGGTAGAGTTATTCTATCGAAGTTTCAGTAAGACAGGTGCTCATAAGGTATCTTTTTGACCCCTATAATTAGCCCGTGGGGATTCTTGGAGTGATTTGGTGGAATAGGTGATTGGCTCATATTATGATTCGTTATCAGATAGCCCTTATCATCCTACAAACTGCGTCATACAGATACTCACATATTGTCAGATATCTCTATAAATTTAGTTCTGATCAAGGCCAAATAACACCCAGTACATGCTTCCATCACTAAACTCCAACCCAAGCCACAGTAAGCTATTCCAGAATCATCGCCTATTGTCCACGTTCAAAAACTTTAACTTAAGCGACCGTTATCAAGCGTTCCAAACCCTATTGTAGGATAAGGAGGTGATTCTCATCTAATGAAATTTTATTGTTCTCGCTTATGCTATGATCCAGTAATATCATAGTTCTGTTAAGATTCATTCATGTGGTTTCAAGGTCTATTTCATGTGTTGTCAAGGGAACAAAACATAGAATATTTTAATGAAGGAGAGATTTAGGTGCATCAAATGGTTCATATCAAATTGACTCGGGCACTACAGAGATCCACTATCAGTAAAACGTTCTAAACGTCATTTATGAATGTAGTAGTCCTAATCTGAGGCGATTGACAGCTCTAAAGCTTAAACAGTTCTCATTTGATTATTGTCAATGTGTGTATAGGAGTTATTCTAAGTTAAAGTTTAGTTATTGTAATTACAACCCCTTAACTAGTAAGGTAAATCATTGCTATAATTTAAGCCTTCTAATACTTCTTTTTAATCTTATAGGTCTAATTAGGATTACATAATTATCTAGAACTGAGGAATTTTACCTGAATCATCTTTTGCTTGTATCAAGGTTACTAATGATAAGGTTTTCAATAGAGTTCCTATTCATTAACGATATCATGGTTCATAATACCCAAGTATAAATGAAGTTGGATTTCTCTATTCTCTGCTATCACTTTATTCGATTACATTCGTAGATTCCTTAGACTTATAGATTTATAGACACTCACTAAGATGCAATTTTCAGCAATTTTATTTTCATTCTTGTGTTTAATCGTGGTTAATGGTGCTGCCATTGATTTAGGTAAAAGAAATTTTACCTTGCCTTCAACTTTACCTTCATTGCCAACTGGTTTGCCAACTGGTTTACCAACTGATTTACCAACTGATTTTCCTTCATTACCAGAAACTCCAGACTTGGGTAAGAGATTCAATTTCACTTTCCCATTCAAGAGAAGTTTCAGAAACGATGTACACAAAAGGGAACTCAATGAAACCGATGCTAACATTAAGAAGAGATTCTCAGGTAATGATGCTTTAGTCAGAGCCAGATTAAATGTTTAAGTAGCTTCTGGTTAGGTATAAGATTGAGCTGGTTTGAACTCCTGGAGATTCAAACCTTATCAACTTCACTGAACAAATTTGGGTATGATTTCTTTCTTTTTTAGGTTATTTAGTTTCGATCATTTAATAAATGAAATATTTTTTATCCCCCACTAGTTTGGAATCATCGATTGCAAAAAATATTCTCACGGAAATGAGTGCCCCTCTGATTAGCTCTGATTTGCGGTGCATATAACCAGACACAAAATAAGGAGATGAGCAAACAGTGGACTATTATTACTATTATTCAAGCAATTAACAATGTTTCTGAACAATAGACTCAATAGTTTACACTATTGTATGGGGCAATACAAAGATATGGCGATATGGGTAGTGCACTTAACAGCAACTTGGATAGATAAGCACATACCAGAACGTGTCAAGGCAAGAAAAAATAATGCCCCTGAATCGTACCCTTTTTATTAATAGACCAATTAAATTGGTTTGTGAATTATTTGAGTATGTGCATAGATGGATTAGGAAACCGATGAAGAAAATAACTCTAACTTTGACCCAACCACAAAACCACAAACACAAACACAAATTAATAAGTCTCGGTAAGCTACGTTTGAACCACTGATACAAAGCTCATACAAATGAAGATGGAATAAGATAATGAAATTAGCGAATATTGGTTTTTGTTTACTTCCATTGCTAAACAATGAAATTACCAGATGCTTACGTTTGGCTTACGTTGGACTTACGTTGGCTTATTGTTGCACTAAATTACTCACATTTCTTTTACACATCTGTTTCGGGGACGTACTCAAAGATATCCGGTATATAATAGGCCATAAAAGGTATTTGACGATCGTGTTGCATTCTGATGGGTTAAACATGGCAAGATTTACCATTCTTTGGGAACCCTTGCGGAAAATAATGTAAAATAATGTTGGCAAATTCTAGAACCCTTTTTCATTCGAACTACAACATTCTGATGCTTTACCATCCAAAACCTAGAACTGAACCTTAACCACTATACATTAGTGTGACTCGAATCCACCATACTTTGGTTATGTTCCCCCCTGGTTATCCCTTGTGAAACAATAAGGAATTCATTATAGACTTGTAACGGTTGCCCACGCTAATAACCATCATTTCTTAGGTAATCAAATCTTGCAGCATCTTCCGGAACATTCCCCTATAAAAATGTTGCAAAAATGCATGTCAACATACTGACAATCCAGATGCCGTTCAATTCTAGACTATTTAGGAAACCACCTAACCATATTCTATTGTTCTTTGTACCTTCTTGGTTATATAATTATCTGACATGCATGATTTATGTACCTTCTCTTGCCCTCCTTCCTAATCTCGGCCATATATAAAGGTATAGAATCCTTAATTTTGCTAGGGAAGGCATGAAATTTTCAATTTGTTTAACTGCTGTTTTAGCACTTGGAGTTGCTAGTCCAGTGACTGATATTAAATTCAAAGAAGCTGTTGCTAAGAGAAATGTTTATAATAATTTGAATTCTATTTTCCAAGAATTACCAAGTTTGATCAAGAGAGAAATTGCAGCTGGTGATGCTGACTTAGAAAAGAGACAAACTGGAGAAGCTAAATGGTTCGGAGGTGAATTGACTTTAATTAAACGTGGTGGTGAAGGTCATGGTCAAGGTCATGGTCAAGGTCAAGGTCAAGGTCAAGGTCAAGGTCAAGGCCACGGTCAAGGTGGATTCCCTGGTCAAGGTGGATTCCCTGGTTTTGGTCAAGGCCAAGGTCATAGTCCACAGCCAGGACACGGTCAAGGTCCATACCCTGGTCAAGGCCACCATAACGGTTCCCTTCCTTGGTGGGGTGGTAAAGGTGGTAAGGGTGGTAAAGACCATGGGGGTAAAGGTCATGGATGGGTTAAAAGAAGTTCAGGTTCTTTGGATGAAATCGATACCATGGTTAATGATATCACCTTAAAAATGAGATCAGCTAACCAACCAGAAAACACTGAAGTCAGCCCTGTCACTTACACTTCAATGGTTAAATTACTCGATACCAAACATGATGCACTCATGAATTATTTAAACATTTTCGAAGATTCTATTTATACCAATAGTGCTAACAAGGCAGATGTCAAAACTAAAGTTAAAGCATTACTTGATACCTTATCTGCCAACTTAAACACTTTAGTTAAACAAGCTGTTGATTCTAAGGATACAGCAGTCTTGAATCAATTCAATTCATTATTACAAGAATCAAGTTCTTTAGTATCTGACAAATTATTAAAAGTCAATGCTAAGATCAGTGACAATTCTTATTAAACAATTTTATTTCTTAGGTTTCGGTTATAGATTTTTATTTCGACTATAGAATTTATGTTTTTATTATCTGGATGTCTCTTTCATCTCTGTTAGTGTTTATGAGTAAATTTGGTGGATTATACAAACCTTCGGTTCCTCAGTATCATTCGTAAAGAAGTTCGCTGCGCTCATATATGTTCCATTGAGCTTTTTGTACCATTTGTTCCACTCGTTCCTACTAACAGGATTGGACATTTTGCATTTGTTCCACTCGTACTTAAGAACCAAATTGGTCATATTGCGGTGCAACAAAGATCTAATCAACTGGCAGGACAATCGGAAAGTTTAATTTACCTATAAATATCTTGCGGGGTTGTACGTAAGCTAATATTTGAATCAAATCTCTGTTGTAGATAGCACTACAAATAGGCTAATGGTGTATGCTATAGTTTGGTTGACACATCAAGAAGTCAGCTCATTTGACCTGGGTATATCCGGATTGGTATCTGTGGACAGATCATTCTAATGATAAGAAAATGCAGTGTAGGCCCGGGGATTGGCTATCTCCAGCCACTCCACAACAATTTTTAAACAAGTATACTATAAGATTGTTTAATTAAACTTGGATATTTTCACCCTGATGACATCATTTAAAACAAGGTACGGCAATCTTTTGTGCCATTCCCTTTTAGTGTATGACTAACGTCGTAAATTTTTAGTTCGCACACATATACGGCTATGTGTCTACAATAAATTAAACTTTATTTATAGGTGTGTCAGCCATTCGAACGAAAAAAAAACTCAAGTTTGAGCTCACAAGTTCAATTGTATTATCGTAAAGTTATGGGATTCAAAATTAAAGATCTGGGTGCAGCTGCAACTGTATTTTTAGTCCTTTTTGCCTTATATACTATAAATAGTTCCTATATATTATTCAAAGTAGGAGCTTCGCGTGTTTATATACCATTATTTATTTATGGATTGATCAGACTTGGTGGTCAGATATCAGGTATAGGATTTGCTATCTTAGGTTACGCTCATTGGCAGTGGTTGATTGCTTATGTTGTATTGACAGCTGAAGGGTACTTTATGTTAGTGTTAACATCCTTTTATTATTTAGTTCTTGAACAAGAACAATATTACGGGAAATCAATTTATAAGAAACCAATAATCGGAAGTTTGAATTTTTATCAGATCTTTCATACGATTTTGATTCCTGCTAATGTTTTATTGATTGTGGGAGGAACACAATTATCAGGACTTACAGCTGAAGAATTAGTGACTGAAACCGCTAAAGTAAATAGATCAAAAGGGTTGAGAGTAGCAGGACAATCTGTATTCTTATTTATGAGTATGTTGGCCGGATGTTTAACTATAATAGCTTATGTAAAAGGGTTAAAAACCAGGACTATGTTATGTTTAATGCTCACTATACCATTTTTCTTTGTAAGAGGACTTTATGGAATTATGTCGGTTTATGTAGAGAAGATGAACTATTTCGAAATCACCAATTATTTCACTGCCACAAGACATAGAGAGATAACAATTTTTGAATACGTTTTGAGTACAACAATGGAATTTATCGCTGCTGTTATATTATTGAATATTTATTGGATAAGAAAGCTGCAACCTGGAACTACTGAAGAACAAATACATCTTCAGGAATCAAGGCTGGAAAAGAATCAAGATGTTGAAGATGTGGAAGCTCAAGATACTAGAGAAACTAATGAAAATCCCAAGGTTTACGAGAATTTGTTCACTTATAAAGCTGGTAAGTTTTTATTTGATCAGGGTAAGAAGATGTATGCTAATAAGGGTAAGTCTACTTCGTAAGGGAACCATTTGATCAGGGAGGTTTGATCTGAGTTGTACTAGGCAGAGATTCGGAAAATTAATAATAGAATATATAAAACAATAAACCTATTTACAGTCTATCCCCTTCACAGAGAAGCCTCTTATAAAGAAACGGCTGGAGGACAGTTTAAAACAGCTTTGATTTGACCATAGATGGTAAATTGTAATGAGGTTAAAGTACCAACCATAACCAATCTGGTTGGTAAACCAGCGAATGAACCTCTAACACCTAATTGACCAGCTAATTGAGCTAATAAACCAATAGTTGATTGACCTGGAGCTTTCTTGGTTTTGTTAACCTTGGATAATAAAGTATCAGCAGGTTGTGAAACGAAAGCAGCAGTACAACCAGCGATGATACCAGCTAACAAATCAACACCAGTTTTGGTGGTTGAAGATAATTGATCTTTTGGAGTTGCAATAGTACCGAAGATAGCTTGAGAAGCTCTTTCGAAAACTAAGAATTTAGCGATATTATAAGGAATTTGTTTAAATAAGATTGGGGTGAAACCATTGTAGAATGAACCAACACCTTCTTCTTTAAAGATTCTTGAGAAACCACCGATTAAACCGTTAGCAAAGTTTGGTTGAGAAACTAATCTAATTCTAGTAGCTTCTAATGGACATAAAGCAATATCAGCGAAGAATTCAGCTAAAGCAGATGAACCAATATAGATAACATCTTTGTATTGTCTAGCAGTATCTAAACCTAAGTATTCAATAAATTGTTTTTTGAATAATTCGTAACCACCGAATTTGAAAGCACCTTGTAAGGAGTAACCCAAGATAGTTGGACCTAAACCAGTTAAAAGAGCACCAGCACCTTCAGAAGCAACAATTTTTCTGAATGAACCAACCATACCACTGTTGTAAACAGTTGGTTCTAATTGAATTCTGGTTTTGATAACATCAATTGGAGTCATAGCACCATGGGTGGCACCACAACCAATGGCACCAGCAACGGCGAAAGAGGCGTAATCACCTACACTGTAATTTGGTAAACTCATGTCTATAAACCTGGATTAGTTATTTATTACTAAAACTTTAAAAGTCTTTGAACGAAAAATTTTAATTGAAATTTTTTCGTTGGACGCAACGTGAATTTCCCGACTGAGGCCGGGTGACCTTAAACCCGGATAAGCGTTATATAACGGGTAGTGATGATCTATTGGGATTTTTCAGGGTTAAAATACTCTTATTTATTTCTAATATTATGTGTGGGTACTATATACATTGAATTTTTAGAGTACAAGCTTGGCTAAGACCACTCGGAACTGGTTAAGATCCGTTAACGTTCCGCAGATTATCATTGCGATTTGCAGCCACTATGGGAATCTTCACCAAACAACACATGGTGATCTACGCCATAATAAACTTCCGCTGGTAAATTCTTGTTCTTTAGGACTTAGAAGCAGTCTTATATGTTTTTGTGGCCTAGTTAAAGCTTGTTACTTATTCTAGACCCCTGCTAGGGATGGTAATCTTGGCAGTACTAAATCTACATGTATGGAGAATCACGGATCAATAAAGAATACGAGTAAGCCAAAATATTATCATAATTAAATTACACTAGTGGATAAAGAATCATATATACTCGAAGTTTTCTAGGTTATCACTCTGGATTATCTGACCATTACTAGCTTAATTAATCCAATACCGACTTCTGATTAATAAGCTGATCGTTTATTTCCTCTACCTTCTCATAACCAATACTCATCTGAAAACTAGCTAGTCAAGTAACCCTCCTTCACCTTTATTTAGCTCAGTTCAGTCTAACTGACTGAATTCAAAAGCTCTTGAAAATTATCATAGGCGATTGCTTCACATTTCAATCTACATAATTCTTTATCCTTGTTTAAACAACTCCCCAAGATAAATCCATCAGCTCTAATAGTGACTGAGAAGACATTCAAAACTTTAGATTCTTCATAGTCAACTTGTAACTTTTCCTTTGTGATCAAAGATTTGAAGTTATCAGATCTTGATTTCGTGGCTGATTTTTCAATTTCTCCCTCCAAGTATTGGGAAAGGATCTTACGTTTCAATTTAGCATCGTTTAAGAAATCACTTACAGCGTTTTGTTTAGCTAAAGCTTCACTCTCAGAATTGGTTCCGAATGAAACACCTTCTCCATTTATTATAAGCTTAACCACAAAAGGGTCTGTGTCTAGGGTTTTGAATTCGGAAGTTTCGAAAAGAAACTGGTATTCGTTATCCAAAAGATGACCCAATATATTTTGATTAGATGTGTAATTCTCATTCAATTTAAAGAATGAATCGAATATTTGGGTATATATCAGTTTTATCCAAATCTTCAAAGTAATTAAGTTATACTCTAGACTCAATCCACCTAAATAACTCAAAAATAAATCCCCCACAAGGTTAATCTTGGTGTGATCTGATGCTTTAGTGGATATTTTATATTTCAAATTGGATACTAATCCATAGACTAATGATAGTTTTAAAAGAACTTCATGACTTGAAAGCCTATCAATAATGATCTTTAAATCGATATGATATAAATTGGGATGAATTTCACTTAGAATGTCGACTAATATTGACTTCAATAAAAACTCTCCTTTAACTATTAATTTACTATTGTTTAAATTATTTATGTCGGCAATATTTTGTAAACTTATGATAGGATCTACAAACAGCTTGTCGAGGAAGACTCTTTTAAATAGTTTGTGATCTTTTATAGGTAACAATTCAGGTAAGTCACTATCGCTATCGTGAACTATTTCTTCCACTACTTCAGAATTGGGTGTATAATCCAAGATATAGTCAATTGAATCATCTACTTTGCCTTTAAAATTAACTGAACACATCATCTTGGTGAAAGGCAATTTACCTTCATCAAACAATTTCTTGTACTTGATTCCTACTTTAACTTGTGGTGATTCTATTAGTGATGAAAGTTTATCAATTAAAAACTTTTCATTCTCTCCTCCTTTGCTTATGACTTCGAGTAAACCATCTAGTTGTTGAACGTCAGGAGACTTATCTATTATTTTATGAATAGTGGCTTGAAGTTGGCTCACATTTCCCTTAACTTGAGTCAAGTCTTCAGTCCATTTGATCAAGTCCATATTGCGATTTTACTTCTGCGCTCAGTAATGTATATAGTGAGATGAATTGGCAAGTGATGTTTTCTACAAGTCCGTCTATGTTTGCAATTGTTGTTAGAGATACTTAAAGATTTTGTGGTTATGTGATTGGTTGTTTACTCGAGTCAATTAGAGGTTTGCACAAACCCAATTATCTGTGATATGTGTGATACATATCACTTGGTGCTTTTGTGGATTCGTTTGGTGCTTCTAGCATAGAACTTGATTCATATATTTCCAACTTCCATACATATGACACTAAGAGACACCGTCATCCATAAACGTGTGCTCGACTAATTATACATTATACATGAACTAAATTATTGATTCATATAATCATTTAATTCTGCATCCAATTGTTCTGCAGTTTTACGTTCTCTTTTAGGTTTCCTTTGTCCGAATTTGGCATTGCCTCTGTTGTTTCCTCTGTCATGAGGTCTTGGTCCATTACGGCCACCACGGCCTCCACGGCCTGGTCCATTTCTATTACGACCTTGGAATTTAGGTTTAATTCTGTCTAATAAAGTCTTTTTCTTGGTATCTTCAACAATTAAGATCTTCCCCATGGCTTTCTTACCATCGAATCTTTTGATGGACTCTCTGATGTGTTTTTCAATATCATTGGCGTCTCCTTCGAAACCCACGTAGGCTTCACCTTTATTCTCTGGGTCGAATTTTATGAATTCAATTTCGGCCACTTTGCTGAACAAAGATTTCAAATCATCTTCAGTCAATTCTTGGTGAATATTCTTGATTCTTAAGACAGGCTTGGATGTTATTTCCTTGATAAATTCAGGAACCTGTTGTTAGTAAGTGAAATTGGATGTGTCTTTTCTCAGGTTTGTACATACATTTGAGTTCGATTCTTCAACATCCATTTTTTCAGGTTCTTGAGTTTCTATTGATTCATTTTGGACCTTTTGATCTTGTTGATCTTGGTCTATTTGAATATCCATTTGTTCTTCCATTGTCGACAGGTAAATGAGTGTAGGTTGAACCGCGAGATTTAGCTGGAGATTTGTCTGACGTTCGACTGAGATTTCCTGAGAGATTCGGTTGCGGGAGATTGTACCACAGGTCCTTATAAGGATGTTATATAAAAACATATATTCACTTTCTACTCTAATTACTCTTCTTGGTTTGGACTTTGAAATCTCTAGAATGTTCGTATCTAACACCAATTGTATTACCGTCATTGTCATTAACTTTAAGCTTGTTCAAGAAGTCCAAGTTCATCAAGTTAGGCCAGTTGACGTATTGATAAGAATTGTTTAACACGTAACTGATTGACCTGAATTGGAATAATAAACAACATGCAATGGCTAACATATTTTTAATTGAAAAAAGTGGGCCCTTAGGATAGAACACCATAGCAAATAAAATCAATAATGATGTAAATAACATGTATGGTAAAAGTTGAACATAATTTGGTCTATAATCAATGAAAGGATTGGCAGGTGATTCAAAAGGTTTGAAATTACCCAAGAATAAATCAAATGAATCTTGTCTTGAACCATCAGTTAAATTATTATTATAATATCTTGTGATAGAATTGGAGAAATCATTCAATGCCCCTAAAATAGTTCTCTTACCTAATCTAGTGAAATCGGTTTTCAAAGCTGGTGTTGAACTATAAGAGTTTGAAACAACATCAGCATTATCAGCCCAAACGTTTTGGAAAATGTAATTGAATTTTGGATCTGCTACTTTCCATACTTTACCAGGGGCTAAATAATTGAAGTTTTCTAATTGTCTTTGTAAAACCCACCTTGAGAAAATAGATTGTACGACGTTGGTACGATCTAAACAATCCATACAATTGGTTCTGACCACTTTGGTTTGATGGTTTTTGATGGTATTCAGACTCAAATCAATATGGAAATAATTTGATTGATGGAATCCTAATTCTTCTAAATGATGAATTAATTTTTCAACGTTTTGGAATTGCATATTTTTACATTCATGATGGAAGTCAAAGTATACATAAGTGATACTCTTCTTCAAAGTGGCACCTAAACTATTGATGATCAGTTCAAATCCTTGTTTGACAGGTAATTCGTATCCTTTGTTGTTAACTAAATTGACACAGTAAACGTCACCATAGTTTTCAACTAATTTGGTGAAATGTTTAGTTGTGGAGTCTATGGAGTTCTTAGAACTAATGATTAAATTTGGCTTGTATCTCAAATTATTGATTTCTGACCAATAGATTGGCACAGATCCTCTGATTTGTATGAAACTTTTGATTTCATTGTTACTAATGATAATTTGTTCAGTTTCATTGAAATTAGCAACATCACCATTGTCGTCGATACCTCTTCTGAAATATCTTGTACCAGATCTGTGGACTGATTTTCTGGTCAATAAGATGTAATTCAAGTGATATTGATTGTTAAAGTTAACAGCTTGGCTTTTGAAGTACCCATTGATGATTGGTGTTGCAAAGTTGCTGGAAACTCCTAATTCGACTAAATTATCGGTTAAATGTTTGTTCCACCAGAATTCTTTGTTGACGCTAATATTCTTGGTGTATTTAGCTTGTAAGTTAGTGGTTAAATCAAAGTCATTATTAACGGCGAAGAAGAATTGGTTCTTATCTAAATGCTTTCTGATCAATTTCAAGTACTCATGTTCTTCACTGTTACTATCACTTTTAGATCTTGTACCTGATAATGGCAAGATCTGATAACTGCTGATCTTTCCGATCTTATGACCCAAAATTTCTCCAGCATCTTCATGGCCATCGACTAAAATCAAATAATTGCCTAATTTCAATCTGACTACCCCGATTACACAACTGATTTCAGTAAATGTCAAAGATTTATAGATCCCAGGTAATTCATGAGATTCTTGAACCTTACCTTTCTCGATTAACACATTGGTGTCATTGTTCAAGAAAATATAAGTATCGTCAATGGAAGCAAATTTCATTATAATGATCTACTTGCAAACGTTGTATTTTATATTGGGGGAATTAGCCATGCGCGAAGTTTTTCAGCTTCATGTGTTATGGCTTGGAATAGTAATCTTAGCGGGGTGTACTGATTTAGGGCCATCACTTGGATCTTATCCTGTTTTCTACTTTGGGATAACTGTTTAGTATCTGCTATTATATTGTGTAGTAATTTCTTATCATTTTTGCTTGATTTTTTTTTTTCTGTGGTATTTAGTTTGATTTTTTTATAATTTGCAATCGTCGTGAAATTCATATATTGTTTTGAATATTTAAGAACAATATTACTTTCAAAAATTTTGTGCTTACTTTGTAGCTCTTTTTGTGTTTTACTGAACTTATACAGTTTCAATGATCATCGAGAGATTTCAGAAGAGATTTTCCAGGTCAGGAAGTCAAATTAGGAATATCATAAGTACTTTTTGTGGCTATTGATTATCACTATAAAAGTTTTAATTTTAGCCTGATGAAAGCTTCTATATCCAAAACAGTCGGCATGGCACCGAAAAAATAATCAAAGCTTCGAATAGCTTCTATTAACATCATTTACCACTTCCAATCTCTGCAGACTTCTTGATCTCTGTGGATATGAATCATTTAATGTCGCGTGATAAGTGTCGTATGCTCACACATCCAGATAACATACAACCATCATATAGATACAGCATGGGCGAGAAATATAAAGCCCAGACACCGGCTTACCTGCCGTCACCATCACCACTAATAGGAGAATACGAACCTCCCAACTTGGTCCACTCATGGGACTCGAACGATGCCATAATATCAAGTGTAATTGCTCCAAAAAGGCAACTTATAATATGTGGTACTCAAAACGGGAAGTTACTAATTATCAAACTTCAAACTTATAGGCTTATAAATAGTATTAGTGAAGAAGAAATGCAAGGGTCAAACTTGTGTTTGAATCTTTCAGAAGACGAAAATTTAGTTTTCACGGGTGGTTCAGATTCTTTAATTAAGGTATATAATATCATGGACTTACAGAACGTTAATTGCATAAAGATCATTTACCTGGCATGTGACATAGGAGATATATTCTCTATTCACTACTGTGGTGAACTAGGTGTGCTATTCATTGGTGCACAGAATGCCAGTTTGTTATGGAGTAGAATCAACCTTAAAGCCATATGCTCTAACGGGGAAGAAACTGACGATCAAGTGGTAGAATTGGTTAGAAGAGACAATTTACCTCATTTAAGGTATAACAAGTTTTTTGATTCTAAAGGACCTTCAGGTGTATTGAGCAGTAAACCAAAGAAACCGGATTTGTTAGATCAGATTTCATTATGTGAAATCAATCCTAATGATACTATAAAGTTTGCCCATTTTGGTTATGTATATAATATCACTGTCAGTTCCAACGATTTTCTCAAACTTAAATATCCTGATTACTACAAAATTCTTATAAGTTGTGGAGGTGATGGTTTGATTCATTTATGGGGAATTAAAACTCATCTCGACTTAATAAAGGGTTCACCAATGGCAGATAAGTCCATGTCATTGACTAAAATCAATACAATGAAGAATGATGAATCCATTCTATCCATTGCAATTAAGGGAACCTACCTTTATGTAGGGTTATCAAATGGACATATTAATGTATGGGATTTACTTACCAGTCAATTAATTAAAACCTTCAGATCACCAGACTCCAGAGAGATAAGCTGTTTAGCGGTGTTACAGTCTAATTGTGTGGTGTATGGAAATAAGCATGGGTTGAACTTGATCACTCCTAATGGTAAATTTGAACCTATCAATTCAAAATCAACATTGACGTTGTATCTTCTTGAAGAAGAGAATCTTCAACACTTGATATCTGGTGGTATGAATTCCATCAACTATTATCAAGGAAGCTCCAATGATGTAGTCACTCAAAAATTCCAGAACTTAGGGTTGGATAATGAGTCATTGATGAAGAATTTAGCTAAGTTTATTAGTTTTAAAACTATTCTGAAATTTGGTGATTTTTATTTGCATGATTTAGGAAATTGTACCAAGTACTTGATCAAGCTTTTGAATGAATATGGTGCTAGATCTCATTTAATCCCTATTGAAGGTAGTAACCCAATCATCATATCTACATTCAAGAGGAATTCTAAAAAACCCGTGGGTAAACATTTAAGACTTCTTTATTATGGTCATTATGATATTGTTGATGCCGTTGAAGATTTGGATGACTGGTCAACCAATCCATTCGAAATGGTCTGTAAAAATGGTTTCTTATACGGAAGAGGTGTTTCCGACAACAAAGGACCAACGTTAGCTGTGATCCAATCAGTCGCAGAAATTTATGCTAAACAGGAGTTGGAAGTCGATGTTGTGTTCATAATTGAAGGAGAGGAAGAGAATGGGTCCAAGAATTTCAAATCCCACATATCTAAACGTTTAGATTTGATTGGTGATATTGACTATATATTCTTATCCAACAGTTATTGGCTAGATGATGAAAGACCATGTTTGAATTATGGGTTAAGAGGAGTTGTCAATTGTTCCATTGAAATTGAAAGTGATAAACCTGATAGACACTCAGGAGTTGACGGTGGAGTTCTGAGAGAACCTACTATGGACATGATTCAATTATTATCAACATTAACATGTAATCATCAAGGGAATATTAAAATCGATGGTTTCTACGATAATGTTCATAAACTTGATGATATGGAATTGAAAAACTTTGAAAAAATCACTAGTTACAATTCTAATTATAAATTTGACGAATTGGTTAGAAAGTGGACAAGACCTTCATTGACTATTCATAAATTGGAAGTTAGTGGTCCAAATAATGATACAGTTATTCGAAAATCTGTAAATTGTTCATTATCAATTAGAATTGTTCCTAATCAAGACATTGAATCTATAAAAAGTTCACTTATCAGTCATTTAACTAAACATTTTGAAGCTCTTGAAACCACAAACCATTTAAGTTTGAATATTTTCCATGAAGTTGAACCATGGTTGGGTGATTACAGTGATATGATCTATAAATTAGTATACTCCAAGATCAAATCCAATTGGAATGTTGAACCTTTATTGATCAGAGAAGGTGGGTCAATTCCAAGTATTAGATTTTTGGAAAAAGTCTTGGACGCCAAAGCTTGTCAGATTCCTTGTGGACAAGCCAGTGATAATGCACATTTGAAAGACGAACGTTTGAGGATTATTAATTTATTCAAATTGAAGGATATCTTCAAGGACATTTTAGTAAGTTTACCACACCAGGTCCCTCAGAACTAACATAAGACCAAACGACAAAGAATAAAGAACACATGAGAACAAACAACAATATATAACTAATTTACATTATTTTACATACCTTTATATCCATACATATACTCATTCGTGAGGGTACCTAACCCTTATTTCATTGCAATATTAAATATCTAGAACCATTGCATTTAAACTCTCCTTTACTTGTCTATTATTATAACATATTCTGGAAAATTTATTATCTTTTATCAATTTATTTGTATTCTTGATATCCACCATATCGTGATCCTTTTCATACCATAGCCAATGATTCTTTCCCTCTTTCCCCTTGTTCGACAAAGGAGGTGAAGGGTAAACAGTCGAGTCGGTCGATACTGTCACTGTGGACGATGATTTAATGGAGCTAGATGAAGAGTCCACTGACTCGTTCAAGTATGATAAGTATTCCAACAATTCAATAAAGTCAGGACGGTTGAACCAATTTAATTTGAATTGCACCACAATCTTATCGTTCAAATCATCAACATTGATAGAATCCAATGCTGATAAACTTGACGGACTATACTGATTGAATAAAAACGCATGATATCGTGACTTACAAGCTTGAAGGCCCATAGCCATTGAAGATTTCATAGCGAACTTAAGGGTTTCGACGTCAAAGTTGAAAAGGAATACTTGATCGTATTTGAAATGGTAAGATCGCTGTTCTACTTCATTCATTTGTTCAATGGCTTTGACATCTAAGATATCCAATGTCCTTTCATCAAGTTCCAAAAGTTTCATAACGAGAAGAATATCATTCAATTCTGATGCACAATCATTAAGAATTATTAACTTCCTGTAACTATGATTAAATTGACGAATTCTATTACCAAAATTACTCTTCAAGCACAGATAAAACGGTAAGGCTATGTCTAATAAATACAATGCATCATGACAACTGACTTTACGGGGTATCTTTATACCTATTTGATGGAAATTAGGGATCTTGACAAAATCTTGAAATCCTCCATTTAAATTCAAACCATACTCATAGTTAAGCAAACACGGTTTATCTTTTTGTGTACTACAATTTTCACATAATGGTGCATCCTGTTGAACGCAATTAGAATATGGGAAAATCATATACTTATCATTAGTTAACGTGTCAAAATACTTCAAATTAAAATTATCATTACAATTGAATACTTTGCCTATGAATTTATTACCAGGGACGATGTTACGTTCACAATTCTTAAGTAATTGGAAATCCTTATAATAGTTGATCCCCACCAATTTGATTTTGAAAAGAACCTCGTTATCATTCAATTCAAACTCCTTAGGCAATTTAGTTACCTCCTTGATTTTATCAAGCTTATAATCATAAACTTTTTTCGTAGGTAATGACATGGCCTAATAGTATGCGTAAGCTAGGATTAGATACAGACTAAATGACAATGCTAACGTTTCAAAACAAAATGAATCTAAAATTCAAACTTAAGTTAAGTTAAATCTACTCCCAGGATTAGACTTTATTTTAAACGAGCATGCAATATCTAATGCCAACCAGTGGACATAAATTTAACTCAAATCGGTTAAATGTCAATAGAGTTCGAAAATTTTTATTTTTTCATTGTGCTCAATTAGGGAAAATTACATGCATTTTTAGATTTTAAATTTCGCTTATTTCTGAGGTACTTGACAACTGTCACGATTTGCGGTGGTTATGTTAGTTGTGTTATGTGGTGTGTATTAACTAGACGTTGCGATGAGGAGTTGGTGTAGTTTAAGTTGAGGTTTGTTCCTGCGTATTCTCCTATACTATTTACTCCTGTATGTACTCCTTTACTCCTATCTACCTATGTACATTCCTGCCCTTAGTTCCTGCCTTGAATTCACGTGGTTAGGAACAACTAGTTTACCGTCAACGGTCGAGGAGAAGACTTGCTGTTACTTCACGCAACCCTTGACTTCATTGAGGGGTCGTTCAGGTCCTCGTACTCAAGTTGACGACTCCAGTTGTGGAGTTCCTTGCCTTCTAACTCTATCCTCTTCATCCAATAAACTTAACCTTAACGCCTCCTCAATCATTCTATCTTCAATGGTCTGTGCTCTATTAGGGTTTCTTCTTCTTGTATCATATTCAGCTAAATCCGTTTGAGGATTAATAATTAAATTAGATGCATGTATAGCACTAGCAGCAGCAGCTTTTCTTGCTAATTTATTCTTGGCTGATGTTAATTTAGTTTCCCAATCTGGTCTGATTTGATCAATGGTTATAACTTTAGGAGAATTAGCTGGTATTGATGATCTTCTTTTACTTTTCTCTTTGAATTTAATAATATCTTCACTGGGTGATGATGATGAAGAAATAGCATTTTCATCAATTTGATCATTGATACGATCAGTTATACCTTTCAAGGCTCCTGATTTAGGACTTGGCTCACTCAATTCAAGTTTCTCTTGCTCCTTCACCCCAGTAGATTTATAAGAAAATTCTCTTGGTTTAATTCCAT
Source organism: Yamadazyma endomychidarum (assembly GCA_030582775.1). Lineage (NCBI taxonomy): Eukaryota > Fungi > Ascomycota > Pichiomycetes > Serinales > Debaryomycetaceae > Yamadazyma > Yamadazyma endomychidarum. Next base: position 102,971 of record JAJMGY010000011.1, read on the forward strand.
TGATACCTGTATGGATAGCAAGATTCTTCTCAAAAGTAACACCGAAATCATTCATAGCACAATATGGACAATTAGCAGGTTCAGATATTAAAGTATGAGGCAATTCTTCACCCAGTTGTTGATCTTTAACTCCACTATTACTAGGTTGGTCATGAGGTGGATGAGGCTCTAATCTCTTGATTTGTACAAAACATTCAGTACATATTGGCTGTAAACAACACCTCGATAAATTCAAATTATTAGGATAATATAAAAAGCAAATAGGACATTCAATAGAATCCTTATATAAACTTAAAAGTAAATCATCTGATGGTAAATTATCATCAATTTGATTATTTAATTTCATTTCGAGATATAGAGTATCTTGTTCCTTTTGTAAATCTTTGACTTTGGCAACCAATGCTTTCATTTTCAACTTTTGCTCTTGACGTTTATAATAATTAGTAGATTTGTGAATTTTATGATTATCAATATCATCTTCATCATCTTCCTCTTCAAATGCAATTTCGATTGAATGTAATTGTAATTGCTTTAGAATGATTAACAATTCTTGTTCCTCCCAATCTTCATTGAAATCTTGTAACGGAGTATAGAATGGAGCAAGTTTTCTATTGATAATCAATTCCCTTACTATATCAATATTGAAATCTAAATTAGATTTATATATCCCATGAGGAGCTAAATAACCTCCATCAACGTTCTCATTATATTTTATGACAAGTTTCATGTAATGATCTTCTCGGAGCCTATCCTTTTCTTCTTGTTTTTTGGATTTCTTATAGTCATTTGCATTGCCAAAGATAGTATTCCTTCTACTACGCTCAAAGGCGTATCCATTAGAGGAGTTTGATGAATAAGTATTAGACCTTGGTCTAGCTTCTTTTGTTGCTGTGTTTCCCATGGTTCACAGTTGGATTATTTCAACTATCACTCTTATGTTTTGTGATAGTTTTTGATTCTATTCCTCTATATACAAACAGCTCGGCTTCCACTGGAGTAATTCAATGATATTTAAGTTTATGAAATATCGATAAATTTCCCCCAAAAAACTCACTCAATAATACGGATAACTTGAGAATTTAGGTTCTGTGTTTTTAAAATGATATGGTTAACTCTGTATTGTATTAACCCTCTTATTAAGTATTTCCAACTCCCTAAGTTTGCTCACCTTACACAAGATCCATGCGCAACTAGAGTCGCGCGACATCCCCAGATCCCCTATATGTAGACACGGCCCCGATAATCTTACAGAGGTAGGTTTAAGCTGTAATTCAGGAGTTCAGACAGTTTGTTTAGTAACTATTGTTGGAAATCTTGCAGCGTTCAAGTATAGGTATATCCCAAGAGATAGAAGAGAGACAGCATGCTTCTACGCAGCCTACGGTAAGTTAAGCTGCCTTTATTAAACTACGATAAATTAAAGTTTATGTTTAGTTAGAGTTTAAGTGGGATGAGATTTTTATTGCCGATATATGGGTGTATTCGAGGCTTTACAGATTAGTACTTTGAACCTACTCGGTATATCACCAAGTAACTTCTTATACTCTTCCCCCACACCATCTCCCAACTGATTCTCCTTTCACAGGCTCATAATTCACTCACACTACCATACAAAATTATCAGTAACAGGAGATCAAACTTGGCATGGCCACAATTATAAGTCAACAAAAAAAGTCGTTTTGATCATTCAACTGGACCAGAAATCCATCAAGTCTGCATATTGTACGGGATCATTTAAATTATCCGAGACGAGGGGTCATTTCCGTAGGGTTTCCTAAGGGGTTTCACCTGTATAGCGGTTTACTCCTGGAAAATTCGAAAGGTTCTAGACCTTTAGACTAACAGCTGTAGAGACAAAAGTATATAGCGAGGATAAGATTTATATCCTTTTAAAGAATTTTTTGGTTATACTGATTACACTAATTCCCATTATGGAGAATGCTTAGATCCAAAGGGGTGTAAGTCTAGAAAGGATCATGATGTTCCGTATGAGGATTTCAATTCATATTATAAAACCTCAAGTATTTTCGGTTATTAAAGAGTAAAGGTATACTCTTATCGATTTATCAGTTTGAAAAAATGATTTAAACCTATGGATTAAGCAAGCAAGGTGTTACGATGTTGGAGTATGAGTGGAGCTTTGGAGGTCTATCACTATTTGTTTGATTAACGATGTTGGATGTTTTTATTTAGGTGGTTTACCACATTAGCTTTCATTAATTAATGTTTTATATTTAACTCTGGAGTCGGACTATAAACTTCTAATTCTTAATCGAGGTTCTCTCTGTAAATGGGGGTAGGTTTGTGAGAGTAGTTAGTGAGTAGGTGCAAATGAGATCTCGCGACGCGTTATGACTATGGACTCTATGAAAGAAGTAGAATACATCTCCACGAAATTACAGGAAAAGCAAATTGTCACTTACCAAAGCTTATCACATGAACTCAAGGTTCCGTATGTGAATTCCAAGGTCATTTTATATAATTATTTCAATAAGAATAAATCCAATTTGGATGGTAAGTTTATGATTATAGGTACAAAGCAAAACACCACTCTTTTACACTTGGTAGATGACAAAACCATAGAACAAGACATTGGGGAATTTGATAAGATCGATGAAGTTTTTATGTATAGTATTAGTTCTAAAGAGTTTACTTATGAAATTCAAGATTTAGTCTTTCATAGTATAAAGTATTCTATAGATAAGGGTGATTTGCAGAGTTATTATGACTTAGGGATGATCAAAGGTCCTGAATTAGTGGCTGCTTCGAATTATAGAACCAACACTATTAAGCAAGAACCATCTAAGGCCCCAGCCAAAGCCCCACCATCGTCAAAAGAAGTCAAACAAGAAAAACCAAAGAAAACAACCAGTTTAATGTCAAATTATGTTTCACGTAAAGAAGCTAAAAGACCAATAGAAACTAAGGAACCTCCAAAAGAGAAGTACCAATACAAGTCTCGTAAAGTTGACAATAAAAAGGATAAGGTTGTGATATCTGAGGATCCATTTGATGATGATTTAATGGATGTGGATGAGGTAAGGGATACAAAACCGGGGAAGACTAAATTGAGTGATCTTTTCAATGATGAGGAAGAAGAACCACAAGATGAACAAGAAGAAGACCAAGATGAAGGAATTGAATCAATGGCAAATGAAGAACCTCAAGAAGAACCAGAACCAATGGATGAAGATCCTCAAGAGGAACCACAAGAAGACGAACCACATGATGTAGAAGTAGTAGACGATGAAAAATCGGTAGAGACACCTCAGGAACCCCAATATGATGAAGAAGGTTATCTCATAACCTATTCAAAACCAAAGAAACCAACCAAACCAAAGTCATCAACTAACTCATCAACCACAAATTCATCAAATAACAATTCATCAGAAGCCGCTAGTAAAGTCAAGTCTGCTACAAAGCCACTAAAGGCCACTAATACTGCTTCCAATAATAAATCAAAATCTAAGCAGCCATCAGTTATGTCTTTTTTCGGTAAGAAAAAGTAGTTTAACCCCCCGTATAATTAGGGTGGCTTCGGTAAATATTCTTGGCTTTAAATAAAATACTTTCCTAAATTAGTTACAACTCCTCTTTGTAAAAAACTTATTACTGTTTTAAGGTTGTAACTCACCCAATTCACTAAGAAAAATATCAGTGCTCTAACCAATTCTCAAACATCTTCAATTTAATTTCCTAATTAGGAAATGTAATTAAATTATGTTAACATGGCTGCGAAAACTATATAAGGAGGAAAGGGCTTAAATCTGCAAAAATTATCCCAGTTTTTTATTAGGTGTAGAATTCTATCGTTATGAAATTATCTACTGTTACTTTAGCCTCAATAGCCTTACTGTCAGTACAGACTGTTGTTGCTGCACCAACTTCATCTGATAATAAACAAGTTACTAAAAGATCAGAAGCTGAATTAACTGAATTACTTAACCAATTAAATAATTACAAATCTAAAAGAGATGAAGCTTATACTACTTTAAACAAAAGAGAATATCAAATTGTTACTGAAGTATTAAGTGCTTTAAATGATACTGAATTAGCTCCAAAGATTATTCATTATTTAGCTACTAATGAAACTTTAGAACCAATTGCTGTCAGTACCATTGTTGCTGTATTGAAATCAGGTTTATTAAACATGACTACTTTATTTAATGCTTTAGATAAGAGTGGTTTAGTTACTACTGTTATTCATGATTTAATCAATGATTGTTCTTTATATGTTTCATTATTCAGAACTGCTGAAAGTATTATTGGTAACTTAGTTGATAAAGTTCAAGATGCCATCAATAACTTGAAAAAGAGAGATGCTGAAGCTGAAGTTTTACCAGCTAAAGTTGCTGCTCCACAATTAGAAGCTAGACTTGATTTAGATGAAGTTGTTATTAACTTATTACAATCCTTAGCTAACTCTGGTTTAGCTTCATCAGTTGTTGAATCTATTATTACTGATTCAAGTTATATCCCATTTGCTGAAGATTTAATAAGTGCTGTTTTAGCTTCTAATGCTTTAGATTTAGGTGAAGTTATTAGTGCTGTTGAAAACACTGACTTAGCTTCAGATTTATTGAAATCTATCTTAAATGCTGATACTTTCGACACCGTTATTACTAACGCCTTTGCTGCTGCTTCAGGTACTTGTTCAGGTTCAAGTTCCGGTGGTTCAAGTTCAGGTAGTGGTTCAAGTGGTTCTGGTTCAGGAACTAGTGCTGCTACTAACCCATGTAAAAAGAGAAGAAGAAGAAGAAGAAGAGCTAATTATAATTATTAATCTTGGTCTAGGACCAAGGAGTATACCTTGTTTAATGATACACGTAAAAGTTGAACCTAATCGAGGCCAACGTGAAGAGACGGTGGAGACATTTGCCTTTACCTCTAATACTCTAACCTTGTTGTAAACGGTAAGTCGGGAAATTGACGAGCATTAACAATAAGTCTCGACTCTCACGTCTCCATTACGAGGCAGGATGTCGCAGTTGACCAAAACCGGTAGCGTAATTAAACTACCAAAACAATCCGCATTGGGACATTTCGTCAACACAAATCCGTCTCTTTTTAAAGTATGTACCGGTAAAGAATTGTATCGTCATTAATTTAACTTTAAAGTCATCTCCTTGATAATTCGTTCATTAATTCTGGTATAGGTATGAGTGAAGATTGGGTATCACCATCCAAATCACTTCATAACCTCTTCCGTGGTTCAAGTGAGAGTTTAGTATCTCCTACATCATCACCTTCAAGAAGGTCAAAGGTTAAGAGCTTTTTATTACCTAAATTTTCACATTCAAATGAATTGGTTAATGTTCCTATACATCATCCAAGTTTAGGGCCTGCTTACGTCCCATCAGAATCATCTAATCCTAATATATCCATCAATCAAGTATCACAGTTTAATGATACTGCTTCAATACGAGACTTTGCTGATACTTCAGATGAAGGGTCAGTCAAGAGCCAAGCTGAAAAAGATGCTGAATCTATTGATAGCGTTTTCAATATTTATCGTGATAGGAATACTTCCTTCGTTTTTCAAGAGGATTTAGATGATACTCATATTGAAGAACCTAAGAGTTCTGAAAATTCTGGTTATATGAGTACCAGGACTGCTCCATCCTATCCAAATACTTCCCGTAGTGCCAACAATACTTTTAATAATACCACCAATCTTAATACCAGCAATCCAAACACATCGAGTAATGCCAATACATCCTCCAACCCAAACAGTTCCAATCCAAACAGTTCCAATCCAAATACTTCATACCCAAATACAACCTACCCAAACACATCATATCCAAATACATCCAATTCCAACGACGTGAATAAATCTTCACTGACATTTTCAACTAAAACTGATCAATTCTATGATACCACATCGTTTGCAAATGAAACCCTGGAAAGAATTTTATACCCCCAAGCTGTACAGAACACTTTCAATTCTCTTAGTTCAGGTGAACTTTTGAATAAAGTAGGGAATTCTTCATCCCATGACTCATCTGATAAATCTATGGGTGTAACTCAGGAAGTTTCTGAAACTCCTATAGTGTTGTATAGGGTTAGAGAGAACGATTCTCCTAAGTTAATTGAAATTGGCTCAAGCAAGAGCCTTTCTCAAGGACAGTATCATGATAATCCGTATCACAATCAGAACCAATACCAAAACCAATACCAAAACCCATTCACTGATGAAATTAGATCACCTGATCAAGTACATTATCATGATTCAGATATAAGCTCCAATAGCAGTTCATATTCCCACGATATGCCTATGGCTTCTCGTGATTTCAGTGGAGACTTACACAATAACTATGGAAACTCAAGGAGACCACCTCCTAATATCCCTACCCAAGACTCAACAGATAAGCAGAAAGTCCATGAGAATATGTGGGATGACAAAACTCCTCATTATGATACTACTAACACATCCAAACCAAGCCCTACTTCAATAGTAGCAGGATTTCCCGTGGTTAAGTCGGAAACTTCTTTATCGTTCTACGATGAACTGAGCGAAGAAATTATCGTACCACACAAGACATATTCATGGAGTTACTTCATGGTGTTAATGGTAGTAGGACTTTTAATCCCACCTATTTATTTCTTACTTTCCTTGGGTATTTTCGACAAATTAGCAAGTTCTAAGAATTATTACACTGGGATATACTATAAACAACAATATCTGATCAATCATAAGAATTTAGTCAAGTTTTCCCGTGTACAGAAATTGATAAGTTTCTTAGTTGGGTTACTATGGTTTGCTATTATTTTAGCTATGATAGGTGTTGGTTTAGGGTTAACCCAGGGATAAAAAATTTCAGTAGAAACCTCAGTAGAATTTTCAGTAGATATCCCAGTAGAGGTAATAATATGATTAACGATGTATATGTAATATAGATACAAAATTAACTCTGGGAAACCAAAATGAGTTCATCATATTAATTGGTTCTTTCTCCATAAACCTTCTTCCCTTGATCAAATAGGAATTTCCCTGCTCTGTAAGTAAAAATATTTTCATAGGCTTTAGTATTTGCGTCGTTGGAATTATGAGGCTTATGGGAAGACTTAGAAGGCTTAGATTCGACAAGCAATTGCCTTTCAACAGTACCATTATCAACTCTGCTAAACCAGTAAATGTTCAATAATATTAATGCTGCTATAAATTCCATAGATGTACCCAAGACATATTCAAATATCGTAAGGTTTCTATGAGTAGTGTCACTTATATAGTTAGTGATATCTGAATAATTCATTTGTTTCACATAAACTGACAATACTCCGTAAACTCCACGAACAAAAAAGAAGGGAACAACCAATATTAGGCAAATCATTGGCTTGGTTTTCAAACCTTTCAAATATGACTGAATAGTCAATCCTCCGACTAACATACTCAAACACAAAAACACAGCTTGACCCGCCACTCTTAAAGCATTAGCAGTGTTAACTCTTTCTGTGTCAGTTAATAATTGTTCTGTTGTCAACCCTGATGTTCTGGTTCCTCCAACTATCAATAAAACATTGGCAGGGAGCAAAATCAAGTGGAATATCTTGTAAAAATTCAAATTGGCTATTAAAGGTTTTTTATAAGGTGAGGCACCATAATACTTTTCCTGTTCATTAACCAAATAATAAAAGGATGTTAAAACAAGAACAAAGTACCCTTCTGCAGTTAATATTATATAAGGAATCAACCATTGCCAATGAGAGTATCCTAAAATGGCAAATCCCACTCCGGATATCTGACCTCCTAATCTTATTATCCCATAAAGAAATAATGGAACGTAGATTTTAGACCAACCTACCTTAGATAAAATATATCCGCTATTCAATATGTAGAGTACAAAGACGCCTAGGTACACAGAGGCGGCTATCCCCATATCCTGGATTTCAAAAGCCATGATTTGATTTCAAAAATGTTGAGTGAAGTTCAGGTACTGCATTATATATAGAAATACAGAAACTTAAGAGGCTACTACAGGGCTGTGAACTTGATTTGACGGAACAATAAACAAAAAGCCGAATAGGGGCTAAAACTTCCAAAGCTGATTACTGTTACCGGAAATATCTATCAAAATTAGGACATATCTACGGCTATGGGCACGGATGGCTGTGTGCATAAAAGGCTATGTGCACTTAATTTACGATTAGCGGAAAGGAACCAAAAAAAATTCCGAAATTCCTAGTATAAGCCTTTATTGTTTGGATTTATGTTTGAAACTTATGTCTGTGTTTTAAAGAGATTATTCATGAATTTAGATGCATTATAAAGAGGAAAACATACTAAAATATAACAATATTTATACACAGTGTCATTGAAATGATAGTGAGTAGAGGTTTTATGTTTTAGAAGCAAATAGGTACTTAAAATCGAATCAAATATGCATGATGTATTACAATATACACTCCAAAATACTAGTGAAATAAATATCTAAGCCATAAAACACGGAATCGATCCGTGTTTCTGATTACTTTTCCGCCTCTATGGTGATTTCTACTTTTTAACTAAATGAGAAATTCCTTTATAAATTTGATAGAAAATTAAGTATTCATACCATTGTTTCAGTTTAGGCTTCAGCCTTGGAGTAGATTCAGAATCTGAAAATTTTCCTTCTTGACTATCAACAGGTCTAGCTTCTTGATCCTGTACTGGGATGATATTTCTGTTAGTCCAATAAATACATAATAACAAATTAGCTGCAATGAATTCCATACTTATGGCTAAAACATATTCATAAATGGTAGTCATTTTATTAGAAGCAGTAGATGAATAATTATGGAAATCAAAATAATTCATTTTGCTGATATAAATTGATAATAAACCATAAACCCCTCTGGTTAAAATAAATGGTACCACTAACATTAAAATAACCATAGCTTTGGTTCTGAGTCCTTTGATGAAAGCCCTTATAACAAGGAAACTGGCACTACATGATTGGAATAAAAACACAGCTTGACCAGCAGTTCTAAGACCTTTGGAAATCTTGACATCATTACTATCACCGTTGGCTAAATCTGTTGCACTTACTGAGGTTAACATTACACCTCCATAGATGATCATGATATTGGCAGGGACTAATACAATATGGAAGATCCTTTGATAAGACCAACTGCCGATCATTGGTTTCATTAATGGTGAGCTACCATGATGAGTTTTTTGCTCTTTGATTAAAAAGTATAATGAACACAAAACCAATACAAAGTAACCTTCAGCACTTAATACTAAATAAGCAATTAACCATTGCCAATGTTCAATTCCTTGAATGGAAAACCCTACACCTGAAATCTGACCACCTAATTTAATGATCCCATACACTGCCAAGAAAGTGAAAAGTGATTTGAACCCTTTTTGACTAACAATATAAATTGCGTGGATCTCGTATAATACATAAAGACCTAAGAATACACTGGCAGCAATACCTAAATCTTTTTCTTCAAAAGCCATTTCTATTTTTCTATAATTGTTTTGATTGTTTCAATTGATATTGCAATTGTTTGATGATGGAAAACTGTAAGATTCCATTGCCTTTTATATTTCTAGTTACGAAAGGCTGAATGTTATTTGGACGATTAAGTAATCGTTGATGCTTAAGTAATCGTCGATTTTTTTAGTGATGGTTGCAAAAATTAAAAGGGCGCTTACGTAAGAATAGATCGATACGTCAAAAAATACGAAGGTTATGGGCTAAAAGTGAATGGCTGTGTATTACGATGGTCATTAGATCAGTTACGGTTTGGTGACGTAGGGCTTTGTTGGAGAATGGTATTGCCTGGGCTGGGATTACGGGGGCTTGGGATTGTGAAGGATGATTTAATAACTGAGATTGGAGAGTAGGTGAGTGCAATTGAGTTTACAAACAGATTAGAGTGACGAAACAGAGGCTAAGTTTTAAAGACCAAAAATAAGGATTTACTATACGTCACTTTAGAATAATTGTACAGATTCTATCGTAATTATAATTATGATCCCTGTCTGTTTGATGACCAGGGGTAAAAGACGTTAATTAGAAGTATAGCAAATGAAGAACCTATCTAAGACCCTTTTTTGTATAAACTTATGAATGGAGTGATTTTATAGACAGAATCAATATCTCCTCTTAAGAAAATAAATTCCAGTCATAAATAAAGAAATAAATAATTGTTAAAAACAACAATGTATATTCACTAAAGGACTATTTTCTTACCAGTAATAATAATAATCCCACCAAAAGTCTCTGACTCTGTGGAGTAGAGTAGGACACCTAGACAATAACACATCCAGAACCAGTACCACCATTCTTAAATCTTATATGATAATTATCCTTTGATTCGGTGGATTTAGTTGGTTTATTTAATTGAGTTTGTTGAGCAGCCATAGTAATTCGTTTGTATAAAGAATTGAGGGAATGACAGGGGTTTATATAGTTTTAGAATCTTTGCCAAATGGATAAGAGAATAAACTTGATTGGTGGAGTTGAAACTAAATAGGAGATGTTTTATGTTTCAGGTACACTGAAAAATTACCAAATTGGGACGTTTCAATAGATTTTTCTCAGCTAGTAAAGTGGAGTTGATAGCAAAAATTTTTTGGTCAAGGGGTAAATTATTAGTAATTTGTACTTTTTGACCAATTTGAAAAATTGTTGAGCTTAACTATAGAGGTCATGTGACTAACTTATGAAGTTACTACATAACAATATTTGTTAGTACTATAAGGTTATATGAGGGAAAATAAAAGAATTAAGCCTACCCGTAAGGAAGGAATCTCACACCCATAGTTAAGAGGAAGAAATCGCGATGCTCATCCTATAAAAAAGTTTTTAAACATGGCCGTAAAGTCTGATAAATACGTTAACGACGATTCTGATAGTGATTCAGATGTCCCTGATTACAAATACACCCCTCCAAAGCATTATAAGCCTGTTATAGGTAACCCAGTCAATATCAAATCCGAACAAGTATGGTTAATTAAATATCCTAAGAATTTAAACATAGGTAGTTTAGAGAAATTACCAATTAATTTTGGATCTAGCAGTATTTTAAACGTTGGAGATGTCCACAAATCTGATGAAGGTTCCAAACAATCACAAGCTTTGAGTTATGAAGTCAATGAAGAAATCAATGGTGGTAATTTCCAAGTATTCTTGAATGATTCTCACTTCTATAAGAAGAAAGATGTCAAGATTGATAGAGTTTATAACATAAGTGAATTGGCCAGTATACCTAAAATCAATTTAAACAAAGTGAAGAAACCAAGAACTAATGTACCAGTTGTAACTGGGTTAAGAATGAGACATTTCCCTACTGGTTATGATGCTAATGATTATGATGAAGCCAAGCCAACTGAGATTATAGAGAAGAAGGAAAAGAAAGAAAAGAAGGAGAGGAAAGAAAAGAAAGAAAAAAAGGAAAAGAAAGATAAGAAAGATAAGAAGGAAAAGAAAAGAAAGGATTAGAGTAGCATAGCATGTAGATTTAATAAAGACAAAGATTTTGAATTAAACGTGTATTCACCAAAACACTTAAAACTTGAAGTTTATTTATGTTATCTAGTAAAGGCCATGGTTTGCAGGATAATTGTGGTGATATCCAATTCACTCTTAACTACGGCCCAACCTGTTAGATAAATCAAAAAGTCAGTGATCTGTTTAGATTGATTTAATTACGGCACTTATCAAACTCTTCGCACCTCATTAACTCATTCCTTATAACCATCAAATAAATCACAACCTAAGGCATTAAAATGGGACAGAAAGCATCGACTGCGAGGAAGTTTCAAAAAGGTGTACAAAATGGAGTATTGAATGAAGTTAAAAGAACAAACATAAATCAATTACCGTCTGATGAGCTTAAATTAAAATGGCAGCAAAATCTTCAGAATCCAAAGGCTCCAGGTGAAGGGGCTACCAAAGTGGATATTAAGCCAAGTAATAGTGAATCGGGGAGGAAAGAATCAAATACACAACCACAAAATGAACAAAATCCCAATTTAAAGTCACAGAATCAGCAGCCTGAAGGTAACAACCAACAACCTGAGGGTAAAGATGGAGGAGATCCAGATTTCATCAAAGCATTTTCTCAACTTGGTAGAGCTATTGAAAGTACTACTAGTGCTGAATTCCAAGAATCACCAGCTATCAAATCCCTTCGTAAACGTGACTTGATCAATGAACAAAATAAATCTAATCCTCATATAGTTGATCCAAGAACACTTACACAGCTTTTAAATGACTTGAATGATCCAAGGTATGAGCAACTGAAGGTTATCAAAGATTACGGTATCAACAAAGATTGGTTACTGACCTTAGAACATATCAAACCAGCTACTAATTACGTAGTCCTTAAAGATACTGTTAATAAAGATGAAATCGGTCATCAAGGTGTTTTTGAAAAACCTACTTTGATGGATAAGGAGATAAGTGGAGACAAAGCAATTGATGATTCTGATGTAAATAATTTAAAAAAGAGAATTTCTGTTGATTAGCTGATGTAAATAGGAAAATGTATATACTAAACCATGATATTTCCATTTGAACTGCACACTACCTGAGATTATACACAGCACCTTTGGCTTTGCTCAGGTACTAAAGTGCGGTTTCACAAGAAATCTGGGGTCAAAATGGATCTTAAAAAACTTGCCAAGTTTAGTATTTGTGATATCTCTGATGCTTTAGTAAAGTACGGAGTAACTGATGGGGGCTATATCCCTAATTTGACCCTTCAATCCACTGATAGAACCATAATTGGTAAAGCTTATACGGTATTGTATGCTCATAAATCGGATCCTAGACCGGCAGTAAAAACTAGTTACATTGATAATTTACCACCGGATTCTGTTCTTGTTATAGGAATGACACCAGAATTACAAATGGTCAACGCTCCTTATGTCAAGCCTACCAATGCCATGTATGGGGGACTTATGTCAACTAGAGCCCAATACTTAAAGTGTCAAGGGTCGATTATCTTAGGAAGAATTAGAGATTTAGATGAACATAGAGACTTGGATTACCCTGTATGGTCATATGGAGTTGGATCAACTGCTCCTTCTGTTTTGAAAGTCATTGGTATCAATGTAACTTTGCAAATCAAGGTCCCAAGTCTCGAAAATAAGGATCATGAATTCATTACCATTGAAGCAGGTGATGTTATCATGGGGGATAAAAATGGGGTGGTCAAAGTAAGTGAACTGAAATTGACCGAAATTGCTAATTACATCCCAAAAAGAGTTGAAGCTGATCAAAATGTTGCAAAAGATATTAAGGAAGGTAGACCAGCCAAAGAAGCTCAAAATTATTGGAGGTCTAAGATTTGATCAGACTCATTGCTTGTGTTTATAGAATTGGTTAGAAGAGTTCAATATAAGTGACAGTAGCCTAAAATCTCTGAGGTTAGGGGTCCCTTTGAACTTGCCCTTCTCTTTGTGTCCCTTGCTCAGGGGTCTTATCATTGTGCGAAACTCGATCACTTACCTCCACAATATGGAATTGGACAATACTAATCGACTCCGGATCCAACTAATCGGGAACAAGGACTTGAAATATAAGTTGATATCTAATCCAACATTCCTAACCGATCTAATTGAGACCCTTGAAATCACTGATGACTATTTAATCGATAAGTTGATAATCTTAAGGTTCTTACTTAAGTTTGATGAAAAGTGTCTAGGTTCGGACTTGAAGCTTAAATTAAACTCAGTATTGGTGCAAATAGTCGATGAATTTATCAATGAATTGATTCTGATGAAGGGAGAGCCGAACACAAATACAATTTCTATAACGTTGGACTTGATTAATTTCCTTCAAGTCCCTAGCCAGGAACTAAATAAGCTTATTCTTGTGTTATTACAAATCAATGAAATCAAGCTTTTGGAGAGTTGCTTGAATGTTCTAAATTTGATGACTATTGATGAAAATATTCTCTTTAACTTAGTGAAAAGGTTGAAGTTTGAAATCCAACACAAATCAAATTTGAAATTGGTATACAAGATCATATTGAATTTGAATTATTACTTGACGGATGAAAATATTCTGAGTTTGGCTATAGGCTTAGATCAGAATGATATCACTAACCTTTTGAACCTCATAAAAGAAGATAATAAGGTGTTGAACTTGAATATTCTCAACCTTCTTTACCTCCTCAAATACGATATCAATGTCAATAAATTAATAGAATTATTAGAGTTTAATAACTACTCCATTAACTCGTTCAAAATTTTAAGTCTCAAGGTCATGAAAGATGATCTGTTGATTGGAGATTTGGCTAAAATTAAGATCGATGAAAAGTTGATCAATTACACTCTCAAGTTGAATATTAAACTAGGCAAAGATTTCAGTTTGAATCAATTGTTTCAAACTAACTTCAAAGATATCCTTTTGCTTATGAGTTTATTAACATCCACAGATGAAGATTTCAGGTTAAATTTTGCAACTAGTAAGTTCAATTTCAGATCATTGCTATTCAATGTCATCAACAGTTACAGGACTCTTCTAGTTAAATTCAAAGGGTTGGACCCTAAATTAGTTCCCATCTTGTTAGATGAACTATTCACTAACACGTTATATTTGATTAGATCCTTATCGAGATCAATTAGTTTATTGAGAACTTTCTTTATAGATTGTCATTTGACCGACAATTTAATTGACATTTTGAAACTTTTAGAGGTTTATAAACTTTCCACCACCAACAAAACCTTAGTAATGGCTATATTAGCTAATTTGATTCTTGATTTTACCTCATTCAGGTACAATCTAATATCCAATACTAATTTTTTCAATAATTTACTACTCATCTATAACAACGCTTTGGTGGAGGATACTTTCGAAAATGATAAAATTAAACTTCATTTCCTCCAAATTATAAAGAATCTCATGTTCAATGAAAATGAAGATAAGAAGATTAAACTTATTAACCAATATTTTAATTTGAGTATATTTTTACCTTACTTAGAATATAATACCAAAAAGGAACAAGATGATCTTCACCATTTGAAATTGCAACAAAAGATTATATGTTTTGATATATTTAGAAACTTATCATCAAACTCCAATCATTTCAATAAACAGTTATCGTCAGTTGTGTCAAAGAATATGGATGTTAATTGGGATAAGTTTTTGATCGATAATATCACCAACCTTGAACTATTCAGTCCTGGTTTGACAAAGTTCAATAACGCTAGTATTCTTCAGTTAATGTCAAATAATGATTACGTATCGCTAATATTGAGTATCAATTATATAGAGAATCATAAATTCCTTTCCATCAATAGCATCAATTTAAATCATCAATTGCTTAAGATTTGGCTAAATTTCTTGAAACTTGCCGTACCTAAAAAAGCCACCAATAAAACCAAGACCAATGTTTATTCAATAAAACTATCAGTTATTTGGATCTTGATCAATTTAACATGGCAGAATAATATCTTTGATGTCAAATTATATGATCTGGTTAGAGGCAATGAGTTTATTGATGATACTGATAATCAGCAAGATGAAGAAGGTGTGAAGGAAGATTTATCTGATCATATAAAAAGGGCTGTGTTCTTAAAGAAATTTGGATTTATCAAAGTTTTAAAGTCATTGCAAATTCAATTGAAATCAGATTTGGGTGATTCACTAGTCAATGATATGTTGGAAAAGATCAAGACGGTGTTATACCATTTCGAGAATATTTTAAACCCTGAAGGGAATTCTATAGCTACTTCTAATACAGAACAATTGTTTGATAGAGCTAATAGAGAAAGAGAAAATAGAGACCAGGGTTTTCTGATGGAATCAACTCAAACAAGAGACAGGGGTGTTATAGAAATACCAAGTCGAAGACTGGAATTCATAAGAAGACCACAAACTAATAGTGAAACTAATGACCATGATAATGAATATTATGGACCTTTTATACCATACGGAGAATTTGAATCTGAATATCTCAGTTCTGATGATGATGATTATTGGATTAGGTAATCCCTGAGGCTAGTGTTATGATAGTGGAAGCAAAGGAAAGATGAAGTAGAAAACATCATTGGATAAGAATAAAATAAGATTGGGTGCATATAGTAGTGCATTCGCTGAATCAATATAGCGCATACGCCTGTTATTGTAATGGTTAATGGCACTTTCTAGGATATGTAAAACAATATATACCGCAAGGTTAAATGGCGTAATAGTCAACAGTTAGTGTAGAGAATCTCCCCGTTCCATCTACAATAGGGCGATGTAAGGAGGGGGATACCTGCAGGCATTAAAAAATACTCTAAAAATAACTAAAGTCACTAACGCATAGGCTTATAAGATTAGATTTTTGAGAGAGTTTTTGTATGTGTATAGTTAATGTATAATCGTAGATAATATCTCTAAACATGAGCCATGATACTGGTGAAGGCATTTGATAGGAAATGCTAGCAAATCTACCAGTAAATCTACCAGTTTAGTGGTACGCTAAGCTGGTCTGAGCAACTGGTGACCAGCCTCACAAGTTCGCATCGATGAAAATTTTTACCAAGGACCATGTCAGATACTAAGAAACTAAGCAAACATTTAGATAAAGACACAAAGACAAAAGGGAAGTATACATTGAATGATTTCCAGATCTTACGTACACTTGGGACGGGATCTTTCGGTCGAGTTCATTTAGCTAGATCGATTCATAATGGAAGATTTTATGCAATGAAAACATTAAAGAAGGAAAGAGTCGTCAATATGAAACAAGTTGAACATACTAATGATGAACGTAGAATGCTTAAATTAGCACGTCATCCTTTCATAATACGGATGTGGGGGACATTCCAAGATTGTCATAATTTATTCATGATTATGGATTACATTGAAGGAGGTGAGTTGTTCTCATTATTAAGGAAGTCTCAAAGGTTCCCAATACCTGTTGCCAAATTTTATGCAGCTGAAGTTTTCTTAGCTATAGAGTATCTTCATAAGTTGGATATCATATATAGAGATTTGAAACCTGAAAACATCCTTTTAGATAAAAATGGTCATATCAAATTAACCGATTTTGGTTTCGCAAAAGAAGTTATTGATGTTACTTATACTTTATGTGGAACTCCTGATTATATAGCTCCTGAAGTAGTAGCTACAAAACCATACAATAAATCAGTTGACTGGTGGTCATTTGGAATATTAATTTTTGAAATGTTAACAGGTTATACTCCATTTTATGATCCAACTCCTATGAAAACTTATGAGAATATTCTAAATGGTACTATAACATATCCTGATTATTTACCACCTGACATTTTAGATTTATTACAGAAATTAATTGTTAAGGATTTAACGTCGAGGTTGGGTAATCTTCAGAATGGAAGTGATGATGTTAAGAATCATCAATGGTTCAAAGAAGTTATTTGGGAGAGATTATTATCGAGAGATATTGAGACACCTTATGAACCTCCAATTACTAGTGGAATTGGTGATACAAGTCAATTTGATAGGTATCCAGAAGATAAGGATTTAGATTATGGAATTTCGGGAGTAAATGATCCTTATGGGAGTATGTTTACGGATTTTTAATCTACCTTATCAGTGCCAAAATTTATTCCATCCCATCTTAAAACTAAAACCATTAACTCCAGATATGCCACGGAACTGTTTGTGTCATCTAATAATGCGATCCACAAATGGCTTGTGCGAATGGTAGCTATGACAACATAAACTTGGTATGAACTATGAGTTCACAAATCCGGCCACAAAGACAAGTTCAGATCGATAGGCCGATAATAGGACAATTGGGTTAAACCCTTAATGATACAGTGGGATTACTCACTTTAATGATAACGATGTATATTATGTAAATAAATTAATATTTTACTGAGCGTATTTTGTAGTAGAGCAGTAGGGCGTGGATCCGGAAGGACTGTTGAAGAGCTAGGCTAAAAGCTCATGTATGACTCTGGTATGGGTTGTATAATTGGTAGTACTAGACACGTCTAGTACCACTATTTCACGTTATGTTCGCCTTAACTTTGATATCTCTCAGTCAAGGCTAGGTCGTGCACTCCAAAACCTAATACGCGTTTAACGAGAACCCCTTTTACGCCCAAATCTAAATAAACGAAAATTTATTATCACCAATAATATCTGTAGATCGTATTAACTTAGTACGATTTATTTTGGCATAGCACCAGGTGTAGGGATAGACATTACACAACCAACTACTGTCAAGCATAGAGACAGGATTTTTGCATTAGTTTATCATAGACATAAGGCTTACACCTAGAAATACACTAAAATCATAGTTGTCACATTTAGTTCCATAAACTCGTAGAAGTATAAGGGAAATATAGACACGTTGGACTACAGGTAAAGACATTTACACAAACACAAACATAAGCCCGTAAAAGATAATTACCAAAAATAGGGCCGGGACAAAACTAACACAAAAATCACACCCAAATTAATACCATGACTACAATTTACACATCAGATATTAAACATCATAGAAAGGCACCACCGCCTCCAAAATTAGCAGGTGCTTCGAAAGTTTCATTAAATGGATCATCTTCTAGTCTAGGTAGCTCCAATATAGGCCCTAGTCTATCATCATCAGTGAACTCCAAGCGAGGTTGGGTTCAAGTTAAGGACGATGGGATCTTCACGTCTTTCAGATGGAATAAAAGGTATATGATCATCAATGACAAAACATTAAACTTCTATAAAACCGATCAAGTCAACGAATCACCAGACTTATCATTTCCCCTCAATTTAATTCATTCCATTAACCTTAAAGATTTAGGGCCAAAAAATTCATATAATTTCGAAATCATTCCCAAAAATGGTAAACCAATGATTATTTCAGTCAAACTGAATAACGATTATTTGGATTGGTTAGATGCTTTCAGCTCGAAATGTCCATTTATTCAAATTAATCAAGTTAATACTACAAACTCAACGATCCTTAATGAAGTATCTAATCCAATAAATTTCACTCATAAAGTTCATGTAGGATTTGATCCAAGTTCTGGGAATTTTACTGGATTACCTGAAACTTGGAAAAGTTTATTGCAACATTCAAAAATTACTAATGAAGATTGGAAGAAAGACCCAGTGGCAGTCATTGAAGTTTTAGAATTTTATAGTGATATTAATACTCCTAATATGGATTATAAACCAGATTTCAAGGAGAGTCCAAAATTGAATAATTTTTCCAATTTGGTCCAACCTCCTAAGAATTATAAACCTGCAAGAATAGCTCCAAAACCTCCAGTTCCATATCATTTACTGAAACCACAAAATACTCAAAGTTCAGGTTCTGGTACCGGTTTTGGTTCCAATTCTGGTTCAAGTTCTAACGCCGGGTCATCAGTACCAGGAGTAAGTCCATTAAACAATTTACAATCAAAAGATAATTTAAAACCAATTAGGAAAGCACCAGCTCCACCATCAGGACCATCAACTTCTGCACCAAAGCAGATTCCTCCTTCGTTACCTAATCAAGGTCCAGGAGGCCAAGGAATGAAGAGCTTCAACTTGAAGAAACCTGCACAATATAATCAAACTCCTCCACAAGTAGATGCTCAACAAATTGCCAATATTCCTTTACAACCGAAATATCAACCTAATGCACAGGTTGGTAATGGTGCTCAAAAGAACAATGTATATAAGGGGCCACAATTCAAGCCACAAACTCCTCAAGGACACTTTAAGGGCCCAACTTCTCAAGGTCAAGTTCAAGGTCAAGTCACTGTCAAAGGACAAACTCCTCAGGGACAACTCCAATCACAAGGACAAGGACAAGCTCAAGTCAATGGAGCTAATGCCACACCGGCCGTACCAGCATCACCAGAAACAGCACCACTTCAAATCAAGAAAACTCCTAAACAAATCAAACGTGAAAAAGAAAAACTTAAAGAACAACAAATCCTTCAAAAACTTAAAACTGTGGTCAACAATAATGATCCAACTTCATTATTCCGTATCATTGAAAAAGCGGGTCAAGGTGCAAGTGGATCAGTTTACCTTGCTGAAAGTGTTAAGGATAATTATCAAAAAGTTGCCATAAAACAAATGGATTTGGCTGTACAACCTCATAAGGATTTATTGATCAATGAAATCTTGATCATGAAAGATTCCCAACATCCTAATATTGTGAATTTCTTAGATAGTTACTTACGTAATAATAATGATTTATGGGTTATTATGGAGTACATGGAAGGAGGATCACTTTATGAAGTGATAGAGAATAATGATTTTAAATTAAGTGAATTACAAATCTCGGTTATTTGTAGAGGCACGCTTCAAGGGTTACAACATCTTCACCAGAAAAACATTATCCATAGAGATATTAAAAGTGATAATGTATTATTGGACTCTAAGGGGAATGTCAAGATTACTGATTTTGGATTCTGTGCTAAGTTAACTGAAAAGAGAGCTAAAAGAGCTACCATGGTAGGTACACCATACTGGATGGCTCCAGAGGTAGTCAAACAAAAGGAATATGATGCTAAAGTTGATGTTTGGTCATTAGGAATTATGACAATTGAAATGATTGAAGGTGAACCTCCTTATTTGAATGAAGAACCTTTGAAAGCTTTATACCTTATTGCAACTAACGGTACACCAAAATTGAAGAATCCTGAACTTTTATCTAATAGTATCAAAAAATTCTTATCGATTTGTCTTTGTGTTGATGTTAGATATAGAGCACTGACTGAAGAATTAATTAATCATAGTTTTATTGCTAATGGTGGTGGATCGACTAAAGATTTGATTCCTTTGTTTAATTGGAAGAATAATAATTGATGGTAGTACTGGTTACATAATATATATCATACCTGAAGTTTCTGTCCTGAATTTTCTGTCCCTCTTGATGGTCTGCCTGTATCGGGGCGTTTGACAAACTCTGACCTATTTCCGTTATATGCCCTTTTACAGCTCTCATTTTCTTGGCTTTGTCCTTATTTCCTTACCCTTCTATACACTAATAGTTCTCCTACATCAATACAAAAAGTTGCTGGTAGTTTCTGGGATATATTTATACAGACGTTAAGACATCCACGGATGCTCGATCTTAAGCCTTGAAGATGAAGAGATTTTCGGAGATTCTATATCTCATTGGAATCATGTTGCATGGGTTTGTGGGTGTAACGTTAGGTCGGGTAAATTTAGTCCGCTTAGCGTTGTGTGGGATATATCTATTTTAGGAAGTATGCCCTATTTTTAAACCACTTATATTTGCTCGCCAAAGGCTTCCTTGAGGTTGGATGGCTTCGATGGCTGAATAGCTTCTATACCAAGGCTTTCATGGCTGAAATTGGGGATCACCTGAACCATGAATTTCAAATCTTACTCGATTTTTCACAAATCGAAACCCGATCTTTGTATACCGTGAAAATTATTTAAAAGATGTACAGAAGTTTATTCTCTTACAGAACTAAAAAATTCGCTGTGCTTCAATATAAGCCGATTATGCGACACCGGCTCTACGACTTCTATAGATAACAGGATTGCGACTTCTTGGTCCAGCGATAAACCTCAGTTCATTTTTGAGATGAGAAATTATAAGCGAACACCGATCCGCCAATTAAAAATTGAGTGATGTATGCCGATCTTAGGTGACTGCAATGATATGCATAATGCGTTGGCATTGGCATAATATTAGCGTTGGCGTTTTACTCACACATTATTGCTTAATTCATATGTTTATTCAATGATCCCTTTATAATATATTTATTATTTGAAATTGAGATGTATCATGTGTTTTTTTTGTATTATGCATTTAAAGGGCGCGGGTGATTAAAATAAATTAAAAAATAATAATAGATCTTAACCTGTAAAAATCCTTATTTACGAATTCTTAGTTTTTTATTTTTTGTTTCAGTTGTGGTGCGCAACTTATCTGTACAGTACCCTGCTCAATTATGTTGGCTAATGTTATGTGTCTCTGTCTTATGCACAAACTGTTGTTCACGCAGAAGCCTCTGACTTTTCCTAAATTATACAGTACCAGCAATTTATCTCTACGTGCCACATTTCATTTCATATTGGATCCGTTTTGTAGGCTATAAGAGTGACGCCAACCTATAAGCCAGGCCAGCCTATACCCAGGTGGACCACAAAACATATGTTAGATTATTCACGAAAATTAATGTAAATAAATCTAAGGTACCCTAATTTCACTTGCGGAAATATTACCACAAGGTATGCATGCAATGAGTTGATGGTATTGGAGGTTCACTATACCAGATCCAAACACTTTTAAACGTCAATCCTTGGTTTAAGAATAGCCTATTGCAAGACTCTTTTCGTAGAAGCTGTCTAAAATTAAGAGAGAGTCTCTTTCACAGTCCAATCAATGGTTAGCTCCATTAAGAATAGAGACCATCATATGATTCACCACATGGTTCATCATATTAAGTATTAATGAACGAATTTAATTTGACTTCCGCTTGTGGATTA
The DNA here is from genome assembly GCA_030582775.1 of Yamadazyma endomychidarum. Classification (NCBI taxonomy): domain Eukaryota; kingdom Fungi; phylum Ascomycota; class Pichiomycetes; order Serinales; family Debaryomycetaceae; genus Yamadazyma; species Yamadazyma endomychidarum. The sequence continues at coordinate 125,347 of JAJMGY010000011.1, forward strand.
GAGACATATGGTTAAGGCTCATGATAAGGCCTTATAAGTAAGGTTTTGTTTTGCAAACCTTGGGTGTTAAGGGTTGTCCAAATGGATAACCACGTTCAGAGCTGATGTGATGGCTCAATACTTCTTTGTTCTGATTCTCTCTTTGAGCTTTTCGATAAATTTACGTGTTCATCATTGAAGAATTTGGCTCTTTTAACTTCAGGTGTATACTATGTATTAATTTGTTTTCAAAATTGAGGAATGTGTATGGTATTTTGTGGGTATCTTGTGTTAGTATTGACCGTGCGGCGGGCATATCCAGGTTTTGAATAAGGTTAGAATTGAATCTTGGATTATCCTGAACTTAACGAAAACGATACGGTGTGCTGAACACGTATTTTTGAGTCTGGTAATATCGATACTTTACCCAAGATAGTTGTCTCAACTTGACACTTCCGTGATTTCAAGCCTCTGGCGTATAGCGTTGCACTGCGAGCTTAATGTAGATATCCAGTATGAGCATGACACGACAGAGAGGTATCGTATATATTCAAGGTTCCCGCTAATTTGGTACAATGTAACTGATAATAATTTCAATCTAATCATCTACAAATCTATACAAATACTTATAATCTGAAAGTAATTGAAGGTTCGGCATTTTTACCCGGACCATCATGGGCTAGCTCGGAAGCTGTAAATAAATCCCCTCGCATATTTTTAAACTTCCAACGGAAGCTAACCAATCCCCACAATTAAGGGTCTAGAGCTAGATTAAAGCTTATTCATAATATACATTTACTATTTAGTTTAAGAGTAGTATGTGTATTTTTTCATATTGTGCATGATGCATATACGTTCGTACATTTTTTTATAATAGTGCATATCATAACATCACCACATACACCTCTCAAACTATTCTATTAATAATTCTGATTCGTTATAAAGTGTCCATCATCTAAGTGATACATATGATCATCCATCTTAAACCTCTTGCCACTGTAATTAGTTTTGATTGATGATATAGAATTTCCAGTATTGGAAAACTCTGAGTTCACCGTCAGTACTGAATTATGGTATGGATAGTAATACTGTTGGTATGGCATATAATTATTACCTACTGGTTGAGCTTGCAGTTGAGTTTGACCATGACCATGCCCTTGACTTTGTGGTTGACCTTGTGGTAATTGTTGAGCCAGACCAAGGTTAGGTTCGTGGTAGAAGCTGTTCAAGTTGGAGGAAATATTAAAGTTGGATGTGAATGGATTGACAAATGTTATATCATCATCGTCACGTTTATAGTAGTCATAATTGGATGGCATAGGTAACATGTAATTTTTGTTTGGGTAGAACAATGGTGGTGGAACTTGTTGAGGTGTACCAGCCATAGTATTACTACCACCAGCAGCAGCACCACTCCCACCACTCCCTATACCTCCAACTCCTCCACCAACTCCTCCAGCACTCCCTATACCACTCCCTACACCTCCACTTAAGACATTACGAGCTCCGCCCAAGGTTGACATATTCTGTAATTGATAATTGTTATCTAAAAAGTAAAAAGCTTCATCTTCAATTTTGATCTTACCACCCAAATTACTTTCCTTAATAGCGTTCCACAAATAAGTGTTGATGCTGATGTTCTTAAGGTCTCCCTCACAAGGACGAGACAATTTACCCTCCACTACGTCGTTAGCGTTGTAGTAACTGATCAAGTGGATGGTTTGCTTCTCCAGCTTCCCACGAACATTCAACTCCTTAAGGTTGGTGGTTATCAGGAGAGTCTTTTTGATAAGACCTTGATCTTTGAATCCATGTTGGGTGTTGTTAATTTCAAAGTCATCACTGAGCCTCTTCTTCTTCTTGCGTTGAGCTTGGGCCATGGCTCCCGAACCCATGGCTTGTGGACTCTCCATATCCTTATCTAATTCTCTATATACCAAGAATCTTCCTAAGATACGGGACGGACTCCAACTGATCCCATCAGTCCATCTTTTGATCCCACTATGTTCTTCAATAAATATAAACACATTTCCACTCTTGATGAGGTCCATACGTTCTCTTTCGTGAGGTCTTCTTGGAATCAAATTCAATTGCTTATTTAAGATCGCTTGAATGATTAACAAAGCGTCTTTGGTACTTCCTACATACCCAGTGTATGAAGGTGTTAACTTATTTGACATTGTATGATATTAGGGTTAATTGCAACAATTTATTATAATGATATGTTATATGTACAAGTAACTTAAGTTAATAATGTATGAGTATGTAATATGTACTATGGTTAAATTATTATTATTAATTATTTGTGTGATACTTGTTACACAATATATGAATGATTCCTTTTTAATATTAAGGTACGTTATATTCTATCAATCACGTATATAATAAATTCATTTAATTGAATGGATTCAATTGATAATTTATATTTTTTGCCATTTTGTAAAAAAAGAAAATTAAAATCAAAAAAAAATAATAACACATACAATGTCATGATAACCTGTAAAAACGCAACTCAATTTGACTCATAGTTTACAAAAATAAATTAAAAAAAAAGTGTGCGGTTAAAAATAACTAAAAAAAAGGGTGATTGACATCATTTTCTTGAAATTCTTGAAATCAATTCACCACAATTTGTTTAGGGGTTCATACGGTCCAAAACATGGGCTTTGATTAAGTTGGTAGTTTAATGTATTGATCAAAATAGAAAGTAAGGCGATGCATTTGACATAGCATATGCAAATGGTTGATAATAGCCTATAAGGGGTCCATGGATTTAAACTTTGCTTTTTACGGTTATTGATTATACTGCAGAACATTCCATTGCTTTCTTATATAATCCAAACTGTGAAGATTTGCCAATACATATTTTGGGTGAATTAAATTCACACATGCATTATATGCATTGTTTACATTAAACTAAATGTTAATGTAATGTAATGTAGAAACTTATAATATTTTACGTTAAACTATCTCACTAAACTAAACTAAGTTAAAACCCTTTGTCTAACTTTACAACCAATAAGTCGTACACAAATCCCTTTGGAATCAATGGAATGTTCCCGTTGGTTGTCCCTGTTTGTAAACAACCAAAACCTGGGCTAAAAAAAAGGCGCATTGCAGGATCCTGAATTCTAGAACCAGTCTAAACCAGCTCGATCGTAAATATGCACCTTTTAGGAACACATTTCTAATACCCGAAATAATAGCCTTTATTAACACCGGCGGCTTATATTTAAAAAACTTTAAGCTGTGAATAAATCCGTTATGGTTTATGTTTCGCTTAAGTATATTATACGTTTTACAGTTAATAAATAGTGAAGGGCTTATAGTTTAAATTTGTTAGTTTATCCGCATATAGTTAAGATGTGAATACATGTAAATGTAATGTAAATAAATCCTACATAAGCGGTTATATATTTCAAACATTTATAGGTAAGCACATTTAACTTGACTGGACATTGGCTCAACCCCGATATTTCAAACAAAAAGCACCACGGTTACCCAAAGTTCAGAAGACTGCATATCGCATATGATTCATAACCTATGTTTCTATGCATATGTATTTCCTAATTTGTTCGCAAGTCTAGTGAAACCCTGATAAGTAAAAATAAATCGTTGTCAATTTCATGCATAAGGCATCATTCAATTACACAGATCGCCTAGAACTATTATAAATTTTTTAATAAAATGAGGCAGCTGACTACTTCGACTATTTAATATATAATAAAAAATTAAATTTCATAATAAAACCTTTATCTCCTAAAGCCTGAAAAATATAAATAAACCAAAAAAAAAATAACCCACATAAAATCGAATCAGTTCTCGGCTATATCAACCCATGATAAAACAAAAAACTGTCTGTTGAAATTCAAAACTGGCAAATTAGCTCGTTATGCAGTTACTATTTACGCGCTTTGCAGATACGACGCAAATTTTTTACAGGTTAAAACTTTTTTGGAGTAAAGGTTGCAGTTTGTGCATAGTTCCCTGTGACCTATAGAATTTGATATCAAAAGTTATAAATAACACCAATCGTAGTAGTCTAGTTTCGCCTCATATTTTTCGCTTACGGTGGTCTAGCGCAAAGTCCATAACCTTAAATAAAACTGCCAAGTTTAACCCTGCCTAGAAAACTCGTCTAACCTTAAGTTAAAAATAATTTTATCATCTATTGGTTTGAGCTTAGTTGTTATGCGTATAGTTATTAACCATATTAGGTACTTGCCTGAAATGGTATGATAATGGTTATCTATTTCATAAAAGCCGTACGTGGTTTTGTAGTTTTGGGATTTTATAGTTTCGGGTGGTTTTGATATTGTTGTGAAGCGCATCGAATTTATGTACTGTGGTAAATTTGTAGTTCCTATTGTGATTCTATTGTGATTTTGTGATTTGTGGTTCTCCTGTAATTTAGGGGATTGTGCTATTTTTGGGTTGGTGATTTTATCAATTTATGTTTGCCCTATGGCTTCAAAGTTTAATTATCATAAACTCAATTTTCATCATCTGCCCTATTAGAGTTAATTAGTTAATAATTCAACTAAGTCAATTATGAATTAGGTTAATTAATTAATGTTTAAACCTTATCGTAAAGGTTATATTGATAGAAAATTAGATTTAGTTTAGTAAGTCAAGGGTTTGAGAGTGTATTGGGTAATTTAGAGCCGGTCCAGTACTATAAAGGTCTTAATTATGGTTTGGTTGACTTTTTCATATTGTATTTCACGGAGTTCAGGGAGACTTCGGTAGTGGATTTTCTGATATTTGATATTGATAAATCATATCGTGGCATGATACAACTCATGGTTCAGTCCTTGTATTACGATATGCCTCATACTTGATTCTTCATGTTAACCATGTTGTTCATAGGCATTATGCTCTTAAGAAACTATCAATCATACAACTAAAGTGTTCAAGATAATCACCAAATCTAAGACATACTTAAAACCAAACAATGACTAAGCTTATCCTAGAAAAAAAAACATAACCGTTAAATGTCTATTGTTATAAACCAAACTAAGTAGAGGGGGAGGTCATGATTAAATACTCCTCCCCCATATTTTAGTATTCACACGAGCAACAGCTAAGCGCGCATCGGCCCCTAATCTAGTACCACCGTTTCCCTAACTGGACCTAAGCCGCAGTGGGGGAGTCTCGTAAAAGGCGGTCTTTGTATTCCCGCACACGATAAAGATCCCCCTATCTTTTTTTGAAACTGATACTCAGCCCATTGTTCTTAATCACATTGCTGATTGCTGATATATCGATTGCTTCATTTTAGGGATTTAATATTACCTGAAATTAATATCTCAATAAACTTTAGGTTACATTTGTGGCTTGAAATTCCCTAGTTTGCTTAATAAGAGTGATCCGCCCACTCCAGGTTATCACTCCTTGGTACAAGTTCAAAACAGAGGCCTATGATATCGAATATTGATTACCATAATCATTTACCTCCATATAGATCACTTTTATCTCCAAATGCAAGGTATGACTATCAATTACATTCGTTGATCCCATTGAGTCAAAATGAAATTAATAATTTACGATTTGAAAATATTAAACCAAAGACACCTAATGTTAGGATGAAATACAAAAGTCTTTTGATTGATGTGAATAGAAAGTTGTCAATGAAATTTGGTAATTCAAGTACAGCTTTCAATTCTTCTGTAAGTTTTAATAATGATTTCAAATTATTACCAATGGAAATTCAATTATATATATTCAATTTACTTGACAATAAAACCCTTTTAACGTGTTTGACGTTGAACAAACATTTCTATAAGTTGCTGAAACCTTTCATATATAGAAACTTGGAATTTGACTCAACCTATAGGTTTGCTCAATTCATAACTTTACTACGGATCAATCCAAAATTAGGAAAACTTGTCAAATCAATTGACTTGTCAAATTTGAAACCTTGCAATTACGAAATATCTGAAGGTAGTGATGATGATGATTTGGATGAAAATGAAATTAAAGCTGGTTGGAGAGATTGGAAGTTTATGAAGAATCCATTGTATTGTAATAATTTAACCAGGATTCAATCTAATAATCATTCAAATGTATCTGTATCTAGTGATAGTAAAACTGCTGTTTCATCCAATGTCACTACCACCAATACACATAAGAAAAGAATCAAGTTTTCGTTTCTCAAAAGTAGAAAGAAACCACAATTACCTCCGATTCCAATTGTCCATGTTCATCCAATGATCAATAAGTTCCTCATTAATTTCTCCAACACTAAAGATTTACCCATTGGGTACATTCTTCATTTATTGAACTTATGCCCCAACCTTATCTCCATTAATTTGGGGAACTTGTCGTTACTGACAGATTATGAAATATCACCAAACTTCATTCACAAATTCCATACCTTTGATATTATCAATAACTACCCCAAGAATTTGTTGTTGAACCTTAACGATATTGATGATTCTAATTCGATTTATAATTTGAATCTTAATGACATGGATGATGCTTTATCATTATATTCTCATAAATCTTTCAAAACTGCTACTCCAGCTTGGAAGTATAATTCACTTTTAACACCACCTCCTAATTTATCTTACTTGAATAATACTGATGGTAAAGTTTACTTGAGTGATTTAAGTTTAAAATCAGTTAATAACCTTTACTTGACTAAATGTAAGGAACTGGATATTTTAAATCTACTTGTCAAATGTCACGGTGCTAATAATTACTTCAATTATTTGAATTTGTCCTCGATGATCTGGCTCCATAAAGATTTAATTAAACTGTTTTTAAATAAATTTTTACAAACCACCATCCATAATTATGTATTAAGAGATCAATGTAAGAATTTGATTATCGATTTAACAAATTCAGGTATGTATAAAGATTTAGCATGGGCTAAAACCATTGATTTAAATAGTAAGGAAGGGTTTGAATTAGTTTTCGATATCTTGAATAATCGTTTATTTGATGATTTCCAAAGATTTATGAATAATGAAAGAGTCCGTAGGGGAAGAATAGCTGAAAATTATCTTTAGTTTATTTTCACTTATAGATTGATTTCTATGTTTATTGTACATATGTTATAATGTGTTCATAATTCATGAATTTGATGCTTATGTCTAATTCTTTTATGTTCTAAGCTCATGTTAAAACGTCCAGTGCTACATGTCTAGTTCTTAGTACTTGAGATCCTATTACAGGATCCCAAGTTATATTGCTAAATTCAATTCTACTATGTTTTATTACTTTAGTGTTATTTTTCTATTACTGTAAATAGTTTACTATGGTCAAATATATAGATTTAATTTATTCTAGAAACTCAAGAGAATTTTTTATACAATTGTGAATTTCACACTGATTCGAAAAGTGCTTCACGGATGTCCCAGTTATCAGGTCATCACCATTTCATGGATCAGCTAAAAAGCGACCTCCAACAGCGATGGTTTTAAAACTGAATTTTAATCTAATTCGATATTCAATTTAATATTATCCACCTATACATTGGCACTACTAATACCAACTAAATATCGAATACTGAAAATTTTTCGTTTGTCTAATAGTGAGACTTTATCCTCGAGTTACCCGCAACTACGAGCCAGCCAAAGTGCGCAGTGATTAAGGTGAGTAGAAGTGTGAGGCAAGTAGCATTTATAAAATCAGGACTTGATTGTGATTCACGTTATAATATATAGAATATCATATTCAAAATGTCCGATTTATCTTCACAATTATCCGCCTTCAAGAATAGAATCAGAAGTGGTCCTTCTGTTGTATCTAGGCGGTTTATAGATGAGAAACCCACCAAACGTACCATAGATGAAGTTGACAATAGCAATAGAAATACTGATGGGACATCAAGTAATAAAGTCAATCATACCGAAAGATCTGTTACTGGTAATGGATCTGGAGAAAAAATAGGAATAAATGAAGCTATTAAGAGACATAAGGCTAATTTATCTAGTATGCCAGGGTCACATTTAGCTACCCAATTACATTTAGCTGTAGAACACATTAAAAATCAAGACAAGCCTGTAAGCATTACAGATTTGAGAAATTTCCTACAATCTGCTGATGTAACTGAGACGTTAATACCTTTACTAAAGGGCGTTGATAGAATCAAATATAATGCAGCTAATAATCTGTTTGAATATGCAAGTTTACATGATATAAAATCTAGTGAATCGTTGTTGGCATTCTTGAAAGACCAAGGTACTTTCAAGGGAATATCTGTTAAAGAGCTTAAGGATGGTTGGCCAAATTGCTTGAAGGCAATCAGTGAATTAGAACAAGAAGAAAAAATTTTAGTTTTAAAAACTAAAAAAGAAAATTCTCCAAGATTTATTTGGATCAATAAAGGTGGTAACTTGAATCTTATTGATGAAGAGTTCAAGAATATGTGGAACTTAGTCAAGATTCCAGATCAAGAAGAATTATATAAATCATTAATTGAACAAAGTTTGAAACCTACTGGTGCAGATCCAAATATAGTCAAAAGAAGACCAAATAGTGAAGAAAAGAAACAGAAGAAGGTCAGAAGGGGTAAGATCACTAATACTCATATGAAGGGAATTTTGAAAGATTATTCCCAATTTTAACTTTCATTAATAAAGTGGGAATAGACAAATCTAAAGGACAATCGTATCATTTGTAGTTAATCTAAGTTGCATCTATCTAAAAAATCTCTTTACCGAAATCTTTCAGCGGTTTACATAATTCTGTATATTTTCAAAAATTGTCTTATCGATAAACTGATCTTATCGTATTTTTGTGTTTGTGGCATCGTGTAGATTTCAAATGTTGAGAATCAAAAATTTTTCCAATTCATAACTATCTCAACTATGTCAGGTATGTGAATATTACTATAAAAGAGAGCCGAAACCATCAATTTAACCAACCAAATGCATCAATATACTAACATATAAGAATTTCAAAACGTTGCCCAAGAATTTTGTAATTTCTACTATCAATTATTTGATAGTGATAAATCTCAATTATCAAACTTATACAGGGAACAATCCATGTTGACCTTTGAAACCACTCAATGTCAAGGTGTCAAGGATATCATTGAAAAATTAACCAGTTTACCATTCCAAAAAGTAGCTCATAGAATCTCCACTTTAGATGCTCAACCAGCTTCTCCTCAAGGTGATATTTTAGTTATGGTTACTGGTGAATTATTAGTTGATGAAGAACAAAACGCTCAACGTTATTCCCAAGTCTTCCATTTAATCCCAGATAACGGAAGCTACTATGTTTTCAACGATATCTTCAGATTAAACTACAGTTAGGTGTTGATATAATGGCCCATCTATTTTTAGGTCTCAAATTATAGGGGCTAATAGAAATATTTTGATAAATATATAATAATTGTTCTATTATTTAGAGGTCTCTAGAATTTCCAATCATTGGAATACATCTCAGGTTTATACTGTTCCCAGATCAGGTACTCTTCGGTGTGTGATCATACCTTCAAATCACAAGAGAATCATTCAAGGAAAATCGCGATCCTTAATGCAGCCTGTAATCCCCAAAAGACCAAGTAAAAAGACTTCAATTGAAGCAAACTTATCAGAGTCTGTACCTGAAGACTCAACAATATCCAATGAGTCTCTAGTTACTGAATTTGCTCCAGATAGTCCTCAAAATATACCTGCAATTCCTAGTAGACCAAAGAGTAAACAAAAACAACAATTAGATGAAGTTGATCAATTAGAACCACAAGAAGAAGCTAGGGATTCAATCCACCTTTCAAGTGCAACAATGGAGATCAAAGATGACCCAGAAGACACTGAACCTATTCCTTTGGACTCTAATGTGGAATTTGAAGAGTCTATATCGAAAGAAAGTTCTGAACTTGAGGAAGATTACAAAGAAATTGACCATAGAAAGGAACTAGAAAGACAAACAGAATCCACTAAAAACATCTTGGAAGGTCCTACGGATTCAGTGAAGAAGGCTCTCGAAGAAGAAGATGCATCTTTGCCTTTAGTTCCTCAAAGACCTAAGCTGAAGACTGGCACTAATGAATTGAATTCTTCAAGGTCAAATGACCTTGCAAAGGAAGAATTAGATGGAGACAAGACTCCTGGTAATTCTAATACCAGGTCTTCTATCAAAGAGGATATTTCTGCTGACAATGTTGGTGATACTGCCAGCTTCAATGATGATCAAGAAACAATAAAAGAAAAGGAGGTAGAACCCATCAATGAAATAGCACCTTCAGATGTGGAAACCGCATCCATCCCTTCAGAATCAACAACGGAGAACATTGAATCCCCAGAAAAAGTTGAGCAGTCTGAAAAGCTTGACCTACCACAAAAGGTCGAGTCTCCAGAAGACATGATGCCAATCATTCCTAAACGTCCTAATCGGTCTTCAAAATCTTCAATCGAGCCTACTAGCTCCAGGGAAGCTGACACTGAAGAAACTGAAAAACCTCAAATCGATGAAGCTGATGCTGAAAATTCATCCAAACCAAAATTTGTAGAGATTCCAATTAGGAAAGTTGAACGTCCATTGACTAAAGCAAAAGTAGAAGATCCAAAGGATCAGAACGAGCCTGCTGTACCACAAAGACCGAAAAAGCCACCTCCAAAACCAAAAAAGTTATCCTCAAAGATTGCTGCTTTCCAACAAATGCTTTCCCAACCGCAGGATACATCGGATCAAAAACCTTCAAAGCCACAAGACAGATCTGTTGAACCTGAATCTACCAAAGGTAAATTGTCTTCCTCGCATATGAAATTTGCTCAGAATTTACAAGGTATTATGGGGAGAGGTATTGCAATGCCAGGAATGGTTGATCCTAGTAAATTAAAGCCAGCTCAAGAATCTCAAGAAGAGGAGAAACGAATTGAGGCGGAAGAAACCACTGAAGACAAACCAGTCAGACGTGCGAGAGGGCCAAAGGGAAAGAGATTACCCAAAAATTTATCCACTCCAGTTAATATAAAGCTGGAATCGAAATTTAAGATTTACAGTGACAATTTATGGACTGTTAAATTTGAAAAGGCCATAATACCTCGAGAGGGTCTTTTAGAAGATAGTAAAGAAGAAGGAAGTGCTCGAGCAATAGAGGCAGATGAAAAGGAGAACGAAGAAAAGCAGTCCGAAGAATTTACTCCGAAGGAAGATACAGAAGCAGATGTCATCAGCCATTACGAGGAATCATCTTCAATTCATGATACAGAGGAAGTAATAGAAGAGACTGTTACAAAACACACTACGAAAGTCGATGAAGATGATCTGAAAACAGAATACGATGATGATGTAACGAACAAAGAAGAATCATTAGAAGATAGTGCAGAATTTATTGGTGATGAAGAAAACGAAGCAAAAGAAATTGTTCCTGAAATCAAAGATATCAAAAAAGATAACATAGAGAACAATGTTGAAGACAATAAGATGGAAGAATTCAAACAAAAAATTGAAGATAGTGAAAGCAACATAGATAAACTTCTGATTGGTGAAACCATCAATAATGTTATGCCAGGGCTTGGGGAAAATGAATATGAACCAATTACGCAGAGTTTTGAAATCAGAGAATCTGATGAAAAGAAGCATTCAGATACTAAAGAAGATTTAGAAGAAGAGTCCTGAATTTCTAATAAGCTCATAATCATAAAGATTATATGGATAAATTCAAATATTCACAATACCCTTTTAACCTCTCATATTCCGTTCTCTATTCAAAGGTTTGTATTCCGATAAGGATTTTGATCTTTCATTCGTATTATCGTCACCCTTATCAGTCTTCCCTTCGGAGTTCTTGGGTGTTTTCAGATCGGTTTCATTATCATTTTCATCATCAATTTTATTTTTATCATTTGTCTCATTATCATTACTATCACTTTCTTCCCTATTGCCAGCTTTCGGCGTCTTCAACTTCTCCCTGAGTTGATTCACTTTTGTCTCTATTTCATCCTCATCACAATCATTAGCTTCCAATTCTATTCGAAGCTCCATGCACTTCAATTCAATTTCTCTCTTAATTTGATAACTACTTAACTCTTCGTCAATCTCTTGTTTGACTTGTCTCTTAATAGCACTTTTTCTTTCTGACTCTTCAGCTTCTTTGGCTTTACGTTTTTTTTTGGATTCTTGGTACTCGTCATATTTAAGCTTATCACCCACTGAACTTAAATTCTTTTGTACATGTCCTGAAGTTCCAGTACCTCTGGCAGATTTGAGCCCTACCCTCATTACTCGAATAATTTGTTCTAGTTTTAGAATTTACGAAGACTTATCCTTCTAATACTGCGATTTTTTCCACTTCCTCATCTACTAGTACCAACGCGAAATATCGATTTAAAAAAATTATAGAGGATCAAAACAGTTAATGATCAAAAGCATATCAATATGAGGTTCAAGGTAAGATTGTTTATTCTTGTTGCTTTGTTCTTCTCAATACTATATGTGTTATATTTGAGTATCAGTGGTTATGATGATCTTGATTATATTGGCAGGATAAAACCTTATTTATATCAAGATGATGACGTAGATTTTAAACCTATAGTTGGTCAAGTTGAATTAGATCCAAGACACCAGTTTTGGGACAAAATATTCGATATATTTGCCAATGGTAAAGTAGACTTACCTGACTTAAATCTAGATGAAGCAATCAAATACGTCGACAAGGAAAATCAAGTTCAAGGTCCAAACACTAAAAATGTTTTACTTTCTAAAGCCGTCGTTAATCCTGAGCTTCACACAGAGATGAAAACTAAACATTCGTTAGTAAAGTCACAATTACCCAAAAAATTAGACAAAACTACCTATAAAGCTGGTTCAAGTGGTATTGTATTGATTGGGGGTGGTAAATTCTCATGGCTTTCATATTTATCTTTGATGTCTATCAGGAAAACCGGCTCTAATTTACCGGTAGAGATTATAATGCCCCAACATGATGACTTTGATCAAGAGAGAGAATTCTGTACCGAGGTTTTACCAAGATTAAATGCTGCTTGTGTTGTATTACCAGATGTACTTGGAGCTTCAGTTATGAATAAATGGACAGGGAAAATTGCAAATTATCAATTCAAATCATTGGCATTAATGGTATCAAGCTTTCAAAACGTTTTATTATTGGACTCCGATAACATTATACTTGAAAACCCCGATAAGTTATTCGATAGTAAATTATTTCAAACTCATGGAATGGTAACTTGGCCTGATTATTGGGAGAGAACCATCAGTCCAGAATATTATGAAATAGCTGGTATGACTGTTAACGACCATAAGAGGATAAGATACAATAGGTTCCCATTATCACTCGACACTAGTATTAAAACCAATGTTGCACCGAGTGAAAACGAGGAAGAAAATTCACCGTATCATGATTTAGAAGGTAGTATACCTAATTTGTCTACCGAGTCCGGTCAATTTTTGATCAATAAAGATAATCATGCCTGTACGCTATTATTGTCAATGTATTATAATATGTTAGGACCTAAATTGTACTACAGGTTATTTTCATTGGGAGAACAAGGAGAAGGTGATAAAGATACATTCCCAGCTGCAGCTTATGTCTGTAAGGATAAGTTTTACCAAGTCAAATCATTCATCAAAACTTTGGGATATGTTGATGATGGTGGTAGTTTCCAAGGTGTTGCCATGGGTCAGAAGAATCCTTTGACTGATTATCAAGCTTTTGAAACCAACCTCGGTAAATTCATATCATCTTCAGAAATGAAAGCTTTACCAATAGAAAAGCAAATAGAGCATATTCAAGATATAGAAAAGGAATTTTTCAGTCAAGATGCAACAGCATCTCCATTATTTACCATCCATTGTAATTATCCTAAATTAGACCCTGTCAATTTAATGGGAAGAGATGATTTGTACGATCCTGAATCGAACAAACTTAAATATAGACTTTACGGTGGATTAACATACAATGATCCAGCTATCAAGAACAAAGTTTTAGATTTCGAATTGGAACAATGGAAAAATATGGACAAGAGTTTGTGTGAAAATTCAATACATTTCACTCATTTCAAGAATTCTAATGTGGAGGAAATCTGTCTGTTTGTAAAAAACCAGGTGAAGTTCTTACAGTCCACTTAAATTTATAAAGTACTATAATAAACTTAATTTTTCTTACGATCAATAACGCATTTACTACCAGCATCAAACCAACTAGAATCAGTTATACAATTCTCTTCTCTCGCATCGAACACTGCCGAATTCAAATCTTCCTATGGCTTTAATCTCTCTTCATTCTTTTTGGCTTTTGTTCTACATAATTAGATCTTATCTTAGACTCTTCCCTTAGCTTACAAATTCTTCCATTGAAAAATTTCTCTAATTCTTTGAATACGGCTTTACCCTCCTTTCTTTATCATGTCATTTTCAAATTCTAGTAAATCAATTTTCCCAACCAAGCTCTCCGTGACAAGTATTCTACAACAAAAATATGTTGAACATGCCATAAATGTATCTGTACCTTCAGGAGTTCATCTCTAATATCATCTTTTGGTTTTTCAATTAATCCAGTATTTGGTTAATTGATTACGAAGCATTGAGTTTTTATATTAAATCAATTTCAAGTAACCTACTGGTGTTATGTCAATGTTTAGTCTTATACGACCATGATCCTTGTACCCTTCCATCTTGTGCTTCAGAAGTTCGTATTACATTCACGCTCATAGAATCACACAAACATAAATGTTCATGCAAACTAGCTAAATAGACTTGTCTTCATTCATATGATAATAAATGGTTTCGACACAATCGTCGAATAAAATACGAACACCTAATTCACAAGTTTGACACACTTTTTTGATTCCTTCAACACTTGTATCTTTCTATTCAGGTGAACTCGAAGGATATGTGGGAATCTCTCCATTAACCGGTTACCAATGGATATTAATGCCATTAGTAAAGTTTTTCAACCCATTGTAGTGTCTTTCTTCCTGAATTTCCTTTAATTCTCTAATCTTGTTGAAATCACCTTCCTTGTTTTCCATCCTTTTTTTCAAATAATCCATACCGTGACGAGAAGTGGACTTCAAATCTCCTAACTATTCGTTGTGATGTCTCTTCATCAGCGCAGGTTCTAGATTAAACACCTTCCTTATGTTTATTAATCCTCTAGCAAAAGGGTTCTGACCATCATGGAAATCACCATTGTGATAAATCATGAATAATTTGATAATCCACGATGTTACAGTTCAACTTTAAAATCTGATTACTTTCTAGTGATGGTTAAATGTCCTGTAAATTCCTGCACAAAATTTCGAACTGGTTCCATCTGTAATTTGTAAAATCACTGATTTGCTACATTTTTTTGTGATCTAAATAATTTACGTTGCAATACTTGATTTTAACTTTGGGAAACCCCATCATTGTTAGGAACAAAACTATAATTATTCTCTTCTCGTTATTTTGGAAGCTATAAATCTAATTTTCTTGAGTTCTCTTTAAATGATAACATCCTGTCTCTACCCCAATTGACTCAAGTATGGCCTTATGTAAACAAATTGCAAACTCTTCACCTAGGTTATACAAATTTTAACGTACTGTTTTTTAATAGCTGATCGTTTCAACAAATGATGACTGAAGCAACATTTTTCAAATCCAGCACCTATAGTGGCTAAAGCAGCCTTATTATGTAACTATGTAAAGATTTACGAAGACCCACATCCATGATTTAAAGTGCAAAAGTATGGACTTCACCGAACCACTTACAAACTAGATCATCAACCGCCACGTCATGGCCCAACCTTCAATCAAAAAATTATTTTAAGGAAATCGTCAGCTAAACAATCCCATATAAGCCTTTATGAACACAAAAAACCAAAATCCTGCGTCCACAAAAACTGAAAATCAACTTTAGTGTGAGGATAAGTTGACTACACATCACAATCCTTGGAGTGCGCACGTAAGACAAGGTAGATGAAACCTCATTAAACGAGAATTGGCATATATATAAAAGAAAGATAAGATATGGAATGTGGGAGTTGCAAGCTAGTTGAGCCGGTTACCCACATGTTGCCTCAGAGAAATAGGTTATCCGGACAATGAGAACTACCTTGTGATAGGAGAGTCCATGTGTCGAGAAAAGTTTTGCAAATAATCATAGCATGTTTCTTCTGATAACATAGAACAAACACCTCTTTTCAACTAACTCTTTGCAATTCATCAGCCTTCTACGACTCTCACTTAAACAACTACCAATACATGCGCGTGCAGTTCTAAGAGAATAAAAAGTCATGAATAGAGAAAACAGCTTATAAAGATATCTATCTTAACCCACCCTTCGATTCCCATTATACACACAAAACCAAGAAAAACAGGACGCAAATCAAAAAAAAACCATCAACTCAAGACACAATGGAAAAGCACCTCTTTCTAATTCACTGCAAATTGAATAAAACGAAACATAATCCAACAGACTCTATCAACAGACAGCAGTTACTTTGTAATACCTTGTATCAGCATCTGATCTAAACCCAATTCCATTGAGAATATATAATAACAAAAACACACCGATATCGAGCAAAAGCTGCCGGAAATCAATAAAATACGAATATCTCATAGCAGAACCAATTCTGTTGAAAATATCCAGCAAGTTACTAGAAGTAGATTTGACCTCAACTTACCCCTTCAAACGGCAGAGAATCCATATATGTGAAAACCTCACAAACAAAAAGCCCTATCAAAGCATAGAATAAAATCTATATAACTACCACTATAATGAAGGTACCAATAACTCTCATAATTATCTAGGAAAACTAGCTAGACATGGATGGTGAAAAGAGCGGAAGAAGGAAATATGTGTCTCTTAAAGTAAAAAGCCTCATCAATTAACGAGATTCCCTATATCCGTGTACCGTGGAGTCACAATTGCTCAAGTGTCGTTTCATTGAGAATATTTGAATTTGTGTCGTAAACCTAAAGGTAGATGTATCTTTCGCTATTGAATTTTGAGGTGTGGCTTCTGGCTGTAGTTGGCTCACAAACGTCAAAAGTACGGTTTTGTTGATAATCAGTTTCTTAGTGGATATAGCTTTTCACAGTATTATAACTTCTTGGATCATTCAAATTGTGTTTTGCTAGCTGGACATATTTATCTAAGTAGTTTATTCTGCTATGCAACGTTTTTTGCTTTCGTCAAATTCTTCGAAAAGTTGCTCCAAGGAGCGCCGCTCGTCGTATATCTTGTCAAGCCAAAGTTATTCCAGGACTCAGAAAAGATTGCTATTTGGAAATGGTTACTTATGATCTGGATAGTTTTTTACTTTGTTGCCATAATTTATCTTCCGACGTGATTTTCTTTATGTTCAGCGTTTTCTGAGCATCTGGCTTTGGTGCTGTTGATGGGAGGTTTTTCAATTTCTTTTCTTTACTTTGGAAGCTGTTCCCTTTTGATTTTTTTTTTTTGGATTCGGTGTTATTTGATTCTGAACTTTTTTTGAGGTCAGCTTTGTGTCTGTAATATTGACTACAGGTGGGTATGATCGCTATTCATTTTCACGATACTTATTTCGCATTTAATGGGGAAATATTTCTCTTAGAATAGCATTTTTTTTGATAGAAAATGTCGTTCGAGATCAATTATATAGATAGATTCTTTGAATATCAGAATTGTTTAGTTCCATGAGGATGATACTGTTGTGCAATAGAACTTTTGAATGCTCAGGCAATCTGAGTACACCTGATCTTGACAGGTGGTTGTGATTGGTTAAGGAGGAGTTAACGATATTCAGGTGACCCAGTAGCTGTGGTGGCGCAACAGAGTTAGAGACTAATCTAGCGCATGTGTGTCGTATAAAGGCGAATTATAGTGCAGAACTGGTTAGAATAGATTATAGTGTTGGGGTAGTGTGAGCTTAAGATTAGTATACGAGAGGTCTTGTATTATCGCACTCACAACACTTGAGGAGATTGATCTGATTAATCTGCACTTACAACAGAAGGGAGTGTTGATCCTATTGATTAAGGGGATTGGGGGAAGGGTTAGACCAAAGAATGTAAACCCCCATGAGGAATGTAATGAACAAATAAAACTGGAGATTACATCCCTGTGATTAATAAACTGATTAATTAGTATAGTAATTAGTTTACGATGATAGATATTTCTGATGTATCAGTCCACCACTACTGAGTTCGTTCCTCCAAAGAATCTCATGTTCCTTCGAAGTCTACCTCTAACCAGCATGTTGGTGCTTAATTCACATCGGCAAGCTTAAGAATTTTTGTCTTTAGTAGACTACAGCCCGGAGATTAGATGCTACGATGACAATGCGTTACCGTTACCTGAGCCATGAGTCAGCTCTAGAACAAGAACCTTGATGCATTGGATGGAGCCATCGAACTGATCATCAAATTTACCGTTAATGATATGATTTTAATGGGACTTGGTGGGATCTTGACTCTGTACAAGGCCCTGTGCTCGACAGTTAGATTCCCCAATGCATATAAAAGGTTCGCTATCTAGACACTTCTCGGAACTTTGTAATGAAGCTGTAGATGTGCTTGAACTCATTTCATTCTTGAGAGTGATTAATCCAAAAACTATTTTCTGATGATTACAAAATCCTATTTTTAGCTAGTGGGGGCCAGGCACATTATTTCTCTTATGTTTCTGAGGCAATACGTGTCTTTCATGGTGAGCGTCAATTTGGGGTCCATCGGTTTAGCTGGCTTGAGTTCACTCAGACAATCAGGCTGTATCTTTATCGTGATAATTCAGCCGTTGTTGCTTTTGTGCGTAAGCCTCTAGCTAAGCCATCTTGCCAACACTGTCTTATTGTACATTCGTCTTCCAAATGTTGGAATCATTCTCCTAAAAAGGCACCAAGACGTTATAGGAAACGTAGAAATTTTAAATCAATTTGATTCATACCGTACAAAACCCTTCCAGAGAATGTCACTATCAAAAAGTCGAGAGACATCATGTGAGTATTTATATTGAACTAGATAAAACATTTCACCACTTTTCCCATTGCCATAAGGATTGGTTAGGGTTGATCAATTCGTTATCGACGTCTTTGAATCTACCTCCGTGGCCTTTATCTTGACTGAAATAGGTGAACAATGCTGTTACAAAGTCTTGAGAAGAAGCCTTGTAAGTGGCTAATTGCTCGCCTTGTGAAACTCTTACAACTTCAAATTTCTTTCCCTGTTCCTTCTCAAGGTCATTCACTAATTGTTGGACTGGATATTCACCACTACATATTCTGTAAGAATCTCTGATATTAGAAGGATCAGTAGTTGAGATTGCAGCTATTGACTTAACCATATCATTCAAAGTAGAAAAATAAATGGTTTTCTCCTCATCATCTCCTACGATCTTGAATATACCATCTTTTTGCAGAACACCTACATGGTCAGTTAATCCATAGAGGAAAACTGGGGGAACTCTGAAAAATCCCGTGTAAATTCTTGCAACTTTAACCCCCATGGCACTAACTTTGTTGGAATGTTCATTCTTCGCCGCAAACATAGGATGAATTATTTCCTGGTCGATCTTATCATTTTCACAGCCGAATTCACTGGGAATATAGACAAGGGGTTTCACTGCCTCAGCTATTCTAGCTAAGGCATCAAGGACTTTAGGGTCTGGATGAACTAAAGAGACTAAAACGTCTGTGCCTTTCAAAATCTCGAACAACTTTGGATCAGTCAATTCTGATTGAATAAATTTAATATCATCAGTTGATTCGCTACTTTTGTCTTTCGAAGTTATCGCTTTGATAGGAAACTCGACCTTAGATCTGAAAGCAGATTCACATAAAACCTTAAGAAAAGGTGTACCCAAAATTCCTGAAGTACCAAAGACAGCAATTGAAACCATTATTTGTTTTTTGTTTTTTGTTTTTTGTTTTTTATATTTAACTTAAAATCTTATTTCGAAGGACTGATTATTTTTGAACATCTTTGCCTTATTAAATACTTATTTCCAATATTCATATTCTTATTACATTGCGAAACGTCTTAGTAATTCTTCTGCGATTTAAACTTTCTCTTGATGACAAATTTGCGGAAAACTACAAGATTTCACCGATATAAAAGAATATATGTAATCAGGCTGCTATTTTTAATTGAAATTTTCTTGTAGTGATTTGAAACAGGATACTAAGGTAATTTTTTGGTGGTATAGCTTTTTTAATCAATGGCACATCCTAACTTTTTTATAAATACTCATTAATTGCAAAATTCACACTTTTCAATAAGATTTATATGTTTACATCTCCACACTAAAAAACCCCAATGTTTAAAAAAAAAAAAATGATTACTTACCAAACATTAGTTAATAAATTTCCTTCTGGAGTCATTAGTATGTTGTTAAACGATGATAGAGAATGGTTTATACTTAGTATGATGGCAGCTAAAAGTCACACCAAAAGTCCAGCGGCTCGAAAATAAAATAGGAGCGCAAATATCCCTTTTGAGATAAGACATTGTCCTGCATTAACTACATTGATAAAAATTGGACAATTCCTACTGCCTGAAAACCAGAACTCAACATGAGGGGATTAATGGAGGAAGATAAGAAGAGTAGATTCAAATCAAGTAAGTTGTTAATTGGATTTACTGCAATTATTTTATTGTTTGTATATTCATTTCACCATAGTGATGTCAATGTGAATGAAAATCTCGAAGATTTATGTCCAATTCATCCTATAAGAAGGCCAGAAACTTTCGGAAAAGACAACTCAACCGTTTTGAAGATCTTACACGATCAAACATTCAGATTGGCATCAGTCAAGAAATTATCGGGGGCAATTCAAGTTGACACAGAAGTTTACGATAATCCACCCAAAGTAGATGATGACCCAGAATATTGGGCTGAATTTGCTAAATTTCATGAATACTTGGAAAAAACATTTCCCACTGTTTTTGAGCGATTGGAGGTGGCCAAAGTTAACACCTATGGTCTTGTAATCTATTGGAAAGGATCTGACGAAAGTCTTAAACCTGTCATGTTAGCCGCTCACCAGGATGTAGTACCTATTCAAAAGGATACAATTGACGATTGGACATACCCACCATTGGAGGGCCACTATGATGGTACTTATATATATGGTCGTGGTGCAAGTGATTGTAAGAATCTTTTGATATCAATCATGGAAACTTTGGAATTACTTATCGATGATAATTTTGAACCAGTTAGAGGTGTTATTGCAGCTTTTGGGTTTGACGAAGAAGTTAGTGGCAGTAAAGGAGCTTATGAGATTAGCAAGTACTTGCAAAAGAGATTTGGTCCCAAATCGATATATGCTATTTTGGATGAAGGTCCAGGTATTCAAGTGGAACCTAACACTGGTTTGGTAGTAGCAGGACCAGCTGTGGCTGAAAAAGGATTCTTAAATATGGAAGTCAGATTGAAAACAAAGGGAGGCCATGCATCTATTCCTCCTGACCACACGTCTATTGGGATTGCATCTGAATTGATCACACTCCTAGAGAATAATCCATTCGAACCGGTATTAACTTCCAAAAACCCTATGTTGGAGTATTTCCAATGTATTGCCAAATACTCTGGTGATAAAATGCCTAAAAATATAAAGAAGAATATTCTTAGAGCAGGATATGATAAAGCGGCTAATTCAGAAACTATCAAATTTTTAATATCATCATCTCCACTCTTGCGTTACTTGATTCAAACTTCACAGGCTGTTGATATTATCAGGGGAGGGGAAAAAATCAATGCTTTACCTGAGTACACTGAATTTTTTGTAAACCAAAGATTGGCTGTTGAAACTTCAGTCAAAGATTCAGTTGAAAGATTCTTGGAATTGACAAAGATTATTGCTCAAAAGCATAATTTGGCTATTTCCTACAAAGGAAACTTGATTTACGGAGACAAAAAAAGTGTTGGAACCTTTACTATTGATTATAGCAATGATGCCTTGGAACCATCACCAGTCGCTTCAACCAAGGATAAAGTATGGGAATATTTAGCCGGCGCTACTCGTCATTTGATCGAAGATTTGATTTTACCTGATTCAGATGAACCAATGATCATGTCTCCAGCATTGATGCCTGCAAACACTGATACTAGACATTATCATAACCTTTCTGATAATGTTTTCAGATATACACCAACTTTGGATCCTGACTTATTACATAACGCTCATAGTGTCGATGAATATTATCCTTTTGAGAAGCATGTTCAATTGATTGCATTCTTTTACGAGTATTTGCAGATCATCAACACTCCTGATGCATCAAATGTCGAATGATGTGAACAATAAAGGTTAAAGGAAAGTAATTTAAATGTTAGTAGACATTAATACTTTGAATAAATTATACTATATATACGCTCTATTTACAGGATCTTTGAAGTACCATGAAAAACTGATTTATGAAAATGTACACCTCTAATTTAAGAGAAGGACTCGTTAGTATTTATACCCATATAATGAAATAATCTATCCCATTGGCCCTTCTTATGCATCATCGCAAGGATTAAAATTCCGGGGAGATGCCATACTGATCCCCAGAATAATTTTCTGGCATGCATATTAGCTACATTTATCATTTCAGGGCTGACTGGTTTCCCTGAGTGATTAATATTCTGTTGACGCCAGAAATTAAATGCTAATACGGTAAGCCAACTATTCAACAAGAATGAATCGAATTGAAAAACCCAATCGGTAACATTAAAGTAACTTAAGCCATAACATAGCGGGAACATTAATAGCGAATAACGTAAAGATACCCTGGCATTTAATTTTGGGTTTTCAGCAGCTGTCATTACATAACCAGCTCCTTTATATTGCAGGGCAATTGAATGTGATAAAGCATTAAAATGAGGGAATTGCCAAGCATAAAGCAAACCAGCGAGACACCAAGCCCCTGGATGCCACAAAGAAGACAGCGCCGCCCAACCCATCAAGGGTGGCAAGGCACCAACGATTGCACCAACCCAAGTATTGATAATATGAACTCTTTTGAGTGAGGTATATATCCAAGCATAAAGGACAATATTCATGAAACCCAATAAACTCACAGTTGGATTTACCCCGAAATATAACATCGTACATCCTAACAACCCAGTGACTGTAGCAAATTGAAATGCATTTTTCGATGTGATAGCTCCGATGACTACCGGTCTATTACTTGTTCTCACCATTTTTCTATCAAATTCAGGTTCTCTTCCCATATTAATTGCGTTGGCTGCACCCGAACATAGAGCTGTACCTGTAGTCAAGAACATCAATTCTGTTATCGATACTGAATATGGAGACAAAGCATAAGAACATATGGAACTTAATGTTACGAGTACTGTCAAGTTTGGTTTTGTTAATTTTATATATGGTTTTATGAGAGCTTTTAACGAGTTTGGCTCTGCTTTCGATTTTGCTGTTACTTTGAAGGGAATATGTGTGGTTGGAGGATCCTGACATGATATTATCTTACCAGCTTTACTAATGTTATTGTTGAATCCTTCATGATTAAATCTTATGGGTATATGAAGCTGGGTCTTGGAATTATGTAAAGGCTTTTTATATGAGCTTTTGATAAAATTCCTTATCAAATATTGATTATTCACAAAATTCTGATCTATAGTCAAATGTCGGGCTGTGTTGGTGAAGAAAAAGTTGAAATTTGTAATGGTATTGAATTTATTCATTACGGTATTGGACGATTTAATAGATGAGATTTTCATCGCGCATCATAGACCGGATGGTAGGATTAACTATATCTACAGAGACAATACAATGCGAGAATTAAATATATTAAATCAAGTCAAACAAGACTTTATTACATAGATCACAGGAATAGATTAAGCTTTTTCGTAAACTTGTTCGTAGTCTTTTTCAAGATCTTCTTGGGAAGCATCTTCAGAAGCTAAATCTAAATCAACTTCTTCCCCGTTACCAAATTCACCAGTCCAACCATTAGCGACTAAATAGTTTTTAAATCTGATATCTTCTTCTAATAAATCTTCATCTCTTAAGTGAGGAACGAAGAAGAAAGCAACGATAACACCTACTAATCCACAAATAGCAGCAATGATGAAAGTCCATTTCTTACCTAAGTTAGTTTGAATTGGAGTGAAGGTCTTAGTACCTACAACAGCACCAACTTTACCAATAGCGGCAGAGAATCCATAGAAAGTTCCTCTAACTGGAGTAGCAAAAGATTCTGATGAGACAAGACCCATCATATCACCTGGACCAAGATTACCTGACAGTTGCATAAGACCGTAGAAAACGATAAATAATGGGATAATGTTTGAAATTTTATCATAACCAATACCAACAATAAGACCGAAAACGATATATCCACAGAATCCAGTCATTAAAGTGTATTTTCTACCGATTCTTTCACATAAGAAGGCACCAATAATACAACCTGGAATTGATAAAATCCCTAAAAGTAAAGTCCATTCTGCAATTTTTTCTAAGTCTTTGGCATCATCACCTTTCAAAACACCGGAAATAATACCAGCTGAAAAAATACCGTTAGGGAATGTAACAAAATCATATAAAAACCAGGTTACACAAGTTCCGAATAATCTCTTCCAATAAAATTTAAGGGTTAACCAGTATGGGACATTTCTCTTGATAGCAGATTTCTTGTATAAGTCTGAGGTAGACATTTTCAATCTAAAATAGAAAACAGATAATGGCCAGAATGCACCAATAGCAAATAAAGTTCTCCATAAAGCAGCATAATCCTTAGTAATTTGATAAACAATTAAGAAAATAATCAAGGCAAATGGACCACCAAAGGATAATGGTAAATTTGTGACTAAAACGAATGCAGTACCTCTTCTCTTAACATTATTACTAGCTTCATTAGCACTGACTGAACATGAAGGATATTCTGCACCGATACCAAAACCAGTAATACCTCTAGAAATGATTAACATCCACAATAAACCATTGTCACTAGTACCATGGGAAGCGGCACAAAGACAGGTACCTAAAATTAAGAATACGGTAGCGATAATAATACAATTCTTTCTACCAATATAATCAGCGCAAAGACCGATGACAACTTGACCGAAGATAGTTGTGATTAAAGCAGCATTGGATAAGTTAGTTTTCATATCAGCTGTATAGGCTTTTGGATATTCAAAAGTCAAGACTTGATTGGTCATGGTCATAACGTTATTTTGGTAACCATCACTAATTAATGCAAAACCAGCACATAAAATAGTAATGATTTCCTTCCATTTATTACCAGCTAATCTTTGTCTTCTCTCTTCTCTCTTATAAACGAAAGCTGGGTGATTTTTATCATGGTTTTCTTGAATCACAGTAGTGATTTCAGAACCCAAAATTTGTGCGTGTTTCTCTTCAGACATTTCTCTAGATTGTCAGGATAAAGTCAAAACACAAAATAATCAAAACTGAAAAGTTTGGATGTTAACAATGAATTTGATAATATAATAGATCGATGAGACTTAGCGATGGTTTTTATACCAGTCGCCCCAACTTGCAGAAACAATAATCAGATTATTCTCCACGTGTAACAATAATGACCAGAACAAGGTTTTGGGGTTATCTGTGCCATACAAAAATGCTATTTTAGGTTAAAATTGTACAGCGGAAATCGTGCGCGAACCAAAAGCCTTGCCATGTCAGGGACGGATTTATGTTTGGCAGTATTTTTTAAGAAAATCTTGGTATTGAAAATCAATCAATTGCAACAACGAATTAGGTAAATTCTTATCTAATATATGATATATGTATGGCATATAGCTTAAATAAACTTCACAAGACATTGAAATCAGTTCCCCATCCCTTTGTTCAAACCTTAATCTGGTAACTACTCCAAACTTTTTTCTAATGAGGAATTCCATTTCAACGTGGTTTGGCAGATTTTTTAGCGGGTTTGAACGGGATACTGCACAGTAGGTTAAATTGACAGAAGTTTTGACACATCGCTTAGTCTGGTAACAAAGCGATAAATCAACAGTTTCGATGAATATCAGATGGTTTGTAACACATTTGGAGGTACGATACGTAAGATTTATCTTTAATGACTCTGTCGTTACTATCAAGAATTGAGTGAGAGAATTCTCTCAATAGTTCAATTGTATTTACGCCGGGGAGTAAAGACCGACGAATCATTTAAACGAAATAGAGCCGCCTAATTACAGATGGAGCAGTTCGATTCTTTCTGGGCTTTAATTATATGCATAATTATTAACAATAGTTAAAGTTTATTGGATAGTTTAAATTGATTTGGAATTGGGAGGCAATTTGCGCACATGTGGTAACTTGTGGATTCTCCCAATCAGGGTTGGTTTACGGGATACCATGCTTAATTATCATGAAGACAATAGAGAACTACGGAAAGTTCATAACAAGAACAATAAACGTGTGAATAAAACAATCAACTATGGCGTGGGTTTTTTCCTGAGGTTCTGTAATTTACGGAATCCATAGAACCAGCCGCATAGATTGTAAATCAATTGTTTATACAGGAGTATTATCATATATTTTCATCTCTACTTGAATGCTGTATAATTTCAAATTTAAGCTTCAACTTCAGTCTTCTCGTTCAATTTTTTGTTCTCCAACTTATTCTCAATCAAGTCGTGGAATGCTATAATAGCCCTGACTAAAGTGCTTATGTAAACCATCATTAATTCGTCATTATTCTTAACATTAAATGCTGTTGATAATGGGTTTGAAGAATTGGCAGGGTTGGCTGAATCAACAGTTTTAGAATTTTCCATTACTTTTGAGTCTTGTAAATTAGGTAATAAATTGAACACATTTTGTAACTTACCTAATATGGTATGGTTGACTGGTAAGTTCTTATTGTATACTTTGTCCAAATAATTAGCAATTTCTCTCAATTTCTGGTGTAATCCCAATAATGATTGATACGTTTGTGTGACTTTGAGAGACAAAGTCCCAGCAGCTTGATCTCTGATATCTCTTAATAAGTGTTCCACCCCAATTTCTTCAGCTTCTTCAGCTTCAATAGATGATGGAACATGAACAAATGTTCTTTCAGCAGCAGACCCATCATTCTTGATATCATCAACCGCGTAATAAGCATCAGTTGGTATACCAACTTCTCTTGGTTGAACATCAACAATTAACAACAATGGATTAGCAGTATATTTCTTGAATACATCATTTATCTTTAAATCAGATGGCTTTAATTTAGGGCCTGAATGGTACCATCCAATGAGTTTTTCTTTGGCATTAATCTTTTTGTACATTTCACCCATAGAGTCTATGAAATTATGATCTAAGAACCAAACACCAGGATTCTTTTCATCTTCTTCAAAAGGAATTGCATATGAGTTAGTTACTTTGATAGTGTCACTACTATTATCACCAAGAATAACACCAATGACTCTCTTTTTACTATCCTTGGCCACACGATTGTAATGGTCAACTACTGACAAAAGTACCAATGGCGATACTGCAACGTTTTTACTTAAGAAGACGGATTCGTTTGAAGACATCTGATCCTTAGCTTTGCTTCAATATGGTTGATTCGATCAGTTATCTAATATGTTATTAGCTTTCTGAGTTGATGATTGAACTGAGAGTGGTCGAAATTTGCCATCAGACGTTTCGCGATATTCTTAGTAAAGAGGGCTTCATTTCGATCTCAAAGTAATCACAAAACCTATACTGAGAAAAATCATCCCAGCTCACTGAATACTACAAAGTCTAATACTAAATAGCTCATGTTTGGACAAGTTGTAATAGGACCACCAGGAAGTGGGAAGAGCACCTATTGTTATGGGATGTTTCAATTTATGTCTGCAATTGGGCGTAAACTGATCATTATAAATCTAGACCCTGCCAATGATATGATACCCTATAAGGCGGGATTGGGCCTTGACATAAGAGACTATATAACCATTGAGGAAATTATGGATGACTTACAATTAGGGCCAAATGGTGGACTTCTATTTGCCATGGAAAATTTACGAGATGAGTTACTACAGGAATTCATAGGTAAGATCGATGAATTAGTCAAGGACTCCAATTATTTGATATTTGACTGTCCAGGACAAGTTGAATTGTTTACTCATGACAACTCTTTGTTCAAGATTTTTCAGACCTTGACCAAGAAAGATATACGATTATGTTGTGTGCTGTTAATTGATTCTATTTACTTGACTAGTCCTTCACAGTACATTTCCATACTTATATTGAGTTTAAGATCCATGTTACAAATGTCCATGCCACAAATCAACGTCATTTCCAAAATTGACAAACTCCAAAGTTACGGGAAATTACCATTCAGGTTAGAATACTATACAGAAGTTCAAAATTTGAAGTTTCTTACACCACATCTTGAGAAAGAATCTAATAGCGTTTTAGGTCAGCGATATGTTAGACTCAGTGAAACTTTGGCAGACATCATAGAAGATTTCAATTTGGTAGGGTTTGAGGTCTTGTCAGTTGAGAACAAACGAAGCATGATTCAATTGTTAACAGTGATAGACAAAGCTAATGGTTATAGCTTTGGTAGTGAAGTGGGTGGTGATAGTATTTGGAACGAAGCATTAAGGGTCAGTGGTGGACACGCAGAACCTATAGATATACACGAGAGATGGATAGAGAACAAACAAGAATATGATGAAAAGGAATTAAAAGAATTCCAAGAAATGCAACAAGGCAATGAACCCAAGCAATTGACTGAAGATGAGGAGTGGGAATTAGAAATGAAGAGTTGGGAAGAAAAGAGAGGTAAGGATATTTTCAAAAGATAGGCCAATCAAATCTGTAAATATATATTCTAACTGTGAAGATTAAGCTACCAACAGTTTAGCTTCACTGATATCTTCATCACCATTGTAGTTTTCTAAAAATTTAACTAATACGTCTTTACTTTGAGCAACTTTTGTTTGTAATTGAACTACCATACGTTTACTTTCATCTAATACTTCTACTTGTTTCTTTAATTCATATTTGTCAGTGTTGACAGATTTTAGACGAGCAACATATTCTTCTTGATCAGTTACTTCTTTTGTGTAAAGTTGAAGTTCTTTGGAAAGACGCTTGAGGGCATTGGTTTTGATTGCTAATTGAGTGGGTGCCATTATTTCGACGAGCTTTTATTGTAATCTTTAACCTGGATTAACTTGTTATACCGTGTTTATCAGATCAAAGATCGCGGAAGAGAAAATTCAAAGAGCAGAGATGAGTGATGAGTTGCATCTGCTGGTTCAAGATGGTATAAACAACATTGTGAATACTAGAGATTTGCTTGTCAGCCAGAAGGAAACATATGAGACACTCCAGAAAGAAATAAAAAATCTTAAGTCGAAAAGTAAAGGTATTAGAGATGATGCTCAGACAATAACGGTTTTAATCGGAGATGGGTATTTTGTGGATATGAAACTCGGAGAAGCCGAAAATTTTCTAAACAGAAGATTACAGAACCTAAATAGAGTCATTAATGATTTCTCTCTGAAAATTGAAGAATCCAAACGATTATTACTGTATTTCAATACTTTAGATGACATTGAAGCATCTCAATCAGTCAGCAAGTCAGTAGAAGAAGTAGGGGATAAAGACGGAGCAGTTGATAAGAATACTGATTCCCAATTCATGGAAATAATAGAAGAATTGGATGATGATGATAACGTCATAGGGGTTAAAGTAAATAATGAACTGGTACCTCTCGATCCGATTCATAATAAAACTAAAGAGAAATCTGCTTCTTCCGCTCTTAAAGGCCTTCAAGAATCAGAAAGACAAAAGCGAAAGAAAGAAGAAGAGTTCGTAGATATCATTGAAGAGTTGGACGATGATGAGAACATTATCAATGTTACTTCTAATGGTAAGAATATTTCCAAAAAATTTGTAAACGACGATGAAAATAATCAGTTTGAAGAAATGTTAGAGGATTTGGGTATCAAAGCTTCCCAAATCACTAAGAAGATTGAAGAATTGGATATCACGAATGACGACAAAAGCAAACTTAAAGAAGCGTTGAATCCTAATCTCAACGACAAAGAGATCGAACAGATCCAAGAAGAAGTTAATGGTCAGCTACAGGAGATCCAGGAACAAAGCGACAATTTAGAACCTCTACAAGATCATATCATGATTGACAAAAAAGATTTACTTGAGCTCGAATTGATTGCTGATGAATTAGGTGAAGATGATGATGATAATGAAGAAATGTATGATGAATTAGATCAAGACGTTGATTACGATTTTGGATTTGACGAAGACGATGATGATGACGATGACGAAGGTGACGAATTACTCTATGGAGATAAAAAATTCTTCAGGGACGATAAGGTTAATGATTTATTATGGAACCAGATTAATCAGTTGAGGAATAAAGCTCCAGAAAAGTCGGAAGACATCAAAGAAGTCAAAGTAAAGGATAAGAAGAATAGGAGAGTCAAGTTTTCTGAAAAATTAGATATATTTGAAATTGAGAAGATCAAGAAAGAGGACATCGAAGAACCCAAACGTTTGTCGAAATTCAAACAAAGACAAATGACATGGGGAGGCGACTTTCCTGTCGCAAGTAGTGAACCATTGAGTGAGGACAAGCCTATCAACGATGTAGTAGAAAAACCAATGAATGACATAATAGAGGAGTCATCGAATAATTTTGTAGTCAACCCCATAAATGAAGTGGTTGAAAAGCACGTCAATGAAGCAGCGACGAAAAAACCTATCAACGACGTTGTAGAGAAACCAATGTCTGATATAATACAAGAACCTATTGTACCAACTACAGAAGAGGCTATTGAAAAGCCAAAAAGAGTATCAAGGTTCAAGCAAAGGATATCAACTGAACCAGAAGTTTCCGCAAACATAGCAGCACAACCGACCAATGTTGAACTGATTTCTGAAATACAAGAATCCGCAAAACCAGTAACAGATGCCAAGGAAAGTACTTACAACGAAAAAGAAAGTGAATTGTTCAATATGATAAAAGAGTACAACCAGGAATTAGAAGATATTGAGGGCCCTATAATCAAAGAAGTCAAAGATATCGAAAAGTTCAATAAATTACAGGAGAAAGTAGATCTCCATAACTATGAAATACATGACCACCACCATGACCATGACCATGACCATGTTGATGATGGTGGCGATGGTGAAAATCAAAAGGAAGAAGAATCAGAAGGAGATGAAGAAGGAGGTGATGGTGTAATGACAGATATCATAGAAAAGGAGTTGGTCTATAATGAAGAGAGCAAAGAAGAATACGAAACAATGATTGAACAAGAACAATTCAACCAAGAAATACAAAGGGATTATTTCAAACTAAAGAGTAAGTTGAATTCAAATCAAGAGTTTGAAATTGAAAGACCCAAGGTCAGTAAGTTCAAACAAAGATTGGGTTAATTAGAAGAACGTGTAAATATAATGAACGCAAATGTAAAATCTTATTCGATGATATAGTCCTATAATGGTTCACCAAGCATATTTACTCAACAGATATGGATCTACTAGGGATATAGAAGATTGGGTATTGTCAGATTTGGCTATCGCAAACTCATAATAAAGAAACCCTCTTTAACCTATTTGACCTGCGCTTTGAATATTACGAAGCAAAAACTGCCATCTTGTATTGCAAGATGGCAGTATGTAATATGTAAGGCCGATTGAAACTACAATAATAACTCAATATGTAGTATGATGTAATAGGAAGTTTAACCAGTAAGATGATGTATTACATGAAAGCATAATTTAGAGGCGAAGACTACGGAGTTTAATATTAATCCTGAAATCACTGCAAAAGAGCAGGCAACAAACAACAACCCCACAAAAAGGAGAAACCCCGGTAATTGTTAATAGGGGTGTATTCTTAGCAAATGTAGTAAATTTAAAATTTAATTGGATTATATAGACTGATTTTTTCGAGTAACCGATTACCCGTGTGGAAAAGACAGATTTTTGTGGTGGTTCTCGGCGATTAGAGTGGAATTCAAAAGTCTGCCATAACCTCAAGGTATTATAACTCCCAAACATGAAAGAATAACCACCAAAACCCTCAAAGTATGAACCATCAAAATTTGCAACTTTTTGCAGCCATTTGAGTTGTTTCAAAACTAGAAGGAGGGGAATTCGAATTTAGCCAATTATTGGGTTTCCCCTCTTTTTTTTTGAAGTCGGCAATTGAATTCTACGACTCGCGACAATGCCCAGACCGCGTCCTAATTTGGCGGTAAAAAACTTTGAGATTAGTACGGATCTTAGACCTAATTTTAGTTCCAAGCTGTGGATGGTTCGAGTGAATCACTTCCGAATCGAATATGCGTTTACGTTTCTTTTGTAAATTAATTAATTTATCCGATGACCATGTATTATCCTGATATATTTTGATCATCAATTAACCCCCCATTAAATGTAGTGACTTCACAAAGTTTACAATAAGTTGAGGAGATTTTGTCATAACATAGTCAAAAGGTGGCTAAACCTATTTTACCAAACTGTGAAAATCAATAATTAAAATCAAGTTAGAACAGGTGTTTGAGCCTGCATACAACGCGCCAGTATTTTCTTTTTAATCACCCAAAAATTGTATATAAAAGTGAAAAATCCCAAAAAACTGGATCAAATCTATTAGTGTTCACAAACTCAAGTTTAACGACGATTATATATTCACTTAATAAAAAATGAGTTCACTTTTAAAGCAAAGAGTTAGATATGCTCCATACTTAAAAAAATTAAGAACGGGAGATGAGTGTGTTGATTTATTTAAACATGGTCAATATTTAGGTTGGTCAGGTTTTACAGGTGTTGGAGCTCCAAAAGTTATTCCAACTGCTTTAGCTGATCATGTTGAAAAGAACAATTTACAAGGTAAATTTGGTTTCAACTTATTCGTTGGTGCTAGTGCAGGTCCTGAAGAAAGTAGATGGGCTGAAAATGATATGATTTTAAGAAGATCACCTCATCAAGTTGGTAAACCAATCGCTGCCGCCATCAATGATGGTAGAACTCAATTCTTTGATAAACATTTATCGATGTTCCCACAAGATTTAACTTATGGGTTCTATACTAAAAATAAGCCAGACAATCCAAATTTAGATTTTACTATCATTGAAGCTACCGCCATCAAGGAAGATGGTTCAATTGTTCCAGGTCCTGCTGTTGGTGCTTCGCCAGAAATGTTAAGTGTTTCAAACAATATCATTATCGAAGTTAACACCAAAACTCCATCTTTTGAAGGGTTACATGATATTGATTTACCTGTTAATCCTCCATTCAGACAACCATTGCCTCATACTAGTGCGGATTATAAAGTTGGATTAAATTCTATCCCAATTGATCCATCTAAAGTTGTCGCTATTGTTGAATCAACTCAAAGAGATAAAGTTCCACCAAATACCCCAAGTGATGCTACTTCAAAACAAATTGGTCAAAATTTAATTGAATTTTTTGAACATGAAGTTAAACAAGGTAGATTACCATCTAACTTACATCCGTTACAAAGTGGTATTGGTAATATTGCTAATGCTGTTGTTGAAGGATTAGCTGAATCTAATTTCAAAAACTTGACTGTTTGGACTGAAGTCTTACAAGATTCATTCTTAGATTTCTTTGCTAGTGGTTCATTAGATTACGCTACTGCTACTTCTATCAGATTAACTGAAGCTGGTTTTGATAGATTTGATGAACATTGGGATGATTTCTCCAAGAAATTATGTCTTAGATCACAAGTTACTTCTAACTCTCCAGAAATCATTAGAAGATTAGGTGTTATTGCCATGAATACCCCAGTTGAAGTTGATATCTATGGACATGCTAACTCTACCAATGTTATGGGATCAAGAATGTTGAATGGTTTAGGAGGATCTGGTGATTTCTTAAGAAATGCTAAACTTTCAATTATGCACACTCCAAGTGCTAGACCATCAAAGATTGATCCAACTGGTGTTTCTTGTATTGTACCAATGGCTACTCATGTTGATCAAACTGAACATGACTTGGATGTTGTTGTTACTGAACAAGGTTTAGCTGACTTGAGAGGGTTATCACCAAAGGAAAGAGCTTTAGAAATCATTAAAAAATGTAGTCACCCAGATTACAAAGATCAATTATTAGAATACTTTGATAGAGCAAGTTTCTTAATGAAAAAGAAGAAGATGTTCCATGAACCACAAATCTTACAAGATGTTTTCAAAATGCATCTTAACTTTCAAGAGAATGGTACTATGAAATTACCAAATTGGGATGTTAAATTCTAATCCAAAATCATCCAAACAACTCAAATAACCCAGAAAGGTTGTGTCTTATAATTAATTTTAATACTAGTTTATTGGTTTAGTGAATTTATATAGAATAATGAATGCATGTATATTTAGTCAGCTGACTCTCACATGACCCCCATCGCATCCATCGCATAGCGTCGCATAGTTTAGCTCGGTACACCCATACTTAATAGGGGTGTCGTTTAAGTGAGGAGTAAAACTGAGGGGAAGATAACACTTTCATAAACCTCTGCTATCAAATGTTGAAACTGTTTTATCAACGAGGGGCATTAATTTTTCCGAACTTGTTGACCCATACTCAATTGTTGAATTCTCAGCCTTGAATCTGAATATACTGTATACAGCGTGTAATTAACTATTGGAGTAAAAAGGGATGTAATTACCTAATACCAAAAATAATGTTTTTGGGTATTCAATGGAAATCATCTCTCTATTCGATTAAATAAATCATTGGGGGGTTTAAATACCCATCGAAGTAAAATTGTCAATATTGGACGTGTTATGATCTCTCATCCCTTGTGTGAGTTTTCTCCTCTTCTATGAAGACGTAAAATAACTTACCATATTAGTCAAGGAAC
This sequence comes from Yamadazyma endomychidarum, assembly GCA_030582775.1. Taxonomy (NCBI): domain Eukaryota; kingdom Fungi; phylum Ascomycota; class Pichiomycetes; order Serinales; family Debaryomycetaceae; genus Yamadazyma; species Yamadazyma endomychidarum. Next base: position 160,015 of record JAJMGY010000011.1, read on the forward strand.
AACTCGGAACTATGACGGGCATTTGTCCTTATTTAAGTTTTTGGGTGGCTTATTAGGATGTCTACCTAATATGGGTGTGTACATAGAAGACGTTTTTCAATCCAACGTAGTGCTAAGTGCACATGAAGTATGTTGGGATTTATGGACCGAGCCCACCATAATCTACCCCCTATTTCGTAATTTGAGTAGAACTAGACCCTTAGACTCTCACTACGTGTATAGTGTACTGTGAAAAGATCAGCTGGTAAAAGTCAATGTAGGTTTTACATTTAGAATGAGTATCCCAACATTTAAAAATAGATGATAATCGTTTCATAATAATAACGATAACAGCCCCTAGCCAGGGTGTAACGCCTTAGTCTCTGTTACCTCTAAATTTACTTTTGGCCATCACGTCGAATTTAGACCTCAATCTTATTGTTATTAGGCTAAATACATAAAAGGTTGCAAACACCAGATCCGGCATATAAACTTATATGTATCAAGACATCGTTTGTGTAAGTGGTGAAAGTTCTAACTTAGGTTATGGCGTATGCTCACTATATGCAATAATGAAGAGTACTTATAGAAGGGAGATTCTTGTACTTGAAAACTATTTAGTTATTACCTTTTCTGTATTCTTAATTTGTGTCACTTGTTTTAAATTGGTCATAATCTTGTATCTATTGAAAGATATATCGAATGAAAGATTCACACTGATCTCTACAGTTACCCTAAGCACTATAAAATATGTGAAGGAGACGATTCGGATCCTAACAAGAGAATTTTGATACAATTGCCAAAATTTTAGAAGATTTCAAAAATCTGTGATAATTGCAAATTTTCAGTTTACGTAATATCTAACACAAGTAGATTTTTGAAATAGTTCGAAACTCATTTACAGGTCCATAGACCATTGAATGATATATTTAAACACAGAATAACCTAAGATTACCCTGAAAAACTATAAATACACTCTAAGAACTATTTTAGTCTCCAAGAGAGATATTCTAGAATCTCACACTTTGACGTCTATAACTGAGTCAAACAGTGCGATGAGAGAAATTCTAGAAAATTCATCATCAATGTTTAGCTACACCAAACTAATAGCTAGAAACTTTCAATATATTCCATCATCTACAAGATTTTTTCACAGCAGTACATTACGGCTAATTGACTTTGACCCATATAAAGTGTTGGGTGTCCTGAAGACCGCTGATCAAAAGGAAATCAAGAAAGCTTATTATAACTTAGTGAAGAAGAATCATCCTGACGTTAATAAAGAAGAAGGAGCAGAGAAGAAATTCCACAAGATCCAAGAAAGTTATGAATTATTAAGTGATAAAGATAAGAGAGCCGAATACGACCAATTTGGTGCATCGGGTAATCCATTTGGTGGAGGTTCAGGTGGTAATCCATACGGTCAAGGTCAATACGGTGGAAACCCATTTGGAGGTATGGGATTTGATTTTGAAGATTTATTCAAACAAGCATTCACTGGTGGTGCTGGTGGTAGATCTGGTGGTCGTGGTGGTAGAGCAGGATCAGGATTTGTCACCGAGCATGTTGGTGATGATATTGAAATCTTAAAGAATGTCCTGTTCAAGCAAAGTGTTTTCGGTACTAAACTTAAAATCAATTATAAAGCCGTTGACTCATGTGGTTCATGTCTGGGAAGTGGTATGAAGAAAGGAAAAAGTAAGAAAACATGTCCAACATGTCATGGTACAGGACAATCTACACATTCAATTGGAGGATTCCATATGGCACTGACATGTCCAAGTTGTGGAGGTGCCGGTGTTAGTATTGATAAGAGTGATGCATGTAATACGTGTCACGGACATGGGGTTGAAGAAGTACCTAAACTGACTGAAGTTGATTTACCACCAGGAGTTAAAGATGGTTCAAGATTAAGAGTTCCAGGTATGGGAGATTCACCATTAACAACTAAAGATTCATTCAACCATTTAATCAAAGGTGATTTAATTATACGATTAAATGTTTCAGAAGATCCTAAATTCAAACGTCACGGAAATAAGATTCAATTAAATCAAGATATTTTAATGACTACAGCAGCTTTAGGGGGAGAAATTATTGTACCAACTATTGATGGTGAACAAATTAAAATCAAAGTTAGACCAGGTACACAAAATGGACTGAAGTTAATGATTCCAAACAAGGGTATTCCAATTAATAGAAATGTACTGAACAGAGATGATATGGAGGTTATATTAAATGTTAAAACATTAACACCTTCTACACCAATGCAAAAGGCATTATTGGAAGCGTTAGCTGATACTATCAATGATGAACTGGCCAAGAGACAAGAAAACCATCAACCTTTCGCTAAAGATGGCGAAGAAGAAGATTTACACCCATCAAAATTGAAAAAAATTGGGGATATGTTAGGTAAGTTCTTCAATTTAGAGAAGAAGGATTAATTTATTATGTATATATGTAAATAGTAATGTAGATAGAGGACAAGTTTAACTATATTTGTGTGATAGCGAAGATTAGTTGCTGTGACAAGTTAGTGGAACTGTAACTATTCAATAGGTCGATGCCAATCTTTGGAACATACTGTTTATACTCCTATTACACAAATGCAACACAAAGAGTGCGATTCATATTTCTTATATATTACATCGTAGATTATTTATGGATAAATACAGGATAAAGGTTTACTTGAATTCATTAATCTTGCTTACCAATTCCTCACCATCAGCTTTAGTTTTGACTTTCAAAACATATGTATCAATTTTACCATCCAGTGCTAATGGGAATCTCACTAAACCATCACCCATGATACTGTAATCGAAATCATTCTGTATACTTGCATTTAACAATACTCTTAAACCTCCATCAGCCCTGATGAGAACTCTGGTCTTGTTGGTTTCTTTATTAGTAAGGATTTTTAATTCCCCTACACCTTTAGTGAGGTAAGGTTGAGCAGTGTTTGAGGGTTGGAATAACATTAATTTAGTACGTTTGGTGTATTGAACAGTTTCATCTTCTTCACCGGTTTTATCAGTAGCAACAGTGGAGTTTAATGAAGCGATTGGTTTGAAATTTCCACCAGTTTCTTCTTCTTCTACTACATCCTGTTCTTGTGGTTGAGATTCAGTAGGTTGAGATTCTGTTTGTGAGAATGAAAATGATGGTTTTGCAGTGTTGTTGTTGTTATTATTACCGAAAGAAAAAGCTGATTTATCGGAATTGGAGTTCCCGAATGAAAATGCAGGTTTACCTGAATCACTACCAAAGGAGAAGGCTGGTTTGTCTGCCGGTTTCTCTGAGTTATTACCGAATGAAAAGGTAGGCTTTTCAGTTGATTTATTGGAGTCACCACCAAAGGAAAAGGCAGGTTTATCAGCTTCTTTATTTGAATCAGTCTTTCCGAATGAAAATACCGGTTTAGCAGCATCTTCAGTGTTTGTGCTACCTGAAAAGGAAAAAGTTGGTTTATCATTAGGTTTATCTGAAGTATCTTTATTACCAAAAGAAAATGCAGGTTTGCCAGAATCTGGATTGGTTTCAGCTGGCTTGCCGAAGGAGAATGCAGGTTTATCAGTTGATCCAAGAGAGAATGCAGGTTTCTCAGCAGTTTCTTTATTACCAAATGAGAATGCAGGTTTCTCCTTTTCTTCAGCCTTTTCAGTATTACCAAAGGAGAAAGCAGGCTTTTTAGGTTCTTCAGTCTTTTCAGTACTACCAAATGAGAATGAGGCTTTTTCAGTATCTTCAGATGGTTTGGAACCAAAGGAAAATGCAGGTTTCTCAGGTTCTTCATTGGTTTTAGAATCAAAGGAGAATACTGGCTTATCCGTTTGTTCAGTTGGTTTGGAACCAAACGAGAATGCAGGTTTATCAGCAGCTTTGTCTTCGGAGTCCTTGTTACCGAATGAGAAGGCAGGCTCAGCCGGTTTTTCTACAGGTTTCGAATTGAATGTAAAGGTCGGTTTCTCAACTTGAGTAGTAGTATTAGAAGCAAACGAGAAGGCAGGCTTTTCAGATTTATCACCTTCGTCTTGAGCTGATTTTGAACCAAATGAAAATACTGGAGCAGCTTTTTCAGATTCTCCAACTGGCTTAGAACCAAATGAGAATGCTGGTTTCTTAGGTTCAGATTCTTTGCTTTCTTCAGGTTTATTGAACGAAAATGAAGCACCATTGTTGAATGAAGGTGGTTTTGAAGTTTCTTTAGATTCATTTGAACCAAATGAAAATGCAGGTTTATCGTTGGTATCTTTTTTAGATGAGAATAATGAATTAGTTGATCCTGAAACTTGACCATCAATTTGTTTACCAGCTTCGATTAAGTTATAGTATTCATTATATTTATCGAAAATCGGTTTGAAATTAACGATTTCATTAGCTTTATTGTAAGTCTTCAAAGTCTCAATTACTTTATCATTCAATGCTTTGAACTTTTCATTTTTATTGTCCTTAGGTTTGTCATTAGAAGTGTTATTAAATGAAAATGGATTGCTATTAGATGATTTAGGAGCTGTTTCATTCATCTTAAATCTTCCTCTTGGTTTGATGATCTTTCTAGTAGATAATACTTCATCTGATGCTTTAACTATTGAAATATCATCATCACTTTCATCCATGATAGGATTTTTATCAGCATCAACACGAATGTGATCACCTGCACTTCTTTTACTCATGATTTGGTGTGATGTGACAAGTAATTTGAAATGTAATGCGTTTATACACAGTAATGAGGTTCTCTAGTACTACGCTACTATAATACGTCCGCACTGATTTTTCGTCCAATGCCACGACCCTCTGCGAAAATTTCAGAATGGGGGGTTTTTTCAGCATGGTGCAGAAAACTTTTTTAAACTGTGAGACTGAGTGAAAAATTTTTCATTATAAGTTAAACAGTATGTAAAGTGATATTAGATATATGGATTAAAGGGCAAAGGATTACGATAAAACCACACGTAGAATTCTAAAATAGAATAGAAGAGAACACGAAGAGTTTATCAGTGGATAGAAGTTATTTTGAATATTCATATTCATGATTATATTTGACATTAAAGGCACACGATATATAGTTAGATCAGTAACTAAATATTAGGAATATTTGAAGGGAAAAAGCATCAATCAATCAAGAGAACAATAAGTCAAATTCATAACCTGTAATCATACCCCATATACATAACCCAAAATACTTACTAACAATTTAGATGGCACCAAAAGTTCAACAAACTAAAGCCGCTAAAGCTGCTGCCGCTTTAGCTGGTGGTAAAAAAGGTAAAAAGAAGTGGAGTAAAGGTAAAGTTAAGGATAAGGCTCAACACGTTGTTATCTTAGATCAAGACAAATATGACAGAATCATGAAAGATGTTCCAACCTATAAATTTGTTAGTGTCTCAGTCTTAGTTGATAGATTAAAGATCGGAGGATCAGTTGCTAGAGTTGCTTTAAAACAATTAGAAAGAGATGGTGTTATCACCCCAGTTTCTAAACACTCTAAACAAGCTATCTATACCAGAGCTAACTAAGTTATATAGTCATGAATATTTCTATAAATCTGTAATTTCTTCCTATCCTCTACGCTTCTACGTTTCGTTCAATACAAAAGTCTCTTTGGTCGTGGAACTACTACAGAGCTACTATGGTCTCATCGAAAAAGCTTAATAGACTAACTGGTGTAGGTTTAACCAGTGTAGCCGTTCTGTGAAAAAGTCTATTTCGTGGGTCGCAAAATTAACTATGATACTTCTAAGATCATTATCATATGTGTACACAAAAAGACTAAATTGTAAACCTAACGAGATCTACGACGTTGTTTTAGATATAAAGAACTACAAGAAATTCATACCATATATCGTTGACTCGTTTGACACAGTTCAACCCGAACAAAATCACAAAAACGATACCAATTCAAATCATCTAACAGGAACAGGGGGATTCACTATAGATTGGAATGGGTATCAAGAGTCCATAAATTGTAATTTGACATATGAACCGACAACTAAGATCATAAGTGAATGTCAAGTAGGAATTTTCAAATATCTCCATGTTGAATGGAGTTTTGTACCCCTTAAACCTACTACTATAAACTCTTCATTAAGTAAGTTTAGGAACTTACAACAAAACAAAGATGGTTGTAATGTTGAATTGAAGTTGGATTATGAATTCAATAACTTTTTGTATAATCATTTGAGTTCATTGGTCAATTCAACCTTAGGAAGTCTTATGATCAAAGCATTTGAAAATGAAGTTACAAAAAGACAGAAACTGTCTTTGAAGTATGTAGATAAGACTAGTTGATGAACAATAGAGCATAGAATGTAGAAATAGATCATAAATTACCATGCAAGTAGAATATACAGAACTTAATATAGACTTGTAATTTACAATAGAATCATTAGAAGTTCATATAGAGATCTAAAGAACTACTAAGAAAGAGAACATAGACTCGTACCGTCCACCTCCAGTTATCGTTTATATTCCATTCCATCCTATACTCTATAATATTTGTCCTTCTTATATTCTAGCTACAGCTCAACTCTCCATCAAGGTTTGTTCATATGTTCTATCGTATCTTTGGTATCAAACCATGAGAACCAACTATAAATTCTTTTACCCATATATGTCCTAATTCATCTGATTGGACTTTAACTAAATCTTTACTTACCCAACTATCATCACAATTTAATGGTTTAATACATCTTAAACAATTTTTAAAATATCTTTTCTCACTAGTTGGCTTTTGATATGGATTCCATTTGACAAATGATTCTGAACCTGTTGCTTTCTTTAATCTTGAAACTTCAGGATCTTCATCATCTTCATCATCTGAATGTAGTTCACTCATATCATCTATATCTTCATCATCATCTCTTAAACCGTTATCAACAGTATCAGGTTCGACTAATGAACTTTCAACTATTGAAGCTTCAGTTGAATTAACTGAACTACTCATAACACTTGAATCATCAAAAGTATCGATTTCAACTTCATTAACTTCTTTTATAATCAAATTAGTTAAATTAGGTACAGAATTTCTCTTGAATTTCAATTTTAACTTTGATAATTTCCCTGCTAAATTTATTGGATCACTACTTGATCTATTACGACGCATATCCAAATAATAATCTCCAATATTATTATTGGTTGTACCATAAATTCTATTACGTCTTCTACGTGGTACAGTTCTATATTTTGGTAATTCACGATCATGTAAATCTATACTTAAATCTTTTCCGATATTGAGAGCTAAATTCCAATTTATTAAATCATTGGTATTAGTGAAATATACTAACATTTGTTCGGTTTCTGCTCTTATACGTAAAACGTTTGATCTTTTCTTGTAATCAACAGCCAAACCAACCTTACAATGTTGTAAAGAATAAGATTTAATTAATCTTTTGAATAAATCCAAATTTTGACAACATTTGAAAAATTGATAGTCATGATCATTAGTTATTGATGAATTATAATTAGTAAAATCTGGTGTTATTGGTAATTTCCTCAATGGTTCAAACAGTAATAAATACAGTTCTAAATTATGAGGAACCGAATAAAAATTTAACTGAGTAGAATTAACTTCCATTATAACTGTTTTCCATGATCTTGAAGTAGCTGGTTCATAAGGGTTGATCCACTCTAATTTACGACATACACAGCCTATTTTATAAACTGCTGGGGAATAGTCTGGTAATGATTCTGAAACCATAGGGCTATCTATAATAGGAAACTTTGGGTACCCCCCTGGTGGTAAATCATTATAATCTGGTGGTAAAACCGGGTTAGGTTCAATATAATTCAAATATGCTGAAGAAGTTTCTGGGTATTGAACTCCTTTACTAGGTATAGGACTACCCAGAATACTTGGATCAGTATTTGTACTATTAACTGATGTTAATGATAAGGAAGATGTTGAAGATGACATCTTTCCCCTAACTTCTATTTGTGGTTGTGATTAAATTAATGAATATATAAATATGTAACAACGGCTAAAATTCTAGGAAACTTTGGCAACTTGATGTTATGCAAACTATAGTTCCACTATATGCTCTATTATATGACTTAACCAAGATATACAAGAAAGATTTGGAGGTTATATATATGAATAAACTCTTATCGAAATCTTGAGTCTGGTGATTAGGGGTAATTCGGATCCGCTTAGAAATATCCCTAAATAGCCGTTAAATTTCCAGTTTTTTTAACTCTATTGATTTCCCTTATAACTAAAGGTTCTATAATAATAGTTTTGGATGGTTCAACAATAAGTTATAGTAAAAGTTGATGACTTTTTAAAGTTATTAAAGCAATTAAAAATTTTCAATAAATTTCACAAGGTTGATTCCGATAAGAATTACCCCTAATAAAATTGTCATTTGCTTATGTAAGAAATTGTTATCCACCGACCCGGGCGCTGTTTCTTTTGCTGTGATAGAAGCGGTGCACATTATCCGTGGCAGGTGAACCCTAAAAGTAAAGTGGAGTATTTTCGTAAATTATTTATTTTATAGACTATTGGGAAATGATTAGCTAGAAGGTCATGATAATTATAATTTAGAGCATTGTTGGTTGAGAGTTTGATTTTAGTTTAAATTGACACCTCATTGACGTCACCTCATCTGCTATCCTCATCTGCTATTTATCTAACAATATATTTATAGTTGAAGTATTTTATGAACTAAATAATTATAGTTCCATCTATCCTGGGTCATTACATACTTATGATCATCACTGTAAACTCTATCTATGATTAACTAACAAAAAAATCTCATGCATCAGCTTCTTCTAATAAATCAAATTTATTCTTAGTAGGTTGGGCCATATCTTGATCGTCGTCAGCAACTTCAGGTTTTAAATCATTATTTATTTGATCCCAATTAGACTTTCTTGATGTAGAAACAAACTTATGTCTCTTGATACTTAAATCAATCTTAGATTCCAATACTCCTTGTAATTTGTTGTTTCTTTCAAGCTTATTTCTTAAGGTTCCAACACTTTTACCTCTTTTAGATTTTTTCTCTAATTTCTTGTTTAATAAGTTTTCATTCATGATAGTTGTTCTGATAATAGTTTTCTTTAAATCATGATTCTTTGGTAATTTACTTAATTCTTTAGATTCACTACTTTCTATTTCACCTCTTCTTGCTGCTCTACTATGTTTACTTACTATTTGTTAGTATTTTTCTTTTTAACTTCTTTAGAACATGTGTGAATTAAGGGAGTTGTTATTATACATAAACCACTCTAAATCTACGATCTAAACATCCATGATACTCCTAAACCAACACTTTCTTTACATACTCTTCTTGGCCATTGCGATGAGATAAAAGCCGCACTGATCTCAGATTGTTGGAAGTAGAGGTGAGTACAAAAGGGTCACGGCGGTTAAGAGGCCATATATACCACAACATATATTACTAAAACGAAATGTATATACGCTGCCTCAAGCAATGTGTACCACCTACACATATCTAGCAGAAAACCACAACTGTTGAAGTTGTTAAAATAGCAATGGATGACAACGGTTGACGTTGTCGTCAAGTGTTAAAGTTTAAATTGAAGTTGGAAGTACTGACAAAGGAAATAAGTTTGAAGTTAGACACTTAATCCTCATGGTAATTGATTGTTGGAAAATCAACTGTGACGGGGAATGGGTTTGATTATGATGGATTGATGATTGGGATCCTTAATTTTTCTTTTTAACTATGATGATATTGATTATTCGATCATTGGAAGATTGGATGATTTGATGATTAATTAATTGAGTATTTGATCAGTCGATGATTTGATAATTGGATGATTGGACGTTCTTGATGTTCTAATTGATTAATTCTTAATTGAAAACCATACGGAAATAAATTAGTTGGAAATAAGGTAGTTGAATTGAATATTGAAGTATCTTAAATAGTGAAATAGAAGTGCTTTAATTATTAGTGAACCATTTGATTTCTTTTGAGGTCATCTTTGATCGATTCAAAATTCACAAATTAATTAGATCCTTTCACTTACCCTATCAGTAATGTTCCACAGAAACGTTTCCTATTCATCAGTACCTGAATGACTCCCTGTCTCAAAGTGAAAGCACCTTGAGTTCAAACAAAAGTCCAACGTTTTCAACGTTGTACTGACATTATTTCCACAAGCGGCTCTGGACCATAAAAGGTAGCAAGTGACAGAGAAATCAGGAAATCAGGAACAGGTTGTTTGGGCTTACTTACTGACCAAATTATTAATAATCTTTTCCTTTCTGATCAGTGTAGCTCCAATGCATCACCGCAAAGGGCTTTCGGGCTTCAGGAAGAAGAAAGTATTCGCTTCACCGCGTACTTTACCACTCCCCACCTGATCATGGACGTACTAATGCCAAACTGTTAGCTCCTGATTCTTGATCCTCTTCCCAACTTGCTCTTTAAATGGGCCTTAAGCCTAAAACTTGCTTGATAACAATCAAAACAACTATTGAGATCACGGTAACATGATCGTTGAAACTTCTGTATCTAATATAGGGAACCACTTTGATTTATGGGTACTCTTCTTTTGAAAGCAAAAGACGGCTGAATTATGGACAACGATTTAATATAATTCTGGATGAACATACAACTGATCTCACTGGGGTCTCGTGATAATTTTGGACTGGTTTGGTGTGATTTGATTTAACCTCCTCAAATGTCTTCACTTGCACTTAATACGACACTATGTTTTCTTTGGATACTTCATTAACACCAACACATGGATTATTAGAACTTGTGATTGATTCATTTTCAAGTTCATTAATGATTGGCATTATATCAACTCCTCTTTTGTTCCTATTCCTATTTGGTTCTCGTTGTTTAGAATTTTTGAATAACTGGCACATTTCCAGCACCGTCTTCTTTCTGACAATGTTCAGTACAACTGATTCATTTGAATTTTTAGTAACTAACAACTTGGTCAAGCCTTTCGAATTTTCAGTGTTGAACTCTAAAGTCTTGCCACAATTTGAATTAACGTTATCAGAACTTTTCTTACCATTATCAAAACCTTCCTTATGAACTTTGATGATATGAAGACCCTCCACACTGGAATCCAGGCCTCCATATGAATGAATAATTGAAGCATCATTCTTCTCATCGTCGGGATCAATAGAATATCCTTGGCTATGAAACTTAATGGCTTCATCCACATAATCTGATAGCTTTTTGAAGTTGTCAAGACTTTCATTTGATAGTTTTGGGACTATAAATGATTGATTTTTTGTCTGAAAAACATCATCGTAATTAATTATCCCTTTGGCCAGTCTATAGCTATAAGTACCAGTAGACCTGTGTGCTTTGTTTATCAGCAGACCTGATGGCTTAGCTGGCTCGATTGCTTTTAGCGGCTTATGGGGTTCAACTGAATACCAAACTTCCTTGTATAACTGTTCAAGCTTTGAGTGATCGTCAGGATCCTTCTGATTTTTGACTGGTTTAAGGGCCCGAATTGGTCGAATATCAAATCTACCCTTTATTTTTTCAGGTTCATGGAAGTATTTGCTGTGGTAAGCTTCCAATGTTTCTTCTAAAACAGGATCAAATGAACCAAGATACGAATCAAAAGATGAATCAGCATATTGATCAGAAGATGAGCTATCGTCGTAAAAGGAATTGTTGTGCCCTGACGAGCTATCATCATTTACTGAACTGCATTCAATCTCCATATCACCAACCTCTGTGACATTATTGAGACCCTTCAAACTTTTACCCAGGTCCTTCAATGATGCATCATAAATATCATGATCATCAAAGCTGTCAACAAGGGTATCGGATGATCCTTGCAAGCTGGAATCTTCATATGGATTATAGTAATGTGAATCATCATTATGTTCAACCTTATTGATTGAGTCATTGCTGTTTAACCCTTTCAAACTTAATTGTGTTTCGAGGGTGTCATCAATCATTTCATCATCCAAGTTATAATTAAATAAGCCTTTTCTATTTGTGTAAGGCAATTCAGATGAATCACAAACTTCCCAATCATCATTAATTGTGATATTAAATAAGCCTTCTAAACTGGTGGCGGAGTATACAGAGGTCTTATCATAATTATCAACAACTAACGCATCATTAACTTCAGTAACTTCCTTGGTGGTGGTGGTGGTGGTGGTTGTGGTAGAATTAACTTCATTTCTACATCTTAACTTTAACTTCAATTTCTTAAATTTTTGTTTAACTTTAACACAGACTTTAGTCTTAAACTTTGAAAAAAACATTTGTAACTTAAACTGGGACACTAACTCTCTAATAACTTAAAATAACACGCCAATAAACTTATTTATTCTTGTGTAACGGGGGGGATTTTTTTGCAATCTAACTTTGTGGATTATAACGAGGACGGTTGCAAAAGCCTAAAATGGTAATAAATCCTGCACATAAGAATATTTATATACATATGCATGTATATCTAATCTTCATGCATATTTTTAAGACTAAAAATAGGTAATACAATGCATCAGAAGATCATTGAAGGTGTATCTATGCAATAGACGATAAATTGGTAGAGTATTCGAGTCATGTATGTCTTGGCAAAAGTTGCGAGATGGCAGAACCGCTATAGAATTCATAGGACATAATACCGTAGCCTGTCTCATTCTAAAGAGTCACATTATGAGGGTTTAAATAGAGTAGGGTAAGAATTTCGAAGAATATCACGAGAGCCAATAGAGATATGGAGCGGACGTCAGACAAGGCCACTGTTAGAGTCCAGAGGATGAAACAATTAATAAAACCTAAAAGATTTAAGCATCAGAAAGATAATCTATAATAAGTCAGTGTATCAAATGCTATTATAATCACTAATGGAAAGTGGTCCAAAAAGAGGATAATGTATGTGGTTATTATATGCTCTATTCATCTTATATATCTACTTTACTTTTTGTACATTTCTTTCCAGATCCAATTCTTCGGCTGGACGTTTACCAAACTCGTTTACATCTTTTTCGGCTTTGACGGCCTTGATATACTCAGATAAGGCTTTGAGTAAACTATTGGATACAGGACTTAAATAGTAGTTTAAATCAGTGACTAATTTCTCATCATTATTCAACTTCGTGGCAGCTTCCTGTTTTAAAGTATTCAAGTTAGTGTTACAATTCTTTAAAATATTAAAAATACGTTTCAACTGGTTAGGATTATTCCCATTAAGATAAAGTGTCCAGAAATGTGATAAGAATTCTACTATAGTGATATTCAAGTTGATTAACTTTTGAACAATTTCTTCATTTAATTTTTCACCGGTTTTGGTAGAATGAATCAATTTATAATTCTTGAAATTGGATTTGATCAAATTGATAATACCTGAAGCTGTATCGTTTATGCTTTGTTTGGAACTATAAGTATCAATTAGATTGATTCCGCCTTCAGATTTGGCTATTAAATTAGACTGTAAGTATAGCTTTAAAGTGTTAGAATCCACTGACGACGTTTCATGAATTATTGTAGAATTAGGAGGATTGATCTTCAAGTCGATGAAATGGGTTGGTGTGACCTCATTCAAATCATCAATTTCCAATTCTTTAATCTCTTGTTCAACAACTCTATTTACTGGTTTAACGGGAACCTCTTTGTCATCTGTAGTATTAACCATCTTGGATGATAAATTATTCATATTCTTTAAAAGAATCATCATTTCACTATTACCTGCATTCTCCTTATACTCCATAGTAAAATCTGGTTTATTACCCAATTTTGTAGAATTGTCCAATAAATTACCATTCAAGTCAATGAGTTTATTATTCACTTCACCTGCTTCGGTTGAGGTTGTCAGTTCTTCAAGGTATTGATCGAGAACTATATCACCACGGTCTCCACCCTGGATTTTGTCACCTCTTAACCTTCTGAATAACTTGGAGTTGAAAAATCTTGACCAGAATTCTCCCTCCTGAAACTTTTTGGGCACCAATTCATCAAATGCTTTTTTGATTATAGGATAAGTGCCAAATATTTCATTGATAGTATCACGTGTTACGTTCACATTGACCTTATTATCAGAAGTGGCAACTGGTTTGATAGTACTCAATACATTATATGGACCTCTATGTTGATTAATCGTCAAAGCATAAGTTCTTAAAAGGTTTAAACGACTTGACCAGAACACCAGTGGTGATAATTTAAAGTGAATGACAGACTGCGTGAATATATTACGTAGCACTCTGTCTTCATTCAATAATTTTTGTTGAAGTTCATGATTTTTAAGCAAGTTTTCATCAGATAATGATATGGTAGTAGTAGTTGTAGGTTGTGGAGTTGAACTATCCACCGTAGTTCTTTGACGAGAAATGATAGTTTGAAGTGCTTCTTTTATGGTATTCATATTATGACGATTAGTAAACGTTAATCTCAAGTCTTCCTCCTTATCTTCATTCTTATAGGTGACCTTGATAATCATTTTTTGACTGGTGTCTTTAGTTGCTTGTAAATTCAAAATTGATTGTAAATTGACTTTGATATGGTCAGGCTGATCCACAGCCTTCCATTCCAATACAGACGGGGTGACATCCTCTCGTATATAAATGATACCCGATAATTTATTGATAATACAAGCTCCACTTGCACTCATTATAGGCCACAAATTCTCGCACTAAAAATTTTCAATGTTTAGAGTATCAATAAGTAGCCCAAACGTCTTAGGCCTTGCTATTAGGACTGGGGTTAGACCCAGCAGTGTCAGTGTTTTGGGTTGTGCTAATGTTATTAGATCTAACATTAGAAACTTTGGTACTTCAAAGACCCAATCAGCTGAAGCAAATCCAACTGTTGAAGGATATATGAATGGGAAGAAAATCTCCGTAGACAGAGATTTACCAGATCCTTTTGTTAAGAAGTACGAGAATTACAAATACTTCACCGGGTATGGAATTGGGGTCATTATTTCATGTATAATCATTTTCAACTATGAAAAAACAACATCTCCTATCTTAAATTCTGTGTTTTACTTTTTAAGAAGAAGTCCTAAAGTTATGGAAGCTTTGGGTGATGATATACAGTATAAGAATTCGTGGCCATGGATTACTGGAGAATTGAATACTGTCAAGGGTGATATAGATATTAGTTTCGATATCAAGGGTAGTAAGAATAAGGGGACTTTACATTTCAAATGTTCTAGAGAAAGTAAGAGAGTTCCATTTGTAATTCATCATTGGTATTTGGTTGTTGATGGGAAGACTATTGACTTGAAGGAAAATGATAAGATTGATTTTGGTTTTTAATCCATGATGTCCTTCAGGAGGGTCTGATTATTTAAGATTTCGATATTGTCCGGAGTAATATTTCCTTAGATCTCTTAGATTGGCCCATTTTTGGGATCTCATTTTTGGGCCATGTGCCTTGCTAGAGGTATTGGAATTAGTGTTAAAGAGTCAGAATTGCATCTAAATCAAAATCATTAAATCAATAGAAAATAACAAGAAATGTAAATAGCTGTTCATAGTAATAAAGAAAAACCTGTAGATCAACTTGGACAGGGATCGAATCGCATTCTTTATTCGTAAACTGTGCCTACAATAGCTATTAATAGACGCAGTACATAGTTCAAGACACCAAGCTTGGCATCAACCTAGAAGATAATAAGCTCAGAGATACTACACCAAGTTTAGAGATAAGTACACCTGGCCTCTATCTTCAGTTAACTCAGGTTCATCTTCATAAGATATATCCACTAACAAAACTGCACATCAGTCCATCGCTCAGGTTCAAAATTCTCAAATTTCATTCGCTTCAACTTTCATAGGGATCACAACGGGTTGATTATTTATCACGAAACACTTGAGATTCCAAGTCGTATTTATATATAAACACAACTACGGATTGTAGTAAACACTTGTACTATTTTTTAGTTGGTAAATTTCGGTATTGACTGATTTTTCCAAGATAGTTCATTCGCTTGCTATAAAGTATTGAAGTAGACAAAGAGCCACAAATAGAAGAGGGCCGATAACAAAGGACCCCGAACCACAGAATAGAGTTACATTAGACGTACTAGATACAGTAGATTCACAAACCCACAAACACAAATACATCCACAAACCACAAAATGGGATATTCTACTAATGGATTAACAGTGGGCTTAGCTATTGGAATTCCTAGCTTTTTTATAATCGTCGGATGTTTATTATTTTGGTTAAGAAATCACAGAAGACAACAAAGAGAAGATGTAGCTAATAGTCTTGATTTAGAATTAAATGATAATCAAAGTTTTAATGAATTTGGTGAAGAATTACATAAAGTTAAACCAGATGAGTATGATGTCAAAGAGCTGGAAGTAGCCGGCACCACGGGGAGTGAGGTTAGCGGGGACACTGATGGTACTGGTGCGGGTGTTGGTGGCGCGGGTGGTGCTGGTACTGGTACCGGCGTCAATGTCGAGAAAAATGTTCCAGGCACGCCAACCAGAGGTGCTCACCCTCAATCTCAGACCCCAGGTACACCTGGCACACCAAACCCGGGTTACGTAACCCCATCATTTGGAACTCCAGGAACTCCAGGAACTTCAAGATTTCAAAGACATTCAAAGACAAATTCAACTTATGAATTTTATGAAAGTTTCATCCCTATCTTACCAGGAGATGTTCAACCGTCACAGAATAGTTCAATTTCGAGTATAAATCATATAAATAAAGAAAATGAAGAAGAGAAGGAATCCTTAGATAACCTTGCTAAACAATTACACAGTCAAGAATTTTTTGGGAAAATACCACCAGTTTCAAGTTCGATATATATTAGAAACCAATCTAGTCTGGCTCAAAATTCTAAAGAAGTATTAGTTCAAGATGCTATTAATGATAATTATGTTTATGAACCCAAGACTGTAAATAAATCAGCTATAGAGAGGGAACAAGAATCCATGAGAGATAACGCCAATGGTCCGAATACTAAGGATCCTAATACTAAGGATGGAAGCCCATTGGGTAAAAATGATAAATTGGCTTCGATACTAGGAGGAAACATGGATAACAGTTTTAAAAATAATGAGAGTACTGATGTAGTATTCAAATAATTTGCGCGCTTCATGATTATAGGTTTAAGTAGAATAAACGGATTAGGTAGAGGGACTAATAGTTTTTATAGGGCGAGTAAAGGTTTAGTTAGGTCCAATGGGATCAGTAACACTATAAGTTCAAGGACCTATGCTCTGTATAATAGATTTCAAACCACCAACACCAATTATTTTAGATTCTTCAATAATAGAATAACCATTGGATTTGGACTTGGATTGATAGGATTCTATTTCTACAACCAAGATACTGCACCTTTCACGCATAGAAGACGATTTCTTTGGGTACCTTATTGGATGGAGAAACGTATAGGTGACATGAGTTATCGACAAATGATGTATCAATATCAACAATATTTAGTACCAAAGAATGACCCTGTGTATAAACAAATTGGAGAAGTAGTTGATAAATTATTGGCCCATAGTTTTGAAACAAGTACTAATGAAAACCAAGTACGTCATTTAAAACTGTTAAAATGGGAAATTCATGTTATTAACCTGCCAAATACACCACCAAATGCATTTATTTTACCCAATGGTAAAATCTTTATGTTTGCCTCCATCTTACCAATATGTAAGGATACTAATGGGATAGCCACTGTTTTGAGTCATGAGTTAAGTCATCAATTAGCCCATCATTCAATGGAACAAATGAGTAAACAACCATTTTATATTGCTTTACTGACTATTTTATATATGGCAACTGGAGTTTCATGGTTTAATGATTTACTTATAGCAGGACTTTTAACTATGCCTGCATCAAGAGAAATGGAACTGGAAGCCGATAGAATTGGATGTGAATTAATGGCAAGACTGTGTTATGATTTACATCAAATTCCAAGTTTTTGGTTAAGAATGTATGAATTTGAACAGAAAGTTGGTGGTAGACGTGCACCGTTACTACAAGAATTTTTGGCAACACACCCTAATACTACGAAGAGGATTAAGGATATTCAAAGTTGGATGCCTGAATTAGAAACTATTAGAGAATCCCTGAATTGTCATCAGTTCAACGAATTTAGAGGTTTCTTTTAGAGTTTCCTCTCCCAAAAATTATGCTTTGGTTAGGTGATTCAGTCTAAATAAATTAATGTTTAGTCATTATATGTATATACAAGTTTTAGGGTCGTTCACAACCACAAAGGCACTCACTCTATATTTCAACAGAACTTCCCCTAAGTGGAGTAACGATCACCTTGACATCATAGTCCTCTCCTTTTTCTCTCAAATAAATACCCACAACCCCTACTCTCTCCTTCCTTTTGAATTCTACACCCATCTTGATAAACTTATCATCATCAACCTTCAGCACGATAAAGTTTTCAACGTCTCCAAACTTCCAATTTACTTGATGATTCGTATCCGCAAACAAGTGTTCATTAGCTGGTGTGATATTGGAGTTAATAAGATCACTGACTTGTTCAAATACTTGAGACTTGAAATAATCATATTCATTCTCAATACCATTGAGAACAAGGTCTATATTGGATTCATCATATTTTGGGATTTTTATACTATGAGTGGCACTTTTGATTATGCCTACTTCTTGTTTATAGATTTTGTCGACCAAATGCCTATAAAGGAAATAAGATGCTACACCAATTGGAGGTCCAACTGTTACCATTACATTAGGATGAACATTGACTAAACATCCGGCTAAAGTTATGAGACCCGAACCATATTTCCACGTTGAAGGGATTTTTTCATTCCACAAATGCTGGGCTAAAGATTTGCTTGTTAGAAACAGTTTTCTAGGAGTAGAAAGGTGTCGTATTCCCAACTTGTAAGGTAATCTCATTGATCTCATAAGTGAAAATTCGCACCTACTTAAAGACCCTAAATAGAGAGTATGGGAAGAGGTGATATTGGTACTGCCAAGTATGCCAGTAAACAAATGAAACTTTCTGGGCTACAGAAAACATCTTTTTATTGTCAAATATGTTCTAAGCAATGTAGGGATTTGAACGGGTTCAAAAACCATAAATTATCACCATCTCATTTACGTAAGGTTGAAGACATGATGGATTCTAAGGATAGTAAGACCATAGTGGGAGAATTTCTGGCCCAATTTGAAAAGGATTTCTTAGGGCTTTTGAAACGAAGTCATGGTACGAAATGGATCAATGCTAATAAGTTTTACCAGGAATATATACAAGATAGACATCATGTACATTTGAATAGTACAAAATGGATGAGTTTGACACTGTTTATAAAGTCAATAGGGAAAAGAGGGGTAGTGAAAGTAGAGGAAGATGATGAGTTTTTGATTATTAGGTTGGTGGGGGAAGAGATCGAAGAGGAAGAAAAAGAAGAAAAAGATGGAATGGATGAGTTGATAAAGAGGCAATTAGAAGTTGGAAGGCAGGCCCAAGAAGCACAAGCAGAAAAGGATCAGACACAAGAACCACAAACAGGGGAACAACAACAAATAGAAAAACCAAAACCAATATCTATTAAATTAAATAAGAAGAGAATTCAACCTATAAAATCTGTATTCGATTCAGATTCAGATTAATGTAATATAATGTACAATAGTAATTTACTCTAGTTTGATTTACTCTGATTAACCAATAAACTATAATGCCTTAATTAAGGCAGTGGATTCGAATGAAAGCATTAATCAGCATGAGACAGACGACTCCTGGTTATTGTCTATATTCTCTCATAACACAAAACATAAACATCTCTGGAATTCAAATTCCCCCCAAGATTCAAATTCAATCTAACATTTTCATCATCAAAATAACACCAATAATTCTTCCCTTTATTAACCATCGCCGTATAATGACCACTTTTCAAGTTCCCATAATGATTTATCAACCCCGTGAGTTTATAAGTAATCTCATTGGAATAATTGTTAAACTTCAAATGTATAGGATAAAGAATATTTGTATCTAGTTTATCAGTCATATTGAACATTGAAAACCTTGATAAATGAATGAATAGAATTTTTGGAAGTTTAATGAAATTAAGCGATTTCGTCGATGTAGTTACCAAATCTTTTGAAGGAGATTTAGACCTGCTACGAGATGGAGACTTTGACCTTCTACTGAATTTGAAGATTCCTGACTTCTTAGTAAATACAGGATGAGTATCAAGAAGATTATCATTAGATACGTTCCTACATTTAGGACACTTCCAAGCATTGTCACCTGTTAAAAGTTCATCTTGAGTATAATACCGTAAACAGTCCGAGATGTCCACAGTATCGGATGGAGAAGCAGGTATAGGTAATGATAAGATCGTGAAAGGACTATAATTCATCGATTCAAACTTACAGTTATTACAAATCAATTTATTTTGTAAATGGCCTTGGAATAAATCATGCATAGGTGATACACCTTCAAACTCTATGAGTTGATTGTACCATTTAAAGTAACCCTCCAATTCCAGTTCAGGGATATTAATCTTCCAATCCCTCATGTAAACTTCGAACTCAGGTAAGGATATGGCTGATTCCTTGAACGTCAATTCTTCATGAAGTCTTTCCAAAAGGAATAAGAGGAACTCTTGACTATCTTGTTGTTCATAAGGAATATTAAAGTCAGGCTTTAAAAGTGATGATATCCTAATGAATTTTGTAGGGGCAATAGATGCACCTCCATGCATTTTGAATGATTTAAGTAACCCTGAAATTCCTTCACTTATCAATACATTATCTTTTGAATTGTTATGGGGATTTTTGCGGGCCTGGATATACTTTGGAGTTCTGATGTATTGAGTGTATATGGAGTTTGTGAAAAGATCTTTGAACTCTTCGATTCCGAAAATCACTTGAACGGTGGAGTTTATGTAACAAGATGAACCAAAGTTTTTAAGTCCACAGATTCCATATTCTTGCATTTTTTGATTTTTGACGGGCTGTTGATACCCTTGTGGTGGTTGATGATACTGACCATTAGGCTGGCCATATGATGGTTGAAACGGCTGTTGATAGGGCTGTTGAAACTGCTGATAAGGCTGTGGAATTGGCTGTTGATATTGCTGGTATTGTTGATAAGGTTGTTGAAACGATGGTTGATTAGGGAAAGAAGGTACGGGAACATGGGGAGGAGTCAGCATAGGATGATTCATCATTGGAACTCCAACAGGCACCGTCATTTGACGGTTAGGAATTTGTGGAATCGTCACATGTGGTGATGAGTATGGTTTAGACATTGGTGGTCTTTCGAATTTAGGTTGACCGGAATCTAAATCCGATAAGGATTTTTTTCGTATATCGTTCAACGGATATGGTGTTTCTTTGACGTTAATATCTTTTGTGGGGTAAGGAGTTGAAGGTAAACCTGGGGGAAGTTGTGTAGGGATTGGTGGTCTTTTTGTTAATTTTTTTGATGACTCTGAACTTTGGTTTGATAATTTCAATGGATCTAGACTGTGGGATGATGGTTTTGAAGGATCAAGAGTTCTTTGATCAGCGGATTTTTGATTTGGATCAAGGGTACGACCGTTTGACACTTTAGCTATGCCATTAGCAATGTTTACGGTACCATTTGTCATGCCATTGGGCAATTTAACGGCTCCGTTACTAGCTGCTCCATTAGAACTAAGTCCGTTAGAACTAAGTCCGTTAGTACTAGGTCCATTAGAACTATTTCCATTGAAAGTATTAGGTGTACTGAAATCAAAGGAATCAGCCTCAGATCGAGCCTTACCCTTCTCTCCATATTTTATAGAAGGAAACCTTGATTGGAAATCATCAATATCATCAACTGAAAGTTTATCTAGATTTGAAACTGTATCATCTTTATCCAATTCCAAGTCTCCATCTTGGTCCAGATCCCCATCCAGTTCCTTCCTCTTTAAATACTCGATATAACTATAAAGCCAATCGTATAACTCTTTGACATCAAATCTAAGTAGATCCCGATCGGTTAAATAATCAATGACTAATTGTCGAAGGTCCTGTAATGGCATTCGGTACATGGCCTTATCGATGACTTCATCGGTGTTATAAAATGCAAAAACGTTTAGATATATTATGAAATCATACTCATTGCTCTTGATGAATTTATCGAAACCTTTGAAATGAACCATAATGAAACTGTTAATGAAGTAATTGAAGATCAAGTACCCTCGGATATAAAACTTAAGGGCTTTCTCATCACCTTGTGTGGAGTTATAGGAGTTTTCATATAATAATTCACAGTAATCAATTAGATCAAAAACCGACTTATTTCTTAGATTTTGATCGAGTTGAAGTTGTCTGAATTCATGGTTGACAAGCTGGTAGTAGTATCGCCTCACCTCGTTGGGGCCCACGCTTCGTTCCATATAATGTGTGTGGGTGGATATGTGTTGAAGTCACTTGCTAGTGATGTACTATAGCCTTCGCGAACTGAGCCTGATATGACTGTACCAGAGTGACTTCCGAGAGGTGGTACCAGGGAGACCATTGAGGGTCACTTTACTAAGAGATCTAATCTAGAATTGAATCTTATATTATGTTTACACAATTATGGAGTACACAAATAGAGTTCACAAACCCAACTCGGGAAGTTTGCAATACGGGCACGGATTGATTCGAGTTTGATCCGATTGATTTGATCCGTGCACTAAAATGCGGACTCGTACCCCTGCGTTCAATATGTTTGTGTAATGATTTGTTTGTAGTTATATGGCATACTTGCTGAGCTCCCACCTTCTTTTATACCTGAACGAACTTATGAAGGATTGAGAGAACTCATGAAGGATTGAAAGGAATGACCCCGAAATTTCCGAAAAGGTTCTCATACACAAAATTAGGATCATGATCTGAACTCGTCAGACTCTTATCCACCTCCATTACATTTTCAGCTGGTGGTGATTGTGAATATGGTGCTGCAATAGAATTGGATTTTTCCTTATAGAAAACATCTCTAGGTCCAGGAGTTGGGGTTTGATGGTGTAAAGGATGGTGCTGGGAAACAGGTTTAGAATCAACTTTGGCTGGGATATCTCCTAAATTTCTCATAGTTTCCCAGAAATCCATTCCTTCCTCTTCATCATCACTTTCTATTTTAATCAGTTTACGACTTGATATATCTAAACTATCAATCGATACGTCAGAACCTCCGAATTTCCGTTTTTTGTCAAGTCTATCCTCTACGGCCATATGTACGGCTCTGGTTAATGGAGTTAATGATCCAGACCCAGGACTTGGTTCTTTATCTTTTTCTTTACTGGAAGATGTTAATTTCGGCACTTCCGTTAATGGTGGGAGATAATTGAAATGTTGGAACCTTTGGAGTTGTACTTCTGGTTCTAAAAAGTACGATTTCTGTTGATTAGGTGGAACTTGAGTAAAGTCAATCCCATTATCAAGATTCATATTAAACCCTAAATCATTGGAATTTATATGATTGAAAGGATGTGGAGGTGGATTATAATGATGATGAACATGTTGATGTATACTTACTTCAACATTATTCTGTTTGGCATATGCTATTAAGTTCCGTACGAGATTTTCATCTTTAATGGTGCCTCCATTTATTGGTAAATTCTCTCCTCCTACTAGGGAATACTTCCATTCCGTAGTAATTTTAGGTTCAACTCGTCCTGGAGATTGTCCTGTAGTATTCCCATTGTTATTTATAGTACTATTGCCATTGTTTGCATTATTTCCATTACCATTAGTATCAAACTCCAGGTTTAATTCTCGGGTTATCC
The DNA here is from genome assembly GCA_030582775.1 of Yamadazyma endomychidarum. Classification (NCBI taxonomy): domain Eukaryota; kingdom Fungi; phylum Ascomycota; class Pichiomycetes; order Serinales; family Debaryomycetaceae; genus Yamadazyma; species Yamadazyma endomychidarum. The sequence continues at coordinate 183,631 of JAJMGY010000011.1, forward strand.
TCTCTACTTCCTGTTTAATGAACGGATCGGCTTTATCTTTAACCACACTCAACACTATCTTTCTCCAACGGTTCCTACAGGTCAATGCTGGCCTATTTTTGAAATTACTGGCCACAGTCCTCCATTTAGTTCCATGAATTCCAACTTGTTTGATTAAAAGTAATTCCTCTTCTTTGGTCCAAGGGTTTAACCGATCCTTGGTTTTCGGATCTAAGATCTCCGTATACCTCTTAGCACATTGATCCATGGTTCTAGTACGAATACTAGCAGCTACTTTCTGCCAACTAGCTCCGTATTTCTTATAGGCTTCGATCAATTGTTCATCTTCTTCCACTGTCCATTTTCCTTTCTTTAAATTTGGATCCAATGACGACGTCCACCTTTTCTTATAATCCTTAGGTTTCCTTACCCCGTCTTTACTTAATCTACTGGCTAATAAATCCCAGTCAACACTCTCGGTGTCTATATGATTTAATAACCTTCCAGTAGTATTCATTAAATACGACGTCAATTCATGATCTTCTTCTGCCAGCCACATGTTCCGACTAGTCTTACGAAATGTCTTAATCCCAAGACTTTCAGTAATGGATAAGGGGTCCATTTTATCATATTTATCTTTATTCATGTTTTCACCCCGGCGATATTAATTGTATTTGTTTTTGTGTACTTTGTTATATTTATGGATGTGACTGTTTTGTTGCTATTAGATGATGATATGAATGTAATTTGTTTGGTGAATAGAGTGGTTTAGTGTTGTATTCTGATGATATGTATTTATCTTTGTGATAATGGTCGTTTCAGAGATGCGTATATTTTGTGAGCACAATAGACCCCATACAACGATAAACCTGAGCGCACCGAAAGTGAAGTGTGATCTCGAGCTGGGGCCAAAATAGGAATGTAAACCGGTATAACGGCCATAATAATTCAGAATCTCTGATATCCCTAATCCCCGAGCTCCAGAACCCCTACTTATCAGAACCTTCGGTACTTCCCAGATTATTCCTTACCAACCTCAACAAATTCCTCAACAACATAGCTATAGTAACCTTACCAATAGATGGAACATATAACCCAGCTTTCTGCTTTATATCGTCATTAAAATTCTTCTCACTTGAAAAATTTATCACCGTGGTACCAAATCTAACCAATTCACTATTGAATTTATATTTTGGTGAAGGCACCCCAGTGATAATAACATCACAAGTTGGGGTCAATTCATCGACTGTAAAATTAGGTAAATCAATAACTTTATGCTTTTGTTCCAGTAAATCATCACCTCTTGTAAATTGTTGAATTCCATCCAAATCAACTGAATAAACTGTAGCTCCATCATTGGCTAATAAAGCTGCTAATGGTCTACCAACAATTTCACTACGGTTAACAACCATAATGGTTTTACCATAGAGTCTGTTTCCATAGTGTAAGATTTTATTATAGATTCCTAAATATTCCAAGATTTTAACTACGGCAAGTGGTGTACAAGGTAGAATCGATTTCTTGGTATTAGTAGGTGGATCTAAGTACCTAATGTTATGATATAAATTCTTATAGTAGATATGATTTAACCCTTCTACATCCTTTTCTGCACTAATCAATTGTTGTAAGTATTGATCTTGTAAGTCTCCAAAAACTGGAAAATATACCATAATCCCATGAACATCAGGGTTCTGGTTGGCATGGATGACTCTTGTTTCCAAATCTTTCTTATCAAGAGTAACTAATTCGTAATTAAATCCTAATTCTTGACAGGTTTTACTAGTCCAATTTGCATACATTAACCCAGCAGGGTCATTATTAGCTAAGAATCCTACGATTTTGGGGGTGAATGATAATTGACGAACTTCATTGGAAATTTCGGCTGTGTACAATTTGGCGATAGTTGACGATAAGATTGTTCTTCCTGGTGGCATTTTGGTTTAGTAGTTGTGTCGTGATTGTGTAATTAATTAAGTTGCGAAATGAGATGAGACAGAGTCAGATAAGAGTACTGAGCCTCTTAACCTAAACGTTGGCAATGGTGAAGAGGTCAGGAATGTTTAGGTATTTTAGTATAAGGTTCATACACGTATAATATGAGGATAAAATTATAACAACAGAACATCTTTAGTTGATAAATGTCATAGAGAGTTCGATATAATTTGTTTATTTAATTATATGGTGCGGCGCACATGGTTGCAAAGTATAAGTTTAAGGGTTTACTTCAAATGAGCCAGATTCTTATATAAACTTTGCCAAATAAAAGCTTCACTTAACATTAATTCCACATCCTTTTCACCCCAATTCAGAGTAGGTGGATTTTGTAAGAATAAAATAATCTCCTGAAACTCTCTTGACTTTAAATCTTCACTGAATTTTATAAGAAATGCTGCACATACATAGACATGGAAATGATTAAAACCCAAAGGTTGTTCCAGCAAATAAGTGTCCCACATTCTTATAATCAAAGGCAAAGGCAATTCTCTCATAAGTAAACAATTCATCCACCTGAATGAAAATTGAAGGAACTCAATTCCTTCTTGTTGGAAATGGTTAACTAAATCCAAATCAATCTTGGCTATCAAATTTTGTAAGTCATTAACTTGTTTTATTATCCCCGGCTGTTCATGGATATAATTATCGGTGATATTCTCCAAAAGCCTAGAAAGACACCAATAAGTATCAGCTTCAATTATACAATGAATTTTCTCATCTATTAAATCAGGGTTAATGTTGTCTAAATTGTAAGTGCTCAATTTAGGATCATCCATTAAAGCTACAGGTTCATCGAGCCCAGGGATAAATGTACTATAATCATCATCATCTTTGGCTTTAAGTTTCTGTAATTGCCAAATATAATTACCTAAAAATTGTTGATAGAACGGCGTCACCAAATCATTGATCCCTTGGACGTACCCACTGGCCGGATGTCTTATAGCCCAGAAATACAATACTTTTCTTAAACTCTTTTGTACTCTTGGTTCACTATAAAGCTTCATGCCTGGGTTAGTTCTTTTGACATCGATATTGATTTGATGGTATAATTGATTATCTTTGATGTTCTTAATATCATCAAAATTTACAGATTGTTCCATAGTATGAATCCCATCGATATATTCCTGACGTTTGATTTTAAGCGTGGATTGCTGACGAGATTTATTAGTAGGTAAATACCCAAGGAGAAGTTGCCATACCAATGGCCTTAATTGAGGCGGTATACCGTTCCAACTAAGTTTACGCAATTCTTGAATATTAACATTGGATTCTTGGCCTAAGCAGGTTTTAAATTTAGTGAATTTAGCCATTAATTGGTTAAGTTTAGTGACTTCTTTTGTAACTTTAACATCTTCCAAATCTACCAGAGGTTTGGAATTATTCATGATTGAAAGATCAGGATAGAATGAATCTACAAACATTGGTTGTTGATAATTACCTCCGAATGCTTTAGGGCTTTCCGTACCTTGAGGTTTGTCTTTTTTGGTATCGAAATTAGCATCCCAATCATCATCTAAATCAGCATACCTTGCACTTACCACTCGTTTACTTCTTGTAGGAGATGAATTTGTTTGACTTGATTTGGTAGGAGCCAAGTTTGTAAGGAATGAATTCCCACTAACTGATCTACCTTTAGATGGACTCGAACTTCGATCACGTTCTAATGATGTTTTAGAAGTGGTGGCATCATTTTGAGGATAATTTAATGATCCGTAGATACTAGAATTATCTTTATACTCTTTGGAGTTGGTAAGACTTAAATTCTTTAGAAATGTTGATAAATTCTTCCCTTTACCCCCTTTTTCTCCAAAGATGAACTCATTGGAGTTGTAAACTTGACTCATTTCTGGTTTCTTAGGCATGTTTACTTGGTGCGCACTATACGAGATGACGATGTGGTATGAGGTAGGACGACACTATGGGATATGGACTATGAAGAGATGTTCTGAATTTGATTTTGTAACCATTATACCATAGAAGAGAGTTTTAGGCTAATTTTCATTTAGTATAATGGCGTATCAGGAATTTCAATTGACTTACTCGTACATCATATGAGGTCATTTGTGGCAACTATAACACAAAAAGGTATTAGATCACCATCTCCCAATTACAACTTAAATTTTTATATGAAGATTATCAACCAAATCGATATAAAGTTGATATGAATCAAGGGTAACTGATCTTAAAAGCAGTTCACATAACCTATTCAGGAACTTTTATAACCTATTAGAGAACCTTTACCTATTAAGGATTTTATGAACCTTTCGGTGTCTATGGCTCTTTTGATTAAAAGACCTTTAGCACTCTTACCACCTTTAAAGGTTCTTATGACAATTCTAATGACACTAAAAGTGAATGGTCTAACATAGCCTTACAACCACCCGTACTCAGCCAGGGTTCATTGACCCCCGCACAAACCCTTGCGATCCTTAATCATGAACGAATCTACACCTTTACTAAACAGACCAAGGAACCATTTTTATACGGCAATTCTTGTATTATGTACTATCATAATTATATTGGGAATTTGGCAAATCCCCACAAGTTCCAACGAACCGGATACCCCTAGTAAATTGAATTTAAGAGTTTACACTAACAATATTAGGTACGATAATAAGCATACTGATCCAGGGGAAAAGTTATGGAAATATAGGAAAAGGTACGTTTCGGGAAGTATTAAGTTCAATACTGTTAATGAAGCAAATGTCGTTTGTTTACAAGAGGTTTTACATGGTCAATTGAAGGACATAATCCATGATTTAAATGGAGATACTTTAACTGTAGAACAACAAGTATTTGCAGAAACCCATGACTCTAATTACACAGAGTATGAAATCTTCCCCAATTCTTTGAGTTCAAACACATCAGAATGGAATTATTATGGAATTGGACGTACTGATGGAATTAAAGCTGGTGAGTATTCTCCAATCCTTTTCAAGAATCAAGAATGGTCAATTGTGGAGAATAAGACATTTTGGTTGAGTGAAACTCCGGAATTGCCAAGTGTAGGATGGGATGCAGCTTTAGAGAGAATTGTCACTATGGTCACGTTACAATCTAAAATCCAACCTGATATAATCTTGAACGTATTCAATACTCATTTTGATCATAAAGGGGTTAAAGCTAGACGTAAAAGTGCTCAATTGATCGTTGATAAGATGGATAATTATAACGAATACCCTAGCTTTTTATGTGGAGATTTTAATACTGAACCTTCAGATGAACCTTACCTGGTATTAGCCAGTTCTGGTCATAAGGATAGTAGAACTTTATTGACCAAGAATTTTGGATTTGATTCTACTTTCACTGGGTTTGATGGGTTACTGAGTTCTATTATTGATTATATTTGGGCTCCACCTTTTACTACCACCAAAGACCCAATTGACTCCACTGATCTGTCCGAACATTCTAAACCACCTTCTGGCACTCCAGTTGATTGGTCTATTAAAATTAAGCATTTTGGAATTTTATCCAATTTATACAATTATTACATGAGTGATCACAGACCAGTTTCAGCTGATTTTGAAATTAAACATTTCCCATTTAATCAGAAATAAGACGATTTATACCATCCTGATGGACCTTCTTATTGATGCTGATGTACCATTTTATATTGAATATCCTGATTAGCCGGATATTATCTGAGCTTAACACCGAATTTACATTACAAAAGAGTTAAAGAGTTATGTTCAATACAAACGTTTGTTTTATCTTAACACCTTTGAGGTAGCGAAGATCTAATCTCTGATATCTTCTACAGGTTGAAATCACCTCTGTGTTTAAGATGTCGCAGCTGCATTTGACACAAAATTGACGGAGTTGGAATAAAGAATAAGCTAGCATTAGTGTTTGTGTATTGTACCATGAATATTGTGCAAACGCCATTTCTCATAAATTCTGGTAAAGCTGTGTTATGTACTATAACATCTGCATAACACTATGTCGCTTGTTAAAGAATCTCTTATTTCTTAATTCAGTCCCGCAAGTCAGTAAACTCTGATATGCAGCATAAAAACAGTGGACGTCAGAATGTTTTCGCCATGATAGGATTATTCATATTCCCGGTTTTTAATTAAAACAAATTGATTATTATGGCTGACCTCTTGATACATAGAGAGGAGCGAAGAAGATAAGCAAATAATGAGAAAGATCAAAGATCCGAGGTCTGGTGAATTTATACAGCCAAAGAATTAGCAACGTTGGACGAAACGTTTAAGCCAATGGTGAATTATTTTTGAATTAATTGGATTTGCTCAAAGAGATGGAGTTGAACATAATGATTTAGCTTCTAGAAATGTTTTGATCAGTAATGGTGAATTTATTACTATCAATTTTTCCCATGGGTCTCTGAATTGAAACTTTTGATGGATCTCCGATTAAATTGCACCTCTAACTTTACGATCTGTGTCGATAGTAGGTAACCATAGTTCAAGACATACTTATCTTTTTGTGGGGAACTCTGCGACACTTACCGCAGCTATTCTGTATACGATAACGTACCCAACCACGAGTAGGTCAACATTTAGATTCCTAATTTGTCCGTATTGTATCAACTCCGTAAAAGGATCTGAATCTCTTGGCTCCCCAGGTTCTATTGTCAAACTTCCGTGGCCGAATTTCCACTCTAACATCTGAGCCTTTCTGTTAATTATGCGGGCGAGATTAAACTTTAAACTTTCTTCTTCCGGGATGTTCAGGAATTATACACTAGACCCAAAGCCCCTCCTAATTTAGAAGTCTTACCCGCCTATTCTTATAACGTGTACGATATTAAGCCTCGAATACAAAGCACAATCGTACTTACAAAGAATCATCGTATTCACCCTTCCTGACGGTAGAGTGAGGCTAACACTCGGAAGTATACTTCAGCTCAACAATAAATGTAGAACTCCCAAACTTATTCTCTATAAGGGCACATACTGTCTCAGATGATCCTATAAAATAATCCATTAATGTGGGGTAGGTTTTAAGAAGTAACAACATTGTACTTAACGTTAATGATAATCTGGCCAATATACAGGCCATGATGTATTTTCTAGGGAACGTACGACTTTGCTTCCGGGCTATTACGGATAAATTTTAGCAGGCTTATAACAGGTTGAGTGGGGAAGGGTTTAGGATTCGTTGAGTAAAGAAAGTAGGCAGAAGATTGGAAGTCAAAAGTGTTCAGATTTTGAAGTGGTAACAACGGACAAACAAATAACATGGAAAGTTAAAAGTTTTCACGGTGTGAGGGAAGAACTAGTAAAATAATACGATAATTAGCCAGACACTCTAGGCTAAATGGTAGCAGCACTGACTCTCCACATTAAAGTGGTGCTCGATGCCCCTCTATTGGACCAATTACCGGGCAGGAATAAGAGCGCAAGTCGAAATGAGTAAGAAAAAAATCAGGAAAAACTACAAAACCTGCCAAATAAGCCGCATTCAAGTCATCCTAAACACCGAATTATATATGCCAAACCTGTCTTAATCTACACTTAATATTATCATTCCTATTCCTAATACCTCTAAAACTATAAGCATTAATAATTCTAAACTTAAAGATCTAAACGAAACACTAAACTGGAAAAAGGGCTCAGATTCAAACTGTTGGAGAAAAAACCGGAGTTTCTCCGTAAGCAATGATTATTACTTAATGCGTATTGTTATCGTTACCCCAGTAGCCAGTAAGGTTGCCTTATTTAAAAAGTTAATTAAATTAAGACGTTTTTTTACCCCTTTTAATGAGCAGGTTATGTACTCCACATCATTTTAGCCCGGGATGAAGACAATGTATGTAAATTTGTTCTCTTTTCTTATGCATCTTTATTGATAAACATTTTTATAGTTTAAGGTTTCGAGATTTGAGGGGTGAGGCTGCTGCGTATAAATACTGCAAAAATTCCATCGATTTTTTTTTAAATTAGTCATAATGGAGTCTGTTAATAGTTCAGTGCTTAGTCACCATAATCGTAAGGTTATTAACCCTCCATCCTTCACTAGCCATGCTATAGTTCAATATATTAGTACTAGATTTTCAAGTTTATTTGTACCTCGTGAAGAGTTGCAACAATATACTTACCAACAAATTTTCAACCCATTTGCACCATTATTCAAATTAAACCGTCACCAATGGGCAATGTTCATGGTAGGGTTCTGGGGTTGGACTTGGGATGCTTTTGATTTTTTCGCCGTCAGTCTTAATGTCACTAATATGGCTGAAACTTTTAGTGAACATAGTGCAAAGGAAATCACTGTTAAACAAGTTAGTTGGGGTATTACATTAGTTTTGATGTTGAGAACAGTTGGGGCCTTAATTTTCGGATTCATGGCCGATAAAATGGGTAGAAAATGGCCTTATATTATTAATTTAGCCCTTTTAATTGTTCTTCAAATCGGATGTAGTTTTGTTAAAACCTATGAACAATTCTTAGGAGTAAGAGCCATTTTTGGTATTGCTATGGGGGGTGTTTTCGGTCTTGCTGCCGCCACTGCCTTAGAAGATATGAATGAAGATGCAAGAGGGGTTGTATCAGGAATTTTCCAACAAGGTTATGCATTTGGTTACCTTTTAGTAGTTGTTTTCCAAAGAGCTATTGTTGATAACTCATCTCACGGTTGGAGAGCTATATTCTGGTTTAGTGCAGGACCACCAGTACTTATGATTATTGCAAGACTTTATTTGCCTGAAACTGATGCATTTATGTTACAACAACAAAAATTAGCTAGAGAACAAATGACTGCTCAACAAATTGAAGGTACTCCAAAAAAGAAGACTTTTGCAAGTTATTTCACATTTAGTGATGCTGCTAAAAGGGCTATTCACACTTACTGGTTAATGTTTATTTATTGTATTTTACTTATGTCAGGATTTAACTTTATGTCACATGGATCCCAAGATTTATATCCAACTTTATTAACTAAACAATATAATTTTGGTGATGACAGATCAACTGTTACTAATTCTGTAGCCAATTTAGGTGCTATGTTTGGAGGTTTCCTTTTCGGTCATTTCTCTACTTTTATTGGTAGAAGATTAGCCATTATCATTGCTTGTATAATAGGAGGAGCATTTATTTATCCATGGGCGTTCCTTGATAATTCCGGTATTAACGCTGGTGCATTTTTCTTGCAACTGGGAGTTCAAGGTGCTTGGGGGGTTATTCCAATTCATTTAGCTGAACTTGCTCCTCCTCAATATAGAGCTTTCATTTCAGGGGTTGCTTATCAATTAGGTAATTTATGTTCATCAGCTTCTTCCACTATTGAAGCTACTATTGGTGAAAGATTCCCATTACCAGGTCAACCTGAAGGTGTCTATAATTATGCCAAAGTTATGTCAATTTTCATGGGATGTGTTTTCGCTTATGTTATCATTATTACATTTGTTGGACCAGAAAACAGATTGGCTGATTTCGATGTTGACAGAGATATTGTTTTAGATTTACCTCATAAAGAAGATGATTCTGATAATGAACTCGAACCAGAATCTAAACAAAAGGTGAATTACAATGAACAAGTTTAGTTACTTTCCTTAATATATTATGTGTCGTTACTTTTACTACTCTACTCTCTACGCCTGCCAGATTACCCTAATCTGATTGAAATCCCTACCAATTTATTGAACAATTTCCACATTTAGATTGCACTACACTTAAAATCATTCTTCTACTCACTATTAGTACTTGTATATGAGACCATCTCACTGCCAAAAAATAACGCGAATGAACATCTACTACTATGATCCATTTAGTGTTTTCCCACTAATCAAACCTAATTTGGATACTAAACTCCCGTTGACAAACTTACATTGGAAGTTCAATAACCAATTGAAATCAATACCCAAACTTCCCGTCAATTTCGTTGAAAAAATCCCAAGACATGGAGTTTCAATTAACTCCAATACCACTACTGACATTCATCTAATGTTTGTACAATGTAAAGATCTCGAGACTTATAGGAGTCAAGTACGTCCATTAGTGAAAGAATGGCTTAAAGTGATAGACCCATCATTCATACATGGCATGGACTCAGGATCAGTGTCGGTGAATTGGTTGATTGTATATTATAGTCCATATAAGAAGGACAAAATCTTCAAAACGTCGATCTATGAGAAGTTAAAAGTTGATTTCGTTCATGCATTTAAGTTGATGGAAACTAATGATAATGAATTGGGGAAATTAGAAGTTTATAATGAATTTGTGGTGGATTTAAAGAGTTTGATCTTACAGACATTTACTCATAGTTATAACGAAATAGAGCATAAATTAGAAGAGGAGCAGGCAAGAACCACAAATAAAGAAGCAAAAACCACAAACAGGGACAATGAAATTGTTAAACTTTTGCTTGGAAAGTCAGAGATTCTTAACAAAGTTTACCTTTTCAAAGAATCTTTGGGAGTCATTCTTGAAGCCAATAGTTTAGTCAATGATACTGATGATACCACCAATTTAAATGATGTCATTCCTGATGTAGAATTACCAGTGAATAATACCCTCAAAGTGAAATATGGGATATTTCTTAAACAGTATGAATTAAGTCGATTAGTTATAGAGAATGAGAGTTTGGCATCTATTAAGGCCATTCATCTATCAAATTTATTTCAAAGTTTGATCAAGATATTGTCAGAGTTTTTAACCACCAGCGATACCGAAACTACACAAGAAACCCCCAGGAATACTACAATAAAAACCCTTTTGACGAACATAAAGATCACCAATGAGTACCTAAACCTTGATATAACTGAAGAAATTCTAAAGAATGATATTGATTTAAGTCTGATTTATGAATTCAGAGGTGAATTAAGATTATTTCAAAGATTAAATGTCGTCAAATTAGCCCAATATTTAGGCTACAGCATCCATTATTTAACAGATATTTCATTTGATACCCAAGACCTCGGTGACGATCTTGACCAAGCTAAGAGATTAAATATATTAGCCGATCAAGATGCATTCCATAAGTATTTCCAAACCACAACCGAACTTGTAATCAAAGATTTCCTTAGTTGTGGTAGAACTAAAACTATTGATATGCTAAGTATAGATTTAGCATTTCTCAATTATCTGACCAAGAATTACGTCGAGTGTCTTAATATTCTTCAGGACTCGTACCAGTTTTACATCGATGATGGCTGGAACTATATGGGGAACATTCTTCTCGAAATTTACATCGATTGTCTAGAAAAAGTCAAAGGAAGGACAGAGATTTTGGTCAATTCATATATTAAACTCTTAACCAATTTCCACCTCAGTCATAATAAAGTCGACCTCAATAAGTTAAAATGCACAGCAGATTTATTCAAGGTTGATTTAACTGTAGATGTGGTAGTAGAGAACAAAATCTTTGGTATAGATCTAATCCCTACCATCAATACGGAAGACGGCAAATATTATATGACAGTTAACGTTCATAATATTTTCAATCAAACTAAATTCGACCTAATGGTTCTTGAACTTAACGGTGTAGAATTCAAACTAAAGTCGTGTGATATCAAACCCGGTAAAAATGAACTTAAGTTATTCTCATCTAAATTTGTGCTTGGATTCTTCAAACCAATACGGTTAGTAATAAGTCTTGGCAAACTACAATTAGTTCATACTTTCAAACAATGCCCTGAAATATACTTCCACCAATTCCCCGGGAACTTTAATGCCAACGTAGAGTTCAATCCAAAGTTCACTCTTGGGAAACCGGAGTTATTATTCACGTTTGATGAACCTGTTGATGATTTGCAAGTTTTATCACCCCAGGGATTTAGTTTCGAACCTTTTTCATTCAAAAAGGATACAAAGTTCGTGTTACCTATTACTGCCACTGAAAAGGTAATTGGTGTAAAGTTCAAGGTCAGTTATGGTGAAAATGTCTATATCATGGAGAAACAAATCGATACTATTTTGCTTCTTTCAGTATCAGTTCAAGATACTTTCAAACCAGATTCGATGTTCCTGAGGTTTCAAATCACCCCTATATCCACACCTATAAGAATTATGGCCGTGAATTTGATCTCTGATAGTGATAATGTTCAAAAACCATTGAATTTACCTAATACGATTATTGGCACAGATGAGACTTATTCGTCATTCTATAAGATCGCCCATACAATACAACAACACGATTTCAGGTTGGAAATTGATTACAGTTCCATTCATTCAGAGTGTCTTGGTCAATTGGCTTCCAAGGTAGAGAATCTGTATATATTCCATCATCTCATAGCGTCAAAGGTTAAATTTGATTACGAAGAGTTTTATAAGGGGAATGTGGTGGTTACCAATCACGAGGAAGTAAGTCATTTACTGAGTTTAAGTATTCCCAAACGAAGTTCAATAGAATCAAAGTCTGATGACATTGTTTCCCGAACCAAAAACAAACTCATAATAGAAGTACCGGTACCCAATGTAGATATCCTACAAATATTCCAATACAATTATAACAAAAAACTGGGATACATTGTAGGAGAACCTATTGACGTAGAAATAGCCATTGAAACCACTACAAAATGGGCAGCTCCAAAACCTCATGATGAAGATATGTCTATTCTCGCTGAGTCATCTTCAATTCATGAATCTGAACAGTTTGTTGTTGGTTTATTCAATGATGATAATTGGCTCATTTCTGGATTTAAACGTAAATCGTTTTTTGTGGATTTGAATAGACCTAACCCCATTAGTAAGTTCAAATTAGTGTTGATCCCATTGACTGTAGGAAAGATATATTTACCTAAGTTGACTGTAAAATTCGATAATAAGGATTTGAGAGTTGATAATTCTGTCATGAATGGATCGGAGAGTTTACTTATAGTTCCAGAATTAGATACTATTACTTTTTCTTTTTAACTTAGAGTTTATTCTAAGTGGTTTTTGGGTGGCTTTATTGGTCGGAGTTTTGTGGTTATGTGGTTTTGTGGAGATATTTTTGAGACTGAGTGTATATAAGAATAAATACTTCCATACCCTAGAAGCCTCTCAAAGTTTTTGGAGACCTCTAAATAGTTAAAAAAACATCAATTGATGAAAGTTATGGATAGAATTGGATAGAAAATAGTAAAAAAGAACGACCTCGGAGAGGATTGAACTCTCGATCTTGTGATTAACAGTCACACGCCTTAACCAGCTTGGCCACGAAGTCTATTTTTGGAGGGGGAAAAAGCGTTTTCGCTGCAGATTGGAAACAGGCTCGAGCGAATTTTTCAATATTCTGGACCCAAAATGGTGTTATTCCGTTTTGAATAGAACCATTTGATAGAGAAAGCTCTTATATATATATATGCTTATTTTTTATATAGTAAAAGGTGAAGGTTTTACTATGTAGTTGAAAAGATAGATTGTTCTCTTACCAGTTAAACTCTTGAATCTATCGTGCGGAATTTCGAAATAATTGCAAAATTAAATAGACACCGATTAAATTGATTCAGATATATTAAAAAAAAGATGGGAGGTTTTTCACTATTGAGAATTCATAAGTTTTCCTCCCATCCAGAGATTTAGTATATATATTATAATACACGAATTAGTTTAAAAAAAACAATTATTTCATTGGTTGAGATAGCATAAGATAACCAAAATACGATAGGGAGGGTCTGTCTGATTTTCTATATCCTCTTCGGGTCAGACTGGTATTTTTATCAAAAAACTTACTTAGAATTTCTTCAGGGCAACCGATAGTTTCATTCAAAACTTATTTGGGTGTCTATGGTAATAGATGGTGAAATTTAGTTAGGGCTGGATTTACCTTGTAGGTTAGTTGACTCGGTCTTGAATACCAAAATTCGTAATAATTCGTAATAGGATGGCTAGTAAAACAAGAACCTCTCATAGTCCATCAATTTCCAAGAGGAAACAATACCTATTGTTGATAACAAATACCCCAGCCAAGAGGATCAACATCCCTATTATTATGTTTACAATAAGATTATCTATAGACGTAGAAACACTTAAGACAGCTTGGCAGGTGTTAGGGTAACAATATTTGAGCCATTATTACAGCTGATCTAGCTTTATTAAGCCCAGATTATTTTCAAGGCTATTGTAATTAAATCTGTGTAATAAGGTTAATTAAGGTTAATTAGAATTGGATCATAAGTATAGAGTCGGTATGTGATACTTGCCAAGGGTTTAGGAGGTGGTACCTGAGTGGATAATTAATCACAGGGGCAGGTGAAGGAGATAATCGTACCATAAATTGGCTGAGCCCCAAAAGTATAGAACCATAAAAAGGTTTATCACAGGCACATCACTAAAGAACAAAAGGCAACCACTGTAGACAATCACAAAAAGGGACCACAAATACCTAAAACCCGATTGGAAAGTTTAACCAATAAATTAACCAATCAAGCCCAGAAAAATTTCTTGGTTATCAGATTAATCAGTGTACCTGAACAGAATTCTCACGCCAATATAGGGGAATGTACTTAAGCGTTTAGACATAAAACTGTCACATGTGATTCATAACCATGGTTCAGAGCGTTAGCTAACAAAGGATAAGTGGCTATGATGAACTGAGACACCCCTAAATTCAGTGGGGGATTGAAATAAGTGATCTATGTTCAGAAGACTAGAGGACCAGAAATTCTAATAATTATCTATAACTAACACTAATTCCATACTTGTAATTGTTCAAAGTATTCTATACGATGTTTTGATAATGGTAAGTTATTAGCTACAGAGTATCTAATATCATCAACCATTACAGGATGACCACAAGTAATGAAAGCAGTTGATCCATCAGCTTCTTCAATTTCTACTTTAACTATATCATCGATCTTTGGTCTACCTTCTTTGAAATTGATGTGATTCAATTCTGCCTTGATAGTTTCTACAAGTGAGTAAATTGTATCATCATCAGTAGTTTCAATTTTATTATCCTTTTCGTCAACACCTTCATTATCCTTTTCAGATTTGTCAGTGACTCTTTCCACATTGATAGAAGATTCTGAATCAGAAATAGCTCCTTTCAAATGACCAAACCCGTTAGTGATATTTGGTTGTGTGACATAAATAGTAGTATTAATATTAGTACTGTTTAAATTCTTTAATTCTTGATAGAACCATGCTAAAGATTTCCATTCTCTTATAATCCAGATTAATTTGAGATTACTATTAGGTTTCCTTCTAGATAAATCAATGACTTCACTATAAATACCTGGGATACCATTACCACCAGCAATGAAAATTGATTGATGATATTTACGTGCACTGGTAGCTTCACCATATGGACCTTCAACCAAAACTCTTACTTTTGTAGTTGATCCTGGGAAATGGTTCAAGTGTCTATAAAGGCCATGAGTAACACCACCTTTAAGTTTTATATACATAATGATATAATTACCTTCTTCTGAAGAATCGGTAAATGTGAATGGATGTGATTGCCAGAAACATGTAGGTCTAAGGAAATGAATAAATGCATGTCCACCTGGAATAGCATGCCAATAACTTGGTTTTGGAATAACCACTCTAAGAGTTTCTTCTGCTAATAAAGTAATAGTAGCTTCTGGTGCACCGAATACTGCTAATCTTGAAAATCTGATAACTCTATCAAATGCCCAAGCTGCGATAGATGCCCAATAGTATGGAGCGTATCCGAAAACAACAGTATGTTTGTAACCACCGGCGATAAAGAAAACAGCCATGATAATATGGATCAATAAGAAGATTTCATAAGATTTTCTTCTCAAGTATAAAAGTCCTTGAACTAATATAATACCTCCACAAATACCAGCTACGACCCCCCATTGAACGAAAGGTAAAACCATATGATGTTTATAAGACATTTTAAGACAATCGGAGGTGGTGAAAGTGATGGCATGTATAATCACTAAAAGTGCAGCCATTCTACTGACCCAACGATGATAAGTAATAAATGTAGCAAAGTTCCATCTGGTGACCCACTGTAAGAAATTATTTCTACCAGCAAAAAGCACTAATAATGGACAGATATAACCTACAAGAATTCCAGTTCTGATAGCTACTAATTGAGCGAGGTTACCTACTTTATTAGGATAGATAGAATTACCTTCAACATATCTAATCCCGATACCACTGAAAGCAGCACACATGACATAAAACACAAAGATAATAATTGATTCCATACGGGATGGAACAAGGAATGAATGTCTATAACTATGGGATTTGTGTTTACCGTAAGTGGCACTTAAAGTGACATGTTTCCTCCAGGCGTTAGAAATTGGACCTGTAAACTTATTAACTAACCCTGGCATCAAATAGATAGTCCAATTAACAATAGCAGCGATAAGTAATACAAGACACCAGAATGACATAATTCCGTAACCAAACCACTGAGACCAGTTAATATTCATAATCTTTGTGTACATAAAATTCTTATCGATTTCGAACTGATCAAGATCAATCAACACAGGGTACAGAATTAACTGAGTAGCATTGAAGCTGGAGTTCTTAGATGGATCTTGAATTATATCTTGGGTTCTGGTATAATTGGCCCAGAACAGGTCCATATCCATAGTGCTGTTAGTGACGGCGTTGCAAGTATAAATAAATTCGTTGATATATTTAGTATTATTATGGTACCCTTTTACCAAACAGTTTGTGAAAGTCCCAAATCCAGAATCTGTACCACAGTAACAATCCAATGGAGGACCATAACCATGACCTCTAACTGGTGGACATACTACAGCCGTACCTTCAATAGCCTGTTCACAAGTTTCCAAAGCTATATCAAACGGACTGGAAATTTCTGGAAGTAACACCAGACCTAATACCACAGAACTTAATATATAAACGTTGAAAAACTTCATGTCTAGAAAATTTTACTAGCAAACCATCAACCTTTATACTCATCCTATTAAATTACCATTGTATAATTGGCTAACTTAAAGTTCCCTACCTTAAGCTCAAAACCTTCTAGTGTTACAATAGGTCCTAAATCTTGGCTAGCCTAAATGGTAGCGAACTTTTTTTATCAGATCAATCAGTTGCAGGTGTCTTGGTCAGGGCACCTAATAAGAAAAAATTTTTCATAGACATGAAACGTTAATTCGTTATAACCTAATTTAACATGAACACTGATTTAAGAGCTTTACATTAATAATTTTCTTTTATTCTTAACAATAATGTTAATAGAGTATTATGGAATACAGTTTTCATTATCACAAATTTTCTTTCCAGTGTATACCAAGAGTTTCTAATGTGTACGAATGCATGGCTATTTCCGGTACCTGAAGAAGAGCAACTCCACTGTGATAATGCTAAATTTAACCACAGCACTTAATTTCAATCCGAGTCGGAATAAACCAATCACTTTAAACAATAGGGTTACATAGCCATGATCTCACAAAATTAAACACACTTACCTTTTCCGGAATGGGTTAAGTAATAGGTTAGTTATTCAAGGTTGGTAGTTGGTTATTTCCAGAGTGCCTTATGGCTTAAATGCCACTTGTGAATTTAGCAACGATTAGCCTCAAGTTTAGACGAGTAGTGGGCGGATAAACTTTATGTCAAACTTAATTGTCCAATTAGTATTTGATTTAAATGTAATTGGGTGGTATTTGAATTTATAGGGGACTTCTTAGTGATAGTAGTTAAGAGGAATTAAGATATTTGGTATGGAATGGGATTTCAGGATTAGGATTCGTGAAATTCACTAATATCATCATATATTCTATTTACATTCAATCATCAATCTATCAATACTTGATCAATGATGTTTCTTTAATGGTTCAATGACTAACTTATCAAAAGTATACATTTGGGAAATAGTGGTTTGTCTTGCTAATTTAGCTAATTCATCTATTCCTTGATTATAGAATCTAGTTATAGCATCATCTTGAATTTGTTTATTTTCCTTGAATGAATCAATGATTTTTCTTCTACTGTATTCACGGAAGTTATAATTGTCGAATTTTTGGGATGTAGTTAAGAGTTGTTTGTACAACTTTAAGATATCTGATTTTGTAGTCATGATGAAAATTTTATTAGTCAGTGAGGGAAGTGAGTGCGGGTTGTTTTCGGATCGTGAGATTGTATTTGTGCACTAGTCTATTTGGTCTACACACTGTGAACGTGTGCACAATAGTGCTGGTAACTCTAGACAACCAACACAGAGACTACAGAACACTTGTCTATTAACTATTAACTATACCCCCAAGCACCAACCTAAGCACTTGCCTCCTTAGCTTGCTTAGCCTCCTCCTTGGCTAACTTGTCCAAAGCATCTAATTCTCTTTGATCATATTGTTTCTTTGGTTTCTTAGAACTTGCTTCAGCCATCATCTCTTCGAAAATCCTTGCATCTTCAGCTTCTTCTGGCGATCTTTCGACCTTTGACATTAAATCCCCAATGAAATGTATAGCCTTGGCTCTAGCGTTACGGTCTTTTCTACCTAATGTCTTATCATTCAAAAGTTTATTACAAACTTTATTCAAAACACCCGTGACTTCGAATTTAGTAGAAGCCCATGCAGTGGCTAAAAACTTACCAGTGATCAATCTTTCCATTTCTGCCATTCTTAATTTATCTTGATCAGTTAATTCAGCTTTGGCAGATAAGAGCTCTTGTTCTTTCATTATTTCTTGCATTGAAGCTTGAGCATCAACTGCTGTTTTTAATATAGAGTACCCATTTTTGACTGTGGTAGCAGTGGATTTAACGTTAGTGAACACTTTAGATACTCCAAATGTCCTAGAAGACGATAACCTTGCATTAGCTTGATCTTTATAGATCTTACCGATAAGGTGAAGCAATTCTATTCCGAAACTTTCGATTTTCAAATCTTCGAATTCCTGAAGAAGTTTCTTCTTAAATCCTTCTAATTCTTGTGGTTTCTTAGCTACAGTTTCGTATTTTTCAACTTTTGATAAAAGTTTAGTAGCCAATTCTTCAATACGTTTTTGTTTCTCTAAACGGCTTTCTTCTTGAATCCTGATCATTTCATCCCTTTGAGCTTTGGTGAGCTTCTTCTTACGTTGTTGTGCTTCAATATTTGATAAATCTGAATCAGTTTTAATGACATTTGTTTTAGATGAGTTTTCATTGAGTGTTAAATCTGATACTGATACATCGGTAGTATTGGTACCAGTAACTGTACTACTATCAGTTCCAGTTGCACCAGTTGCACTTTCATCTTGATCTTCTTCTAAAACTTCAGCTGCTTTACTTAAATCATTTAACATACTCAATTCACCAATCCAGTCTCTGAAACTTTCACCACCGAATATCATCGTAAAGAACTCGGAAGGATCAATGTCAACTTCTTCTCCTGCAGCACGCTTCTCTTGTAATCCGTCTTTACCCAATTCATCATACAATTTTCTTTTATCGTGATCTTGTAAGATTCCATAAGCTTCACCTAATTCTTGAAACTTAGTGGCAGCCTCGGGATCATTGGCATTCTTATCAGGGTGTAATTTGATAGCTTGTTTCCTGTATGCCTTCTTAAGTTCCAAGTCGGTAGCATTGGGTTGTACTCCTAGGATATCATAATAAATAGTATCTTTTGCCATTGTGTATGGTGAATGAGTTTGTATGGGTGTGTTTGAGAAACGATGGCGACATGTCAATTCATGACTATGTCGTTATGAAATTCTTACTGAGCCTACCTAATTCTGAGACTAGATGTCGGGGTTAAACCGACAATGTCGTTCAACTATAAGGTAATTTTTGTAAAGAAAATAAAGATTAAAAGGTTCCAGAAACATGATCAATGTAACAACAGGGTTCTTTTACCCTATATTTCAACTTCTTAATTGTTAATATCGCAAGGCAGTGCCTAAGGTATGAGGTTAATGCTTCTCACTATGCAACCAATTTGCACCCAATCTTAGACTACCATAAGACTATGTAATCACCGATAACTTAACCATTTGAAATAGGAACAATACAAAGGGAGCTCATAGTACTATATAATCGGACTAAGTGATGATTAGATGGGTTAAAGTTGCCAGGAAACCGCTTTCAAAAGGGACGGATTTCAATAGTACGGCTTTGAAAACTACCGGTTCAGTTTCCGAGCAGATTCCGAGTTTTTAGCTGCAAAAAAATTGACAGCTCGGAATACGTTTTGACGCATATAGAGGTGATCTTAGAGGTATATAATGAAGATATCATAAGAGGTGTGAATTATTGACATGTCAGAACAAGAAAAAGGTGTTCATGCGTCTGATAGTAAACCGCCAGATGTCCTGGACCATGATATAGAAAAACCAGAGTCTATTCTGGAGTGTAATGACTCCCATTCCAATCTTGCTGATAAACTCGGTGATGTTCATACTAACATTCTTCCACGAAAGAAACTCATCATTACCTTATTAGCTATGTCATTTAATTTATTCACTCAATTTGTAGATGCTACATCCATAACGGTTGCATTACCTTCAATTGCAGCTGATTTAAACTGTGAAGATACCATCAACTGGGCCGCCACTTCAGCTTTTTTGGCAAATACAGTGTGTCAAGTATTATTTGGAAGACTTAGTGATATTTTCGGCCGTAAGACCATTCTTTTGACATCGTTATTTATTATAGGTGTAGCAGATTTAGGGTGTGGATTAGCTCAAACAGGAGTTCAATTCTATGTGTTCAGAGCGTTTGCAGGTATTGGTGGTGGTGGGATTCAAAGTTTAACTATGACTATATTAAGTGATGTAGTTACACTCAAGCAACGTGGAAAATACCAAGGGATTTTAGGAGCTTTTGTAGGGTTGGGAAATTGTGCAGGGCCATTTTTGATGGCAGCATTTGTGAAATCATCATCTTGGAGATCATTCTACTATATGATGCCAGGGATAGTGGCCTTACAAATGACATTGACGTCGATATTTGTAAAACTGAAAAAACGTGAACTTGATTCAATTCTTAGTAGGAAACAAAAGTTCATGAAAATCGATTACGTTGGGTTGTTCTTTGCAATAGCAGCATTGACATTTTTGGTAATACCTTTAAATGGAGGTGGAACTACTTACGCCTGGAACAGTGCTTTAGTGATAACCATGTTCGTTTTATCAGGAGTTTGCTTTTGTGTATTTATCTATATAGAAACCAAAGTCCCATTACCAATGATCCCATTAAGAATCTTTAAGTACATAAACTTGGATCTTGTCATATCCACTAATTTCCTTTATGGAATTGTTTATTGTTCTATCCAATTTTACATCCCATACTATTATCAATTAGTAAGAGGGTATAGTGAAATTCAATCTGCCATATTATTATTACCATTGGTTATAACATTTTCGTTATCATCCACATTGGGAGGATATTTAGTTGGATATTTCGGTCATTATAAATGGATCTTGATTATAGGGTATGGGAGTTGGACTTTAGGATGTGGGCTTATGTTACTATTCAATACCACTACCAATGATGGAATCATTTGTTTGGTGTTAATTATCACAGGGTTTGGAACAGGTTGGGCATTCCAGCCTTCAATGATAGCAGCTCAAGCCCAATCCAAGAAATCAGATAGAGCCGTAGTGATTAGTACCAGAAACGTTCTTAGATCTGTTGGTGGGTCAATTGGTACAGCATTAGCTCAATTAATTGTAAGTAATTCCATGTACCACCAAATCCAATATCGTGAAACTCATTATCAAGAAGATTATTCATACCTTAGAACCCATTTATTCAATACAGAAGCTGCTAATACACCAGAAATTCAAAAAATGTATGCTAAAGCTATAAGGTATTATTTTATCATGAACATTCCAATTATGGCAATGTGTGTTTTATGTTCTTGGTTGGTTAAAGATAGGGGGTTAATGTGTATTGATGAGACAGATGCTGTTAAGGATCAAGAATCAAAGGATCAAGAATCAAAGGATCAACCATCGAAGGCCTAAACAAAAAGACCCCAATTAATATCAAATAAACATAAACAACCTTCAGTCAATCTATTAAATCATTTATTAAATAATACTATTCAAATTATCATGTAAATTACGTAACATACCATTCAAATCCTCATTTTCTTCATACTTTTCATATTGATCATTCATATAATCTAAGTAATCATCATCTAATTCAATACCATATTGATGTAATGCAGCTTTAGCATTGGCTTGAAATCTCTTACCAGCATCTTTAGCATTATTTTTGTTTTGTTTCTTGGCTCCCTTCTTCTTATTTTGTTTCTTCTTAGCTTCAATTTCTTCAACTTTCTTTCTAGAATTAGCAGTGGCAGTTTTCAAGTTTTCTAAGAATGCATCAAGCATATACTTTTGAACTCCCAGTTTTGTGTATTCCAAAACATTTTCACCTCTATAATTAACACCTAAATTATACAAAAGTGGTATATCTTGTTTAAAGAATCGACTGCCTCTCACATAAACGGCTAATAACACAAACACTAATACTATGTAGAAGAACAGTCTGAAGAAGAATCTGATCAATTTGATCCATGATTTAATGATTCTAACTGTGACTCTATAAGCTACATAAATCCCCACAATGATTGCAACTATACGACTAGCTTCAGGGTATTGATTAAAGCAGTATTTAACTATTGTGATAGTATTACTTAAAAGGAACACTATGGTAGTGACCATAAAACTAATGATTTTTTCTATTATTGGGTTCATCCTGGAATCTTTTTTTTGGTTCGTTTTATACCCTTTTGTGTAATCCCCCAAATAGTTTTCAATGTTTATAAGTTCTGGCGATCCAACTCTATTTAAGTTCTCATAATAGCATACGCTTTATTCAGATAGGTCGCTTACCCGGACGGCGTATATATAAAAATTTTCAAAGATATCAAAAACTTCAGAAAGTTGCCTCCAGAAAATTTGGCATTGATAATACAGATCATCTACAAATAGTCGCCTTTTCGAAGAATTTATAGGTCTATGGCTCTCCTATTAAGTTAGGGACTCATGGGGTTATAATAGACTGGATGTGGTTGTAATGTATAATTACTTGAATGTTGAAAACTTCTGGACAGATTAATGTGATTATAAAGTATATCTTTAAGGTTTACTTACTGGTATCCCGTTATGTCACTACATCTGTATTCTAGGATTTATTCCAGGATGCAGTGGTGTTAGACTAATTTAGGCTATTGTTCAGACTATACTAGCTGTACTAGACTATTATCTACATCGTACCCATATTGAGAAGTAACCACTAAGCATTTCACACAAAAATAACTCACTCTTGGTATAATCCTCATTGATTTCATAGTTAGAGTCCTACCAACATCGTTCTATTTTACTACTTGCTATTTATACACTAATCGAACTTCCTTCTAAACCTTAATTCAATATCAGAACTTGATTTCCAAATCTTAGTCTTAATCGTCTGTAAAGTCATATTATTATCCAACTGTTGACCTTTACATTCCAACACCAACCATTGAACAGCAGGAAGTTTCTCCTTCATTTCACTGGTACGACTTTCGAATTTTTCAATCAAATAAGTTAAGATCTTTGAAACCCTTAACATATTATGACTTGTGAGTTTGATTGAACTTTCCAACACTGGTAATTTTTTAATCTTACGTTGTGATTTACCATTGATTTTCTTATCCGCAGGTAATGTAGTATAATCAACTTCCAATAATTGAAATGCAATCTTAGGACTCTCTTTTATAGGATACCTATCATAAAGAATAGGTTGACCTATCCATTTAGGTAAGAAAGTTCTTAAGTTTTTTATTAAGTCGTAATTGGCTTCCAAATTTGAATAATCAGATAATTCGTTGATTCTGAAACTAAACAAATCTCTCAAGTTACCTAAATCTGGGGAATTTTCAAATATGATTATTAACAAATCCGATGGTAAATGATCAAATTTAATTCTTGGTCTATATGGTAGAGGTTCATCTTCATTCCTTTGTAGATGCTTGAAATAATCTGAGTTATTGGAATATAACCTTAGAAGACTATCGGGAGTTTTATTAGTACTAGCCAATCTTTCCTTGTACCGAAGTTTGTTATCATTAAGAAGATAATTTATTGAATCCATATCATCAACTTTATCAGGTGACAGGATGAAATCAGTGATTTCATTACTTTCATTAATACTAGCAGCTGTACTATTAGCAACACTGTTAACAGCACTAGCATTATTACTTCTGGCTAGGTTCTTTAATGAAGTTGAACTTTTCCTACTGAATAAACTTAATCTTTCTTTAATATCTTTACTATCAGGTTTGTGGGATTCCTTTAACTTTTCACGAACTTTAGCATCGAACCCCCATTCATATAAAGCATAATTGTAAAATACAGAGTTCAAAAGAATTCTTGAAACTTGTAATCTATCATCATTTGTAACTTTGACTTTAGTATTCTTGACAGCATCCTCATTTTCTTCAAGCTTCAAGAAAGGATAACTATCGATCAATTCATCATAATATATCTCAACGTTATTGAAGTTTGTTTCACTCATAGTTACTAACAATTTCCCCAGTTTAATTTCAACTTCACACCAATTATTTAAAGTATCAGTGGTTTGGTATTTTTGGAAAATATCATCCATATCTTTTATACGCTTTTTGATCATTTCACTAGTGATTTCAATTGAGCCACTACTATAAGGGAACAGTTTGATTTTCTTACATATAAGAAGATCCCAAATTGCAATATTCCCATTGAGGTATAATACCAACATCGTCCTTTTATTGTTGAATAGTCTTTTAGCAATGACACTTTTAGGTGTTAATTCACAACTATAAAAAGGCTTCTTATTGAATGGTATTAATGTGATTTGATCTGGATTTACAGGGTTAAGTAAAATCTCTATTGGTGTTAGGTCCACCACGTCATCAATCTGTTGAGGGATCTCTTTGTAAATGTTAACAAAATCCATTGATGGACCTCCATTAACGTTCAAAAACATCGAATTGTACTGTGAGTTGTCAACTTCTTCGTTATTGGATGCCATGTTATTTGATAAGTTTGATTGTAAGTCAAAAGTTGTATCCATCGAGAAATGACTCACCAAATCATAAATATCTGAATTCAAATCATCACCAGTGGTTTTAGTATCTAGATTCAATTCATCAGGATCATATTGATTATCATAGTCGTGTAGATTTCTCAAGTATTGATAATTAGATAAATTGGTGGTGTTTGGAGTATAGTATCTATCCAATGACATGTCAGTTGATGCAAAGATTGAGTTATCATTTTCAATGGCTAATGACATAATGGAGTTGGTGGATTTGGCTACTAATGTAGACAAGCCTACTTTTTCAGTGAATTCTGACAGTTGGAAATTGGTAATTTCTTCCTCATGTACAAGTTCTGAAGTATCAGTTTTCATAATATGGCCTGCTTTATCAGCAGAATAGAAAACATTAAAGCTCGGATGATTCAGTTCCAAACACCAAACTGGATCATCATGAATATTGAAATTCTTTAAGATTTTAAAATTACGTAAATCCCAAAGCTTGATTGTTGAATCTGATGACCCTGAAAGGATATAATTATCATTCATTAACAAACATCTGACATTATCCTGATGACCGATCAACTTTTTTACAAAGTTATTACTATCCAATCTCTTATCAAAGATGTTTATAGTATTATTAGGACCTCCAGCACTAATAAGGTTGGAATTATTATTGGCCAAAGAATAGATCGAATTGACCGATGAAGTGTTATTCATATTTTCAATGATTTTGATAGGTGAAAGTCTTGAAACGTCCCAAAGAACAATTTTCCCATCTAACCCACCACTAAGTAAGATCTCTTGATTGTTAAAGTATGACAATTTCTTAACATAATCAGTGTGGATATTTTCGAATTTAGAGATGTTTTGATCCTTCTGGTTCAAATGAATAACTTTTAATGATAAATCTGATGAACAACTCACTAAATCATTATCGTTATTGATCAATTGTAAATCGTTTATCCAATCAAAATGGATATTATAATTACTATGATTACTATCAACTTTGAATTCCCCTGTAATATCATTATACGGAAGGGGTTTGGACGATATTGATGTTTCTAATTTGAGCAATCTTTCGTCAGTATCGAGGATTTCCCCAAATGTTGGAATTGGTGGCCCAACATCATTACCTCCGTTACTCCAACATTTTATAATACCATCTCTACCACCTGTAAATAATTGTTTACGCTTATTGGAATATTTCATGGCATTGATGGGTAAGATATGATTCTCATCGTCATCGATGTCTCCAATAACATAGGAAATTCCTTTCCTTATTCTTGAATTCGTCATAATTAGATGATATTTCTCCACTGAAGTTATAGGAGTAATCGCGATGTCGTGTTCGGCGATGTCGCCTATTTGCGGGCAATTGTATTTAAATGAATCTTGTGTCGTCGCTTACTTTCGTGTGTCGTATAATCCAGTGTCGTATATTTCTTTGGGGAATTTTGAGCGCACCAAGACTACTGAACCTCAGACTACAGACAGTAGTCAATCAGACACCGCGTATCTGGGATGCCAACAACTGAAATAGAATATTCAAAAGTGGTACCAATTCTAGACGGAACCGTTGAAGGTGATGTCATATCAACTGCTTATGGGTTATGTATACTAGAGATCCAAGGAGAATTGAATTATCCTAAAGTTATTAGTGAACAGGCTCAATATATTACTATAGATAATATTCATAAGGCTGTGAAGTTCGGGAAATTAATAGTTGATGAAACTAATTCTAAAGCAACTTTATTGATAAACGATTCACAGCGACTTTTGGGTCAAATTAAAGATTTGGATGTACCATTGGCGGTTTTAAAAGTCCCTAATAATGAAAAATCAATTACTATGGTAGATATAGTAAAGAGAAAATTAATATTTAATCAAAGGCCCTTACCTATTATGTGATCTTGGAAAATGTATGCGACCATTATGACCAAAAAATTGGATACTATTAAAGGTTAGTCATGAATGGTACTAACCATTAAATAGAGAGAGTATAATAAAATAGTTTTTATATATCAAGCCTGGGACAGGTGCGTAAATAACATCGCAAATCTCATATACTCTCACTCATCACTATGGATAAATCAGAAATAGAAGCACAATTGAAATCATCAATATTCCTCATGGTGTCGAAGATAATAGAGGATGAACATAAGTTGTTCCCTACGCCGATGTACATAGCATCTTTAGTTGAATTAGTAATGAATCAATTAATCAATTTAGGTGAAGATTTGGAATCGTTTGCTCGTCATGCTAATAGAAGTACAATTAAACCTGATGATTTATATATGGTAACAAGAAAGAATGAAGTATTGACGGCGGTGTTGAAGGAATTCGAACAAGAGTTGGATAATAGGGGGTAAAGGGTAGAACACAAGAGGAAGAAAGAAAAAGTACAAGTATACAAAAAAATGATCATATGAGTTGGTAAAGACCAGAATAACAGGCCCAAGGTAAGAGGTCAAAAATGCTGGCCCTATTCCCTAAAGAATGAACGACTGGACCTAATTTGGCCTCAATCCCTACACGTTAAGGACAGTTCCACTTGGTAACCAAGTAACGCATAAAGACGCGTTTCGCGTTTCGTGTAATTAAACCTAAATAGGAATGGTAATGAGAATATATAATCACCTCTTCGCTAATGCAGATTAAATCTCAAATTATTTCAATAGTATCATGATTAGAAAAAGATCCCAAGAGTTTCATACTAATAAAAGAACTAAGCTTTATGATACTACTAACCTCCTTACACCAGAAAAATCTCGTATACAAAAATTTGAAATAAAAAGTGATGAAAAACCTAAGAAATTAGTGTTTTTAACACCTCCTACTACACCTACCAAACAAAGTGTCAGTGTATATGGAAAGGCCAAATCACTCTTTCAAAGAGGGAATAATGACGTTAATAATGAATTGCAATGTTTGATCGGAAGAGAACAAGAAGGACAAATCATTAACAATTTCATAAAGAATACTATTGGTAAGAATTATAGTGATAGTTTATATATCTCAGGACCACCAGGATGTGGGAAGACAGCACAGTTAGATTTATCATTGAGTAACTATGGATCATGTTTCAATGATGATTTAATGATCAACAATAATAAATGTAAAGTTATAAAAATCAATTGTATGACAATTATCAAACCCCAAGATATTTTCACTAATATCTTGAAGAAATTAAGTACCGACAATAGTACATTAACAGAGTATTTAAACGAAGTACATGGTCACCAGTCAGTAATGGTAGTATTGGATGAACTTGATTCATTATTAACTAAAAGTCAATCAGTTTTAACTGAAATGTTTCAATTATGTAATCCTAAGTTAACTCTGGAATTGAAGACTAATTTTGTGATTATTGGCATTTCTAATTCTATTGATTTAACTGACAATTTATTACACAAACTCACAAATAGACCACAAACCATTAATTTCAAATCTTACTCGTTTGATAAGATCAAGAACATCATCACTACTAAACTTAAAGGGTTAGTAGAATCTGAAAAGGAAAACACTATAGAGAACTTTGTGCCTATAGTCAACACATCAGCTATCATGCTTTGTTGTAAGAAAATAGCTGCCATTACAGGAGACTTGCGTAAAGCATTTGATACTATTATTAAAAGTATTGAAGTCTTGGAAGCTGAAGTTCAAGCCACCACCAATGTAAGTGAATTGGATTTCTTCACAGCACCAAGAGTACAAATAAGTCATATTGCTAAAGTATGCAATTTGAATTATAACAATTACATATTGAATAATTTGAATAATTCACAGAAAACAATTGTTATTAACATGTTCAACTTTGAAGTGGATAACTGTAAAGTTATGAACATTAACAATTTTCAAGATTATTTCAATGGTAATAATGTCACTAAAATCAAAGGACCAGAAATGTTAGAAATCTTAACTAATCTCGATAGTCTTGGAGTAATTCATTTAGTTGATAACAAAGTATTAGGCTTGAAAGTTATTAAGAATAATATCAGTTATCAAGATTTAAAAAAGAGCATAGAAGGAGTAGAACTTTTAAGTAGAAAGTTATTGTAATATAATGTAAATAAATAGAGTATTAATAGGATAGAATAATATATAAAATAATATGCATTACTGTAACATTACCATACATTACATCAATAAAATTACAATCCCTTGTAGCCTTGTTTAGTTTTGTTTGTGGATTTGTAATAGGCCAAGTGATTAGGACCAAGAGTCTTTGACCCTCTTTGGACTCGGGACTTTGACCCAGAGATCTTGAATATAGAACATCTGAACCTCTAGATACAAGTACACTCCATTCAAACTAATAACCCTAATTAATATCCTTCTTCTCTAATGGATTATATCTTAAAAACTTTTCAATTAAATCAACATGAGTTAATACCATTCTTCTACAACAATATCTTCTTAATTGTAATTTATCTAAGGCATCACCTTCAGTAACACTATCATCTTGTAAAAGTTCCAAATAAGTCTCCCATTTATCACCAACAACTTTACCACATGAAAAACATCTAATTGGGATAATCATGTTTATAAGGTGTTACTGAAAATTTTTAGTGCGAATGAACGGGACATCGAGACATCGCATCGTGAAAATTTATACAGTACAAATATAACCTCAGACATGGATTGGTCATTATCTTTAATAGGCAGTGGTTCTGTAGTTTGTCCTGAGTATGGAGTCAGTGGATGCTATTCTGCTGATGGTAAGCACTTTCTTGCTGTGTTGAGTAGTGAAGTCCGTGTTTATTTCTTAAAAACAAGACAATGTATTAAGACCATTCCTATAGATTTAACCAATTTAGTTGATGTCAAATTGATTAATGATATTTTAATAGTGGTCGGTGACAAAGAAGTACATAGGGTTGATTGGAAACAAAAGACTCCTGAAATAGAATCTGATAACTTTGATTATACTATAAAAACTGCATATGTTCAAAGCGATGACTTGATGTTAATAGTGGAACAAGAAGATGGATTTAATCTTATTGATTACCAAGGAAATAATATAACATCATTTGGAGCAATTTCAAATATGTCCAGATCATTAAATAATCAATACATTGTCACTTTATCCAATAATGTTGTTAATAGATATGATGTCATTAGTAATGAAACCACTAAATTCCCATTCAATTATAAATCACCTATCATATCAATGGCGGTAAGTGATGAAGGTATTATAGCATTAGGATCTCAACTGGGTCCGATTCAAATCATCTTCAATGATAACCAAGAAAAACTTTTAAAATGGCATATTGGTCCTGTTAAACTGTTACATTTTGCACCTAATTCATCAAATTTCTTAATCAGTGGAGGTATTGAAAAAGTTATGGTTATATGGCAAATTGTCAATGATAAATTACAATTTTTACCTAGATTGAACGGTACTATAGAAAAAATCTTTATAGATGAAGAAAAACCTGACAATTACAATTTATTACTTAATGTGAATGATAAGAATTACGAATTATTAATTCTTTCTAGTGTTGATTTAGTCAGTAGGTTAACTGTAAATTCACCAAGACCTCAAAAAATCAGTAATAAGAACCATATTGTCAATGTCATGGAAGTTAACCCAAAGACTGATGCATTATACTTACCATACGATTCAGTTTTACAAATGTTCAATGTAAATAAATACGAACAGATTAATCAACAGAATTTAAGTCCATCTATTGGGATCGGTAAAGTTAGGAGTGAATTGAAATTGAACGATGCTCAAATCACTCATTTGAAATTCAATGATGTGGGTGATATAATGTGTACATTTGACAAATACGTTAACAATGATGATGATTTAAATAACGAAGTTTCATATGCTTTGAAGTTCTGGAAATTCAATGGATCCTGGGAACTTACTACCAAGATAATTAACCCTCATTATACCCAACCAGTAGTAGCCATGAAAGCTTTTGCTGATGGGTTTATAACTGTTGACAATAAATGTAACATACGATACTGGAAGTATAAAAAGGGATCATGGGTTATGACTAAAAATAAATTGGTCAATTATCCAGAAACCAAATCTTCAATCAATATCGAAACATCTCAAGATAATTCCTTAATTATTATAAGTTACGAGACCAATTTTGAGTTCTATACTGCCAACTTTGTCAAACTTGATATCAATTTGAACTTGAGTGATTCTAATATAAGATCAATTAAAGTTGTTGATGATAATTTGATTGTGGTTAGTAAAACCAGAATATCTTCATTCAATTTAGTGACATTTAAATTCAATGCCATGTTCAAATTCTCCCATAAAGTTCCAATTGGTGGCGATCATCTAATCACTGTTAACAATGGGATATTAGCATTATCATTAAACATGAAACAAGGATCTAAGGTGGTTTTACTTGATAGTAAGTTGTCCCCAATCAGTTTCATTGATCACTCTGAACAAATCATTTCCCTTGTAAAGTATACCAATTCATTTTTGTTCATGGATATTAACAAAAGAATGGGGTTGATCAACAATGGTTCAATCGATTTGGGTATAAATGAAGATATAGCGCAAGAAATTGAAAAGAAGACTAATGTATTGAACGGAAATAGTTTTGAAGATATCGAAATAAAGACATTCAATCATAATTCATTCCAGGATATATTTGATACTGATAATTTAGATGGATTATTCGAGAAGGTTATTAGGATAGTAGAGAACTAGGCAGAGTTCGAAGATCATTAACATTTATATACATGAATCTACATACATCGTGCACATCTAATACACTAAAGTATCTCTTCCCATCTCAGTACAATGGCGCAAGGTTAACGACTATAATTTCTTACAGCCATAATACTTTCAATTCTATTCAAAGCCAATCCTAACAAATCCTTTCTTTTTTGTAAATCGATATGGGCCTTAATCTTTGGATCTTCCATTGCAAAATTCTCAATTTCCTCCTCTGTCATATTAGTAAAGAACTTAACATCTAAATCACGGGGGAAGTTATAGTAGAAGTCATTCAATAATTCAACATTCAAAAATAAAATACTAGTAGCAGTCAATTTGTTATTGATCACATCTAAGTATACTTCAGGACAATGATATTTATTCTCTTTCTTCTTACACTTTGAATTGTTTTTTAAGAATTGGTATCTCATCTTTAATAACGATAATCTATCTTGTAAAAAGATCCCCAATTTACCCTTATTGATCAATGAATTGGAGAACCCTAAAGTTTCGATGGATTTGAAATCTATATCAGCAATTTGATTTTGATCCTTAAGATTCTTCAAATACTTGATAACTTGATTTAACTTTCTACCACCAATTTGTTGTTTTAAATCGTGTAATAATTCATCACAGTTTTTGATTTCTTGTTTCATCAAATTGATAGCATTGTCCTTAGAACTGTTCCATTCATTGTCTTCGATTTCAATTTCATATTTAAAAGGTTTGATACAGTTTTCTACTTGATCTGTGGTTGAATAGTATTTGTTAGAAAGAACAGATTTGGCACTATCTTTAACTGCATTCTTGGTTAATGGGTGATTCTTCAATTGAGTATTATCGACTAAATTTTCAACTTCTTGAAGTAAAATGTTAGTGATTAAACCGGTAGTTAATCTACCAATACCTAATTTAGTGAGTGAATTAGCTACATAATCTAGTTTCTTACTCCAAACTGGATCTAAATTACTATTGCCTAATTCATTCATATTTTCTTCACCATTCCAATAACTTTCTGCTAATAAGTTTAAAATTTTTTGATCTAATTCATTCTTAATAATTGATTTCAATTCTTTCTTACCAAAACTCTTACTTAATTCTTTGATAGTAAGTTTCAAAATATCAATATTATTGGCTAAATAAATAGATGGGGTTAATGGTATATCATTGAACTCGACTTTGAATTTATAATTGGTTTCTTCATACTCTCTCTGAATAGTTAAATGAGTCGGAATTAAATTATCCACCATACTACGTTCCAAGATTTTGATCAATTTACGTTTCAATACTTTTGTACCAACACTACAATTGATGAAATCTTCATTATGACCTTTGAAATAGTTACTTTCAAAATTCTGTTGAGCAACATAACTTTGATGACTACTCAAAGTCTTTCTTGTTAAGAAATTACTATTATCAGGTTTAGGAATTTTAGTTATAACTCCAACGTATCCTAATTTCAAAGGGTATTTTCTATTGAGTAAGATAGATTGTGCTACTACAGGGTCGACTAAATCTAATTTAGTGACTACACCAATAGTTCTTTCACCTTTTGGATCAGCAAACCTAGCAGCTCTTAATGCAGTGGAATTGGCTAAGTCAACATTGGCAGCTGATATAGCAAGAATAATATTTGGAGCTTGTAAGTATTTATCACATAAGCTTTTGATTTTCAGCTTCAACTCGGTAGGCTGGTCAAAACTTTCAATTTGAATGTACCCAGGCAAATCAACCAATGACAAGTCTGGAATCTTTGGTGATCTGATAGTGATCTGGATTGGATCTTCAGAGACGAATTGTGAGTTTGGAACTGCTAAATTTAAATCAACTAAAATCTTTTGAGCTTGCTTGAAATCTGATAATGTCATTTTCAATGCAGGGAATTCAATAATTTCTGAAGCTGATTCTGGTGCATTGACCAATGTTAATTCTATTGGTCTTTTGGTCACCATATTATCACCTTTTGGTAAGAATTCATGACCTACAATACTTTCCAAAACTGAACTTTTACCACTGGACTGTGATCCAATAACAACAATTGATGGTAATTTTAATTCATTGGTGGTGTCAATTGTTGATAAGATATTACGGATTTCAATCATTTGCTTGGTTAGGTTAAGCATTTGGTCATTAGTTTCATTATCATCGATTTCTTCATTTTCTTCAAGTTCTTCTTCGTCATCTTGATCTGACGATACAGCAACTGCTGCTGCTGTTGCCGTCATTGCTGCTGCATCACCTCCCCCATCACCTCCGCTTCCACCTTCACTGCCGGATCCTTCACCTCCTGAACCTTCGCTTCCTGCTGACGTGCTACCTTCGTTTTTGAATAATTGAGCACCTTTCTCAAATAAATTGCTAGTAAAGTCTTTAAAATCACCAAACTTATCCATAGTATAACTATTCATTTGGTCTACTTTATATGCAACATATGATCCTCCTGCTGCCACTGTCCCACCTATATACCCTGGAACTCTTAACACTTTTAAAAAATTGATATTTCTTGTGAACACAACATTCCTTAATACATTGTGATTGTTATTCAAAGAACCCTGTGCCGGTAATTTGTTAAGATTCCTTTGTATCCCATTCATACCATTTCTACCACTTGCACCATAAAATGCCCGATATGAAGAAACGTAAAAATTACGACGTAGATTCATCCCAAGCTTGTTTAACTCAAACCTAAACATGATCCCATACAATTTTATGTCGTAAACATCGCGAATATTAAATGATCCTCAAACAAAAAAAAAACTGCCTCCTGCCAGAATTGAACTAGCGACCTTTGCATTACAAGTGCAACGCTCTACCACTAAGCTAAGCAGGCTAATCTGAGTGTCTGAAAATATTGGAAACCCAAATCCCAGAAGCGTTCAAGCCAATTTTCCCTTTTCTCAGCTTTTTTGAGGCTTTTCTTGGGTCTAAGTTATATTTTCATGATCACAAACTTCCAAAGTATCTCTGGAGAGAGTTTTGGAGCGATTTACTCGAGATTAAAATTTTAGTCATATAGGGCCCCAAAAGGGTTTGGATTCAACATTTGTGGGTAACGCTGAATTCAACAGAGTGAACTGTGAAAGAGAAGCGATTGCTGCTGATATATGCAAGTGTATATATTTAATGAACAATGAGTAATTCCTAGTTAAAACATTTATCAAAATCAGTTAAGACGAATCTATATTTAACATCAGAAACAGCGACTTTCTTTAAAGCTAAGTTAACGTTTTCAGCATTGATTGGTAATTTTTCAATAATAGGATAAACTTTCTTTTCAGTAGCTAATTTTAACATTTTCAATGCTTCAACTTTTGTACCAATGACGGAACCAGTTAATGAAATACCTGAGAAAAGAAATGGTTCAGTTGGAACATCCATTTTTTCATCAGCATCCGGTAAACCAACAGTAACAAAATGACCTAATACTTTGATAGTAAAGAAGTAATCAGTGTAATTAATACCAGTGAAACTTGAAGCACAATTAACGATGATATCAAATTTCCTGAAATATTTAGTGTTCCAATCTTTATCTTCACCAGTAGCAATAAAATCATCAGCACCTAATTTCAAAGCATCTTCTTTCTTCTTAGAAGATCTTGAAAATGCAACAACATTAGCACCCATAGCTTTACCTAATTGAATAGCCAAATGACCTAAACCACCAATACCAATAACTCCAATAGTTTTACCAGTAGCATCATCACCTAAAACTTTATATAATGGAGAGTAAACTGTTAAACCGGCACACATCAAAGGACCAGCCATTTCTTTAGGATATTCTTCTGGGATTGGGTAAACGAATAATTCAGATGCAATAATATGAGAACTGTATCCACCTTGAGTAACATAATTATCAGCTTCATAATTCAAGTCGTTATAAGTTAAGATAGCTTTGGCACAATAATTTTCATTATCAGTCTTACAATCAATACATTGTTTACAACTACCTGACATTGGACCGACACCAACGCTTTGACCAACTTTAATTGAAGTAACGTTGTCACCAACTTTCATGACAGTTCCAACGATTTCATGACCTGGAATCATGAAATCACCTTTATATGGACCCCAACCAGCACTAACATTATGATGATCCGATCCACAGACTCCACAATATTCAATTTTAATTAAGACATCATCATTTAAGAACCTTCTTGGCTTGAATTCTTTCAATTGTAAATTATCACAAGTTTCAGCAGATTCTGAAGCAAATCCTTTAAATATTTCTGGAATTGACATTGGCGATACTCTTAATTCAATGGAGGAATCAGTGACTTTATATACTTTGCATCGTTTCACAAGAATAGTTCATGTCGCAATTTAGCTTTTCCGTGTATTGTGTTTATCAACAGCAAACCTTAGTATCGGTAATGCCTATAATGGTGCACCCCGTCCAGACATCAAAGTTGAAATCGCTTATTTTGGTTTTTCCCGAACCGAGTGAAAACAGGTGGCTTTTATCCTAGTTGTCTGAAATGTTCGAACGCATCTCGGATGTTACCCAATACAGTAAACACGCGAATTCTATTAACGTATATTAATTAAATTAAGTAAGGCCCGCAAATTTATACGGATTCGGTTTTTATGTACATTGATGAGAATTTATCAAGTTCTTGGTAAAAGAATTTGATGAACTTATCAAAGGAAACGTGCTTGTACTCTTCAAGGTTTGACAACATGATATTTAATCCACCATCAGGGGTTGAAGTCGAACAGAACCCGAAAACATTCCCTGTACCAATGGAACCACTGAAGATCAAATCATCAACTTTCCATCCACGTTGATTGATGTTTACTAAACCAAGATTGGAAATCTCGAAAAAACAATCACTGTCACCAGGTTCATTAGGTTTAGAAAAATGATAAGGATTGACTACATTGAGCAATCCAAATCTTTTGAATATCTGTCTTTTGGCTATAGTCTTTTGAGAATACTCATTATTAGTCTTCATCAATTCAAAGGACCTTTCATTAAGTTCTAGAATTGGTTCATTGGTTAAGTATAATCCAGAAACCATAGCTCCAAATTTAGTATTGTCCACTTCTTTAGGGAAATATCTTCTTCCGGAAACTGGGATAATAGCACGCATTGATAACGGAGTTTTAGAAAGATCACGAACTATAGTATGTTGTAAACAGTAATTTAAAAAGATCCCTAAGAAGGAGGTTAATGTGACTTCCTTACTTTTTATGACCTTTAGTAATAATTTTAGTTGTTCACTGGGAATATTGATCCTTCTAAACTCTGTCTTATACAGTTTTTTATAGTAAGGTTTAAAAAGTGGAGCTTTGTTAAGGTTGGGATAATTCTTTTTAAACTTATGCTTATAACTATTCTTAATAGACAAAGGCACAGCTATAGAAACAAGTTCCTTTAACAAGTCCCAGTTACTATATTTGAATAATCCAAAAGGGTCATAAGGAGCAATTTTAAGGTCTTTATTAAGGGCATATAATTGTGGTTTAAACTCCAAATCTGGATTGGTTTCACTTGCAATTGCAGCAAACTCTTTATGGAAATTAGCACCGCTCTCTCCGTCAAATAATAAGTGATCATTAATGAATGAAAGATAATTATCGTTGAACACTATAACTTTCCAAGTTGGTTTATCGATGTTAGTTGGGAGTGAGATCTCATTTAAATATTCAAATTGTGTATCATCGAACGCCTGATCCCTGAATACCACTACATCATCGAAATTTATCTCACTAACTGATGTTAATTCATAATTTTTATACCATTCTTTAATATCATCTGAATCGTTTACTTTTTTTGGGAAAAGTGCAAATATTGGAAATTTTTCAATTAATTTGAATAAAACATTTGAAATTATTTCTTTGGTTAACGGCTGACTGTAATGACCTGTAAGTGCAAAGTTAGTATATACATGATGATTATTACGACAAACGAAGAATCGTTCTATACCACCTAAAGGTCTCAGCATTAGGTCGCGGTGATGACTAAGATCTCAGTACCGATGCGGTTTTTATTATCGGTTGCCCCTATTATTGTCCCCCTATTTTCGAGGTCTCCTATTCTACTTGGAATTGTAGTAGTTTGTAAACTGATAAGATATGAGTCACACTTATCAATTCAACTTGTAGTCGAAGCAAGTTATGGCACTTAAGGCTCTTTATATTTAAACTTTACAATGGTAACACCACAAGAGAAGGAATAAAATACGTAACCTTGTCAAAGGAACAGATTAAATAGTTTTTGAAAGAAGTTCATTAGCATGAGTCAGCATCAACAAGCATAATGTAACATCACGCACCGCCTATATGTAAATATATGTCTATCGCACGGCTGTGAAACCATAACCATGTGAGATTCTTAGTAATAAATTGCCGGTTTTGACTCAATGAACTCGGCTTGATGCAAGTGAATAACCAAGATAACGCTTCGGTACAGTTTAAGAAAGTTCTAAGAATAAATATATTAAATAATTACATGCAACTCATTAAAGTTCTATAAGCTTTGAAAACAAACCCGAAACAACACCCGACTGTTACAATAACAGTTACAGCACCATAAATAGCACCCAAAACTTTAAATGTTAACAACTCAAACATCTCTCCTAGTAATGTATTACTAATAGCCATGGTACCCAAAGGGAAAGTCATAGCCCAAAATCCTGAATGATACCTAATTAAACCAAACCTTGAAGATACCGGTTTCACGTGTTGGAGGTTAGGATTTTTAGTGAATACCTTCAGTAATACTGTAGTGACCGCTATTAAAGTATTGAAGAAACCAAATGCAATTAAGAAAAGACCAGCCAATGAACATGTGACTAAAATACAACTACTCAATATTGATGAATCTGTGGAAGCGTCACTGATTTGGTATTCGTCTACAGCACTGGAGTTGTTAAGAATAAGTGAATGGAAATTTTTACCACACCATAATATTGAGAATGCCCCTTGACCCAAGAACCCAATTGGGATAAAACTAGTGAAAACTCCAGCAGTTTGAGGAGTTTTATGAATAAGGTATCTATGGAAAATCAAAGTTATAGTGATAAATGACATTGCAACAGCAACAGACCAAAGAACGTAACTACAAACAATTACGATAATTTGTAATTTTACAGTTGGTAAATCAAGGGCGAATAATTGACCTGATGAAGAACAAACCATCAATGCAACAATTGGTAAAAGCAAAACAGGTGTGAATGTATTCTCTATAGCAAAATGACCTTTTTTGGAATATTCTGATCTAACAATAAATGTAAAGTAAAAAACTATGAAACTTGTATAAAGACTCAACACTACTGAAATCCACCAAAGAGTGAGGATACCAATAATAAAATCTTTCTTGGTAATGAAGTATAATTCATTAACAAGGGAATTAAATGCCATAGGATAACAACCCATAAATGGTGAAACTGCAGGATTCAAATGAAGATCTCTAATCTTCTTAGGGTACTTTATACACAGAATTACCAAACAAGTAGTGTTTGCGATAAAGAAACAAATCCCTACTGCCCAAGTAATATAACTACAAATCTTCAACCAATGACTTGGGAATGAATAATTATGTAAGATAGCTGACGATACACCAGTTGCCATAGAACTTGCAAACCAAGCTGGTTTGAAATTCTTGATTAAAGCTGATTCTAGTTTATAATTGAGTTTACCGAGGAACGTGCAATTGTTATGAACTTCACTACCAGAATCATCACCACCAGATTTATCATCATTATGAGTTGAATCAGTGGTGTTGTCTAAGTGTTGTATAGGCGGATTTGCAGCCAAATCGGTTGCATCATTTTCCTTATTTGACATATTAGTGTAAATGTAACTGTGGCAGTATACTGAAAAACTGTGGCTTCAGATGTGTCGTATTAAGTGATAATCAAGGGTCTTTTTGCAAATTAAGTTAGAACGATGATTTAACAGCAGCAGGAACGGGGTAGATGACTTAGATCTTACCTCGATACTTTGTAGTAGTTTGAAATATCGTTTGTTATTTTAATCTAAAGAAGTCGTTGAAAATTTATATAAAAAGTGCAGATGAAGGGGGATAAGGAAAGCGGACATACAGATGCGATAATTCGCGCAATTCCACTTGGATAATGAGCGGGAATGACTTAAAAGGTGTGATCAATGTCGCTTAGTGTCGTACTACGCAATATCACGTTTTTTTGTGCAATCCATAAATTGTGGTATTTTACCATAAATTATTGTAACCAGTTTTACATACCCGATTTGGGATTGACAGGATTCAAAATTAACGGTTTAGTTGGTGATAACACTATAAACAAGTACTTTTAATGATAGGATTTTATAATAAACTATAAATTATGGTTCAACGACAATGAGCAAAATAACATTCCCAATTGGGTTAAAAATCCCTATCACCAACAAGGTTTGGCCAATGGACCAATCAAATTTCGTAGGCGGGTAGTGGGCGGACATTGACAACGAGCGGGCTCTAGGCGGACCTGCGAATATTTAAATTTGAGATTTCGCTCTTCACAAATACAAATCATTGTACACAAAAATGGTAATGTTAACTGTTAATAGATCCAATACTCCAAATCTTGATAAACCTTATATTTCAAAGGCTACTGAAAGTCCACACAAGCATGAACAAATTCCTCTTGATGAAGACAAGCCAGATGAAGAAGAATTCCAAGGGAATTTAGGTAAGCTTATCAAAGAATTAAAAGTTTTATTAGGTAAAAAGGGACTTTCAGCTGATGAAATAGATCACCAAAAAATCGTTGAATTAATGGAATCTACTCCATTAACCGAAGAAGAATGGGGTAAATATGCATTACACGATCCATCAAGAAACTATTCACGTAATGGACTTGTTAATATTAATGATAATGCTAATTTATTGATTTTGTGCTGGTCACCAGGTAAAAGTAGTGCTATTCATGATCACGCTAAAGCTCATTGTGTTATGAAAATATTAAAGGGGAATTTAAAGGAATCATTATATAACCTCGATACTGAAAACGGTAATTCTAACGTTACACTTAGTAAAGAAACTGTTCTTGAAACTGATAAAGTTGGTTATATTTCAGATGATATTGGATTGCATAAGATCAGTAACCCTGATAATTCAATGTCAGTTAGTTTGCATTTATACACTCCACCATATGCTTCATTATATGGATGTTCCATGTATGAATTAAATGGAAAGAAACATCATGTTGATATGAGTAAATACTATGGATGGAGAGGAAAGTTAGTTAACAAGTTAGGCTCCACTTGTTAGGTGATACTTCTACTATAGTTGCTAGGGCTTGCTAAACAAAAAGCGGTGATAGAGTTTTTATGGATTATGGGTATATAGATAAATATAAGTTGCGATAAGGGTATAGCCATGTGACAATAGTTTTAATTGTAACGCGGGCTGTAACTATAAACGGCTGTAATTATAATAGGTTGTAAATATAGCGTGTGAGTGATTTGAAAACCCCTCATTATTTACATTACTTCACCCAAAATCACTCAACCAATGCCCTCAACGTAATGAAACACCCCCAAAAGAGTAATTATACAATAACATAAAATAACTCACCTTAGTAAGCAGCTTACTAAGCCATGTTTATACGAGATAACAAGGAGCAAATGCTGCGAAAAATTTTTCAGTTTAACTACCAAACGTTAAATAAATACCTCAATAACTAACTCGATTTAGTGATTGAAAGTTTAGCAACCACAAACAAAAGTTTTAATTCACTACTAAGAAAGTGAATTTTTTTTCCCAGGGAATCTTTATAAATTCTACGTGAGCTGCCGCTTGAAGTTTATTAGAGATTTTGCTCAATATATTTGAGCATCCATTGAATAGGTAGTATAAAAAGTCCCCAGTCCCCACTAAAGTAAGTAATTAAATGACGTGCCAATTTGAAAATCTTGACCAAGAAAATGATGTCAAACCAACTGAGATCATCAATGCTATGAACAAGAAAGTTCATGATCCTAATTCTGAAGATGCGTTCTTTGTTTTAGACTTTGATGAAATCCGTGATTCAGTTAATTCATGGAACGAAAAGTTACCTGGAGTTGTTCCACATTATGCTGTCAAATGTAACAACAATTTAGAAGTTTTGAAATTAATGGCTTCGATGAATGTTAATTTTGATTGTGCTAGTAAGCAAGAAATTGCTACTATCTTAGAGCTTGGAGTTGATCCTAGTAGAATCATTTATGCTAATACTAGTAAACCACTTCTGCATCTTAAGTACGCTAATCAACAAGGTGTCAATTTAACTACAGTTGATAATACCAACGAGTTATATAAGTTGAAACAATACACTCCAGATATGGGGATTTTAGTTAGAATTATTACTGATGATGAACTGGCTCAATGTAGATTACTGACCAAATTTGGTTGTGATATGACTCAAGCTCAGCAAATCTTAGCTATTGCTAAAAAATTAGACCTTAATGTTATGGGAGTCTCGTTCCATGTTGGTTCTGGATCTGAAGATTTAGAATCTATTCATACTGCCATTAAGGATTCAAGATTAATCTTTGATCTGGCTATGAAATTGGGATTCCAACCAACCGTCTTAGATATTGGTGGAGGATTTCAACGCTCTAATTTTGATGCCAGTGCTTCTATGGTCAATCATAGTTTAGAAAAGTTTTTCCCAGCTCTGTTCATTGAACAATTTGGAATTAGACTTATTGCTGAACCAGGAAGATTCATGGTTAGTAATGCATTTACATTATGTTGCAGTGTTATTTCCAAAAGAGATGTTGATGATGGAGCCATGATTTACATCAACGATGGTGTTTATGGGAACTTGAATTGTATCATTTTTGATCACCATGTTCCAACTCCTCGAGTTTTAAAATCATGTTGTGATGCTGAACTGGTTGATTATGAATATTCAATCTGGGGCCCAACATGTGATGGACTTGATTGTATTACCAAATCAGTCAAGTTACCTTTTAAAATCGATATTGGCGATTGGATTTACTTTAGAAATATGGGAGCTTATACTTTAACTTCCACTAGCTCATTCAATGGATTTATTAATGATAATGAAGTTATTTATTTAAATCAATAGAATATAGATGTTTTGTTTTAACTATGAATTTTAGTGTAAAACGGGTTATTTCTGTGTAAAAAGGGTTATCTCTGTTTGTATTTGTGGTCATCCCTCATTCTCTATAAATTCTGTTCGTTGATTTGAAGTTCAACATTTGTGGGGCCTTGATGTTTTGGAATGGCTCAAACAGTGTGTAACACCACCCGAGACCTTTAAAAATTCAAGGGGAATTTCCCTTCACCTTTCAATTCATTCAGATTCATCGTCGGCAAACTTCTCTACATTTCCTCTTGATTCAAGCCTGGATCCGCAAAGGGCCAGTCCGCGCCAACGTAACATCACCTCAATTCATTTGAACCTCTTAACATGAATAAGGATCAAACTCAATTACAAATATCAAATGCTATAAAAGCAATAAACAAGAAGGAGACTGCCACAAAGGACTTTTCTCAATATGAATTAGAAAAAGGTGAGTTCATTAATACTAAAGAAAGAGCTGTCACACTGGTAACACCTCCTGCTACTTACAACCCTGAAGATTCCCAGGTTTTTTTACCTAATGGGTTACCGAACTTGGCGTTTCTTAAAGATCATTTCTTTCATGAAGGTCGTCTTCGTGAATATCAAGCAATTAGAATCATTAGAGATGCCACTGACTTATTATCAAGTGAACCAAATTTATTAGATGTCCCTGCACCTGTTACAGTTTGTGGTGATATCCATGGTCAATATTACGATTTAATGAAATTATTTGAAGTAGGGGGTGATCCTTCACTGACTTCATACCTTTTCTTAGGTGATTACGTCGATAGAGGTTCATTTTCAATAGAATGTTTAATTTACCTTTATGCTATAAAACTTACCTACCCTGATACTATATTCATGTTACGTGGTAATCATGAATGTCGTCATTTAACGGAATATTTTACATTCAAAAATGAATGTTTACACAAATACAGTGAAACCTTATACGATGAATGTATCAATTCATTTAATAGTTTACCATTAGCAGCAATCATGAATAAACAATTCTTTTGCGTTCATGGGGGTGTTCTGCCCGAATTGAAGAGTCTTGATGATGTCAGTAGAATAGATAGATTTAGAGAACCTCCAACCAAGGGACTTATGTGTGATTTATTATGGGCTGATC
Source organism: Yamadazyma endomychidarum (assembly GCA_030582775.1). Lineage (NCBI taxonomy): Eukaryota > Fungi > Ascomycota > Pichiomycetes > Serinales > Debaryomycetaceae > Yamadazyma > Yamadazyma endomychidarum. The sequence continues at coordinate 227,306 of JAJMGY010000011.1, forward strand.
CCGTAGAAGAATATGATGATGATAATATGGATACTAAATTCGTTAGAAATACAGTTAGAGGATGTTCTTATGCTTTCACATATAGAGCCTCGTGTGATTTCTTAGAAAAAACTGGACTTTTATCAATTATAAGAGCTCATGAAGCTCAAGATGCTGGTTACAGAATGTATAAACGTACTAAAACTATGGGATTTCCTTCATTATTAACAATGTTTAGTGCTCCTAATTATTTAGATAACTACAACAACAAAGCAGCTATATTAAAATATGAAAATAATGTTATGAATATCAGACAATTCAATAGTTCACCTCATCCTTATTGGTTACCTCAATTCATGGACGTATTCACTTGGAGTTTACCGTTTGTAGGTGAAAAAGTTACCGACATGTTAGTGCTGATTTTGAATGTTTGTACCGAAGAAGAATTAAGTGAAGATAAGTCACAATACGATTACGAATATCAAGAATCTAATCCTTCATCACCGGTCGAATTCAAAAATTTCAATTACCCTGTACCTTCAGGAGTCCCATCTGATAATAATGCACCAGTATCACCACCTACTAAGTCAGGTGAAGGTGTACAAGCTGGAGCTGACACTTATGAAGCTAGAAAGGCAGCATTAAGAAACAAAGTCATTGCTATTGGAAGAGTATCAAGAATGTATGCTATCTTACGTCAGGAAACTGATGATGTAGCACGTTTGAAACAATTGAATAGTGGACAATTACCTAAGGGAAGTTTATTACAAGGATCTGAAGGATTAAAGAATGCTATCAATAGTTTCGAAGAAGCAAGAAAAGCTGATATTCACAATGAAAAATTACCACCAACTAAGGAAGAACAGTTCGAACAAGAACAGCAAAGGAAACAACAAATAAAGAGAGAAATCAACGATGAAAGTAACAATAGTCCCGTGTTTCAAAGATTGATTAGAAGGCTATCCAATCCATCAGTTAACCCACCTGGACAATAATCTACACCAAGAGACTATTTATTTAATTTATATCATACCCGTATTACTCTAAAATTTTGAGTCTTTGTGTAATCTCTTTTGTGTACAATATCTTTGCAGCTGTATTTGTGTACCCATAAACTCGTGATACACAGATGGTGCGACTATGAAACCAACATCTGAACCAACTACAGAAAATACAATTTTCTATAATGAATACCAGTCGTCATTCCCCGAGAAGTATTCACTTGATGATAAATTAGTAGTGTTTGCCAATGGAGTTTTCCAGCTCGAGCTTGTTCAAACACCCACGGTGGAGGTCAATATCAGCCATACCATCCGCGACTTATTGAATAACGTGGTATCAATTTACGTGATAGCGGATGGATTGGTCGTAGCCAAGGAAGGAAATGCCATTGAAATACCGTTCGTGAACATGACATTATATGCATTAAGACAACTGGAACAATTATTATTGCAAATCCAAAGTAATGAATTAATACAGGCCCATTCCACTGAGGCAGTTGATTATGATCCAACTATAGATTTAGTATTGACCCCTAGTAATGGTACTGGCAGATTATTTGCTAAGGGGTGTAGCATTCAAGAATTATACCAAGCTATGAATCAATGCAGTAGCGAAGAGTTGCCTGAAGAAGATATGGCAATATTTGAAGCCAATGATCAAAACGTAGAGGATATCGAATGGAGCAACACGGGCGACGCAGATGATTTAGGTGAAGAACCAGGAACAGATAATGGAGGTGCTGCTATCAATGTGGATATAATAGGACCAGCTTCGGGGGTCAAAAGAGGCTTGGATGATGATAGCTCACAGGGTTCAAAAAGAAGATAATGTAATAATATATAGACTATTTAATGCTAAGATCATACAATATGGTCGGCAATATTCTCTAAGTTGCTAACATAATGAAGGGCCTCAAAAGTACCGTATAGGGCTCCATGTACCATCACGTGTACTAAAGCCTAGTGATGACACCACACATGTCAAAAACGGCTCGGAGTGTTCTTATACCGCGATTTGCTCTGACGTTAGTGCTTAAATATAATGAAGGAGTTCAAACTCCATTTTGCTAAACTTAGTCAAGGCCGGATCATTAAGTTAGATGATCCTTACTGGCCCAAATACTGGGAGGAACCAATTTCCCCCATAGAATTAGCAGAGCTAAATATCTCAGAAATACGACAGGTAAGAGACTCCAACCTACTTAACTTTCAACTGTTAATATTTAACCTTAGTCATGAGTTGACGGGGATACCAGGGTCCGAAATGGATGGAGGCAGTTCACAAATCAGAGTTAAGATCACGACATTGGCAAAACTCCTTATAAAATTTATCCCTTTCTTGTTAGAATTAGGCGACGATGCAATAGAATCTGTGTTTGTGAAACGTTTCGATCCATTGCATGGTGTTCTTCAAGGTTTGAATGCAGAAATCACACCACAGCAGGCTGGGTGTAATACATTGGCAGAATCCCTCGTCACATCCATTAACAAACTTCTTTTTACCCAAAACTTCACAATTGGAAATTCTCCATTATGGGAACCAGGGCTTGGCCTTAGTTCCAAATACCAAACTCCAGACTTGATTATGGAATCACATAGATCTATATTATTGCATTTACTAATTGTTCTTTGCTCAAATAGCTTATACCACCTGCCTATAGAGGTGGTGAATCACGGAGCTATATTTTTATCTATACTTGTTACTAGCTTATCGAAACAAGAAGTAGTGGTATTGACAAGTTCGTTAATGAATGTAGTGTGTAGGAGCTCCAGGCCTGAAAGTATGATGGCATTCACAGACTTGACCATTAAAACAAGTAGATACAATTATGTTAATAATTGTATTCAACTTTTAGCATTAATGGTGATTTACCCTCTCCCGAAACAAACCATAGTTCCTTACAAATGTAATTTTAATATGATAAGATTGTTCTTGTCCAAAATCAGTAAGGCAAATGAACTCGTATACATTGGTTCGTGCATAGTAAATGGGTTGAAGACTGAAGGGGTACTTCCATGGTTTGGAGAACTAGTTATGATCTTATGGGAATTGTATCAATGTAATGCTAAATTCAGAGCAGTAGTATCACCGAAGTTCTACACAGAAATTTGCTTGGTATTAGTGCAACTCATTAGAGGTGGTAAGAGTTCGAAACTTTGTGGATTATTCTTAATGTACTTGACTCAATTGAGCTTGGCTAGTGATTTCCTCATGACATATGATCAAAATACTGAGACTACAAGAGACTTAATTGTTCTGCAAATTTGTAATGTATTACCGAAAGTGAAAGATCACACTTTGTTGACGATCTTAGCTTATGTGTTATATAATATTGTACCATTGACTTCGAGTACTCCTATACCAGGAACCAATAATCATTCTCAAAAATTGACTAATGCTAACCCCAATGGAGGATTGTCATATGCTGCTTGCACAGCATTAACCAATTTAGTACTGAGATTTTCAACAAGAATCTTTTTGTTAAGACATCCTGAGAATAATGACCTTTTGGCATTGATAATCAGAGCAATTCTCATGGCTAGTTTACACAATGATAGTGGAAGAATGCTCCTCTTCTCCATGCTCAAAAGTGAAAGGGTTTATGAACAAGTCGATCTTGTTATTAGTGGATTAAACGATTATTTTGTCAATGGTGTTTTAAATTCTGCCAACGATAGTAAACCTGAAAGTAGGGTCGATACTAAAATCGATGAGTCAGCCATATCTAAAACCCCAGTACAAACTCCCACAACTGAAACAATACCAGAGAGTCCTGGGATACCCGAAAGCCCGGGAGTTCCTGATACCCCATTCCCAGAAATGGAAGAAGAAGAACCACAAGAAAAAGACCCAATTGAAGAATCTTTGAAACCAGTGCTTCCTCTTGGGATGACCAAAGGTGCAAAAGCCAAACAACGTAAAGATTTACCCATAAGTAAGACATTTGGAGGTCTTCAAGCATTGCATATAATTTTACGCGTACTAATCCCGAATTTAAAAGAATCAGTATCACAAATATTAGAGACCAGAGTTGATACATTTGAAATCATCGAACATTTACAAGAAATAGACCTCAGCTCAATACTCGAAAAAACTTACGTTCCCATTTATCTCCGTAATTATAAACCTTTGAGATTCGTATGGCTGCATATAGCATTAGGTTGGTATTTACTGGTTGTATACCAACACATTTATCATAGCAATGACACTATAAGTCAATTACTTGGTACCAAAAACAAACTCATGCTGAATATAACCTCCATGATGTCATGGAAGTTCTTCAACAATAATCCAGATTTAGAATACACTAGATTAGAAACTATAGAGACCATCAAATACGTAGGTGACTGTGTTTACAGTAGAATCCCGGGATCATCGATTGAATTATTTAGGGTTGAAGAATCGACTGGATTTTTCGACATGTTCAATTCTAAATTGAATACTCCCGATAAGCCTAATTTGAATCGTAGATTGAGCGATTTGAGATTGAGTGGAGTCAATGGCGGAGCAACTCCACCTCGAACTCCTAGAGAAGACCCTGATTCGTACTTCCCACCTACGATGAAGAGAGGTAATTCTGTCACTTCTTTACAATCTTTAAATTCGTTAAATCGGTCAAGAACTAATACACCTAGAAATTCCATAAGTATGTAATTTATTCCATAATATGTAATTTATATATTTGGTTTCCCTACTTACGTTTCTTTTGAACCAATGTGAACCCATCGTCATCAACTACTGGCTCTTGGTGTTCACGTTGAGGTTTAGCTTCTACATCCATAGTATCATCTTCATCGTCCTCTTCATCATCTTCATCACTTGGATTATCAGGATCAGACTCAACATTAACACGTACGGCTTGTCTGTTTTTCTGACTTTGGTTCCATTTTTCATAAATCATCTCAATTTCATCATAATGTTCACGAGCAACGTCTTTGAAGAATTTCATCACTAAAGCAGCAATCTCTAAAGCGGAATCATTATCCACTTGTACGTCGAATTCATCTAACATGGCATAAAGTAAAGTTTCTTCTATTAATTGGATATCAACGATCTTGGATTCAATGAATAAATCAACGATAAGTCCGCTGACCCAATCTCTTTTGTCTGCTGATAATGGACCACCCCATTGGTTATCCACAGCTATGGAAAGTTCTTCCCATTTATAAACTGCCATACAGACAGCTAATTCGAATCTTGCTTGTTGACGTTCATTGTTGAATCTTAGACTATCGGTAGGAGATTCTACGTAATCAGTTGGGTCTATCAGGTTCATTGCGATGAGATGAGATTTTCAAGCCGCACTTATTCATGGTTGTGGGGACCATACTTACGAAAGAGCATGAGGGCTATTATATGCAGTTTATTCATTATATAGTGTTTGTGTAATACATAACTTGGTTTTATTTGTGTCCCAATCTGTGTACATTATAATAACTTCGAAACCTGAGAATCCTTACGCAAAGTTACCATCACCTCTTCGTGACTAGCATTCAATGATACCCATTTGTACCTTTCACTCTTGATATTTTGAATGTTAATGATACCATTTTCCACCATCTCCAAAAGAATGAATCTGAAATCATCAATTCGGAGATTGTTTCCTGTTTTTATCTTGACATCATGTGAGATTGGGTACTTACTTTCTATCGAAGGAGGTTGACCTAAAGTAAGTAATTGATGAATTTCATCAATGATATCTCCAAGGGGATTCTCGTTCAACCCTGACCGCTTCATACGAAGGAGAATGGCAACAAGAACAAGTTTGGAACTATACGAAAGGGTTGAAATGTACTGAGCAATTGGGGAATTAAGGGTCTCGTTGATAGCCTTAGAAATATGATGCATTTTCACTTCGAATGAAACGTCATCTCTGATTTCTTGAACAGAATACTCCAACTCTGCCATTTCTACAGCTCTTCTAACAATTTGTAAAGCTCTTCTAGCATCACCACTAACACTGGCAACTTTTCTGGATGCAAAGTTTATAGCATCTTTACCGATCTTTACCTGATTATTTGATTGGGTTATGAGTTCTAATCTATGTTCAATGATTCCTGATAATTGTTCGAACGTGTACCCAATGAATTGCAATCTTTTGAGCCCTAACCTTGATGAGATTTTATTACTAAGAACTCTTTCAGGTAAATCCATAGTATTGGCCACGGCTATGACAATAAGTTTGGAATCAGGATAGGACGGCCAATTAAAGAAATTGTACATCACGTTTTGTCTTGTGGTTGCAAATTGATCCAATTCGTCCACCATCACCACTATAGGTTTCTTAAGATCTGAAGCATTTTTGAAATACGAGTCTAAGAACATCGCAGCGTGAGCTGGTGATACAGAAACACCTGAAATTTGTTCCCATAAATGGGTATAAGCATCAGTAGGAGAAATCAACTTCAATGCATTGATTTCTATATAATCGAAATCATTCAATTCACCTAATTTGGCCAGTTCTGTTAATTGTGTGACGACTTCTCGTATGGTGGCAGTTTTACCTACCCCTGGGGTTCCACTCACGTATAAACAACAGCCCAGCTTTTGCAGAATGGCTCCTTCCATATGTAAGTAGAGCGAAGTGAATTCATCTTCTCTGCATGGCAAAGATTGTAACTTTGTGGCAGTATGAAGTTTTTGTTTCAAATCTTTGAACGCCTTAGAGTAAGTATCAAGCATTTGATAGTCTTCTTCTTTGCTTTTTTTACGGTTGGACCTGGGCGTACTAAGGACAAAATTGGGTGCTGGGAGTTTGGATACTTTAACTTTTTTGTTGCCAAGCACATCTTGAATGAATTTCATACTATCTTCATCGGCGTTGGATATTTTTAAATAAGTCTGTCTTGGTGTTAAAGGGGACGGCTTCGTTGGCGAAGTTTTTGGCCGTCCTCTTGGCTTTTTGGGAGTAACTTGTTCGATCTTTTTAGGTGCCTTTTTACGTTTTTTGGTCTGTCCACCGACAACTTCAGGGTCTGAGTCGAGATCTGAATCTAAATCTGATCCTGAATCTGAATTAGAGTCATCTCCACTTACAACTTCTTCGTCCAGTAGTTCTGAACCTGGACTATCTGATTCAACATCTGACACAAAAGGATTCTGTTTGGGGTTTCTCTTCTTGGGGCTTTTCCCCATTTCTACTGATTCAAAATATTCCTTAACATTATCCACCACTTTAATATCACCCTTAATCAACTCCACCACTTTATCAAAGTCTAAAAGGGTGACGTTTTTGCCTACAACACTCTTACAAATGAACCCAGAAGATGCCAGATCTACTTCAATACGGTCAATCACGTCCAGTATGTGAACCTTTACCACATCTGGTGTCAACACCAATTCATTCGGTTGGATTTCTTGGCCTTTGAGGTCTCTGATTTGCGTTTGGTCATTGTACTCAAACACTTTTAGAAGGATCTTGTCTAAGTTGATGTCTATCTCAGCTATTATCCCCAATTTTTTTTCGTCTTCTGGGCCATTGAATTTGATAGAGTCGGCGAGCTTTAGTTCTAGGTTGTCATTGGATCGTACGAGTGATGTAGTTGGTTTTTTATGACGCGTTCTTCGTGGTGAATTCTCTGATTCTATTACCTTCCACATGTTGATGGAGTGTGTAGTCGCGATTTGTTAAGTGAAGATAGTGAGGATGGGTCTATGGGTTGGTGGTGGCACTAGGGCCATTTATAGGGCCGTGGTTCGTTTAAGGGCCATTGGGCTTTGAGAATTCATTACCATTATATATTACCTATAAATTGTGAACTTTCTGCTCACGTGCCTGCTCACATCATTTTCGCCAGATAACCTTAGTCTGATGATTTGTTGGTCATTGGATCATTTGCTGATTAGCTGACCAACTTCACCTTCACCATTCACCTTCGCTCCGCTCAGGTTCATGAGTCAGGTTCATGGATCTCTATAAATCAAAATCGGCTCTCCTACATTAACAATCTCTTCCAAATTCAATTTCAAATCAAATGCCTTGGACAAAATAATCTTGAAAATCTTTTGCACGTTTATCGAATGACTGGTCAGACAAAACACTACGGGACTCTTCATAGCTTGACTAAACTTTTTAGCCTGTTGAGTTATTTCAAATTGATCCTGTGATGGTAAATCAATGAACTCGTCATACTTTGTTCCCACTAAAAATGGTATAGCAGTCTTATTAAACCCTCTGACTTGTCTGTACCATTCTTTAATGGAATTTAACGTAGATTTACGGGTCAAATCAAACATAAATAATATAGCTATAGCATCATTGGATACTAATGGTAACATATTTATGAACTCTTTTTGTCCACCCAAATCCCAAATTGAAAATGTTATGATGGTGTTTTTGATCTTGATGGTTTTGTCCATGAAATTTACTCCAAGGGTTTGAATGTAGTCATCGTCAAATGAACCTTCTACATATTTTACCATGAGTGATGTTTTCCCTATTTGTGAATCTCCTATAAGGCCAATTTTCAATGCCACCCTGTGGTTAGTACGGATCTTTTGTGGTCATAGAAGTGCAGCGTATTACCGTGGGTCTATACCTAGCCCTGTCCTGACCCTGGCTCTAGCGACCCTTGCCTAAATACATACTGGTTATCATTTTCTGCCTCCATGATAAGTAATGTTTACAATTCGCGTAACCGATTTGATCTCCACAGTTAAGGAAGGTCACAAAAGAAATGTTATGAGGATGGGGTATTGGGGGTATGGGAAGTATCTCAAGTTAGTGGTGGATGATTTTGATTTAAATTCATTTTAAAAGAGCAAGAAAGAGCAATAGGGCTGGTATAAGAAGAAACTAAAAGACATTGCTAATTAAGTATGGGTGTACCGGTTAAAAATCCGGAAGAATGGTGTACCGATGTGCATAGGGTCGCACACCTGATGTTCAGGGTACATGCACGTGCATAGGGTCGCGCGTCACAGAAATGGTAATACCACAAATGGTGGTAAAATCATCGCTAAAGTTACCGCGAACTTACCCCCAACCTACCACCACGCCCAGAACCCACCCTCACACGACTCACCACCACTCAGTGAGGTTGAAAATTTTTCTACAGGATTTTTCAAATTTAATTTTTCATTAATATGGCAGTTGGTAAAAATAAAAGATTATCCAAAGGTAAGAAAGGATTAAAGAAGAAGATCGTAGATCCATTCACCAGAAAAGATTGGTTCGACATTAAAGCTCCATCCACTTTCGAAAACAGAAACGTTGGTAAGACTTTAATTAATAAATCTACTGGTTTAAAGAATGCTGCTGATGGATTAAAAGGAAGAGTTGTTGAAGTATCATTAGCTGATTTACAAGGTAGTGAAGATCATTCATACAGAAACGTTAAATTAAGAGTTGATGAAGTTCAAGGTAAAAACTTATTAACCAATTTCCATGGATTAGATTTCACTAGTGATAAAATTAGATCATTAGTTAGAAAATGGCAATCATTAGTTGAAGCTAATGTTACTGTTAAGACTGCTGATGATTACATCTTAAGAGTCTTTGCCATTGCCTTCACTAAAAGACAACAAAATCAAATTAAAAAGACCACTTATGCTCAATCATCTAAATTAAAAGAAATCAGAAAGAAAATGATTGAAATTATGCAAAGAGAAGTTTCTAATGTTACTTTAGCTCAATTAACCTCTAAATTAATTCCAGAAGTTATTGGTAGAGAAATTGAAAAATCAACTCAAACTATTTATCCTTTACAAAATGTTCATATTAGAAAAGTTAAATTATTAAAACAACCAAAATTCGATTTAGGTGCTTTATTAGCTTTACACGGTGAAGGTTCTGTTGAAGAAAAAGGTAAAAAAGTTAAAGGTGGTTTTAAAGATGTTGTTTTAGAATCTGTTTAGGTGAATAGAAGAAGTAAGTACAGCAAGTCACTAAGCGAAGCAAAGTGACTTTGGTATCTACTCTATCGTCTCTCCCTTGTGTGGCCGTATACTACCCCAAAGTCCTCCCTAATCCCTCCTTATGCTACCTTTATGCTACCCCTAGTCATACCTGACCAAATTATCCACCCACACACTACCCTTAGATATATCTGTACCCCTACGAATATCTGTGATACCCCTAAAAATATCCGACCCTACAAATCATATACACGACCCCTAAATCGACTATACACACAACCCTTAATACCACAAATCCGAATACGTATACCACTGTATTGGCCACCAATCAATACACTTTAGAACCTTCATAACCATCTCATAGTTAAGCTCCCATAGTAAGCCCCCTACGACGGTGGCTCGGCTCTAACATAAATGTTAACTCCTAAAACCGAGCTTTACTATCTTATTAGTATCATCAATCATAATGTCAGCCCTCCGTCCCCCGTTTCTTATATACGGTCCGTGTGGGTCCCGTGTTGGTGCCGTTTATTATTTTCTATACCATGAGAGCGGATCACTTGCACAAGTCGGGCCGCATTTGCAAAGTATAAAATGCCCCAGCAATCACACACAAAACCAAAACCACAAAACCAAAACCAAAACCAAACACAAACACAAACACAATGAAAGTTTTCGTAACAGGAGCAACAGGATATATCGGAGAACAAGTCTGTAAAGAATTGAAATCAAGAGGTCATACTGTTTTAGGGCTTGCTAGAACTGATGACAAAGCTCAATTACTTAAGGATTCAGGGGTCGAACCCGTTAAAGGAACCCTTGATGATTTAGATATTTTAGCTAAATATTCTAAGGAATCTGATGGTGTAATTTACTTGGCCTATAACCATGAATTCTTCGGAGCCGATGATCCAATACCAATTTTCATGAAAGCCGCAGAACAAGAATTTGCAGCCATCAAGGCTATTGGTGACGCATTGAAGGGTACCAATAAGGGATTCATGTTGGCTGCAGGTTACGGTTACAAATCCGGGGTTGTTGCAGATGAACACACTCAAGCTGAAACTGAAGGACTTCCAGGAAGACGTCAAAAAAATGCTGAGTTTTTCTTAAACTATAAAGATCAAGGTGTCAAGACCGCATTGATCAGAATTCCTCCTATAACTCACGATGTACCACAAAAGGGATTCATCACTGCCATTGTCGGGGCAGCTAAGGGTTGTGGGTTTGCTGCTAGAGTCGGAGATGGTACTAATCATTGGCTTACTGCCAGTAGGCCTGACATTGCCTCTCTTTTCGTTCTCGCTTTAGAGAAGGGAAAAGCTGGTTCTACATATCATGGATTTGCTGAAAAAATCGAGGTCAACAAAATGTTAGGATTGATCAGTAAGTATTATGATCTTCCTATTAAGGATATTTCAGGTGAAGAAGCATTTAAAATTTTAGGGTTTATTGGACTGTTCTTACCTCAAGATTTTATTGGTACTTATGAAATTACTAAGAAGGAATTAGGGTGGGAACCAAAGGGTAATGATTTCCAAAAAGATTTTGAATTGAGTTATAAAGATATGTGAGTCAAGCTACTTTGTATCTACGGTTAGTTAGGGTTATCTGTGGGTTACCTAAGATTACCTAGGGTTTTCCCTGGTTTACCTCTGTCTATAGATAATTGATGTTTTCCTTATTACTATGTTCTCTACCAACTTCCCTGCCCCCTTTACTGTTTTTATGTTTCTTTTTGTGGTCTCCTCTTATCCTTTTGTGTTTTTGTGGTTTCCTTTTGTGTTTTCAAAATTGTCAATTTCACATTTCTTTACTTCACCTATTCAAAGATTGAAATGCAAAACAAAAAAAATTCAGAAACATTAAATTACTCTATAAATAGCCGTACACCACTATGTACCCTATACTACTAACCACAAACACGTCCCCTTCTCCAACTCACCAATACCCAAAACAAAAGACAACACTTCACTCATTTTAATGGCTGCAAACGGTACCTTTTCGTGTCTATACCAAACTTATATAAACATCACCAAACTCAATTCCTAGTAGCCTAATACCACTAAACCCCCCACCTACCAAAACAGCTAATAATCCTTAAACCATAAAACCAATCATCCCCATCTTGCACCCTAAATGGGGCTCCGTAAGCTAATCCAACAGCCAACACCCGTACACCGAATATCAGCCAAAATCCATTGTTGCGAAATTTCAGAGCGTCGATTCAATTGCTGTCGCACTGAAATTTATCCATCTATACAACTTGAGGATATGGCTGAGGTATGTAATGAATGATTTTTCAATTGATTTAAGGTGAATTGAGTAGAATTGAGTTCAGGGATGTAGAGCAGCGGTAGGAGAATCCAATTGACTCTTTTTCCCGGTGGTTCAAGGAGTTTTGGTGGGAAAGTTCATAAGACCGTGGTTAACAATATGAGACTTTAGTCAGGGGTAAATTGGTGAAGTAGAAAATGGGAATTTTTAGTGATTTACCCTTGCTTTGAAGTCTTAGAAGAGTTAGTGTTCATATAGAGTGGATGGTGGTCTTTTTAGGTGAATTTCTGTGGAATTTCCCGGTGAATTTGTGAATCATTTAGGCCGGCTTATGGTTTCCTAACTGAGTAGCCAAAGTATCACGACCCAACTCAATGACCAATGGCTCCAACCCACGGCCCAACTCAACAATCCTGAACTCATGCAGTGTCCAGATCCAAAAAATACTAACAACAGCAACAAAAACTCAATCAACATATCCCCAATGGACCCCAGGAGAATATCTCCAATGTCCAAGACCACAACAAAAAAGTCCAAGGCGATGCTAATAACATCAAAGCCCCAACCGACGACTCCAAACACAAACCTCGTGCCCCAAAACCCCTGATTCGTAAAAACACCACCTTCAGTTGGCAGGATGTAGGAGCCTGGGACGGGACCGTTCAAAGTGATAAGCAACACCTTCTCAAAGTTCTTAGAAGTATTGAAGGGTATGTGATTGATCATTTCTACGGTGACTGGTACTGGAATTCAGCCATTATGATTGGAACCTGTTTCTTTTCATGGTTAGTGGCCAAATGGGGATTAGGGATTTTTTCACTTTTGATGGTTCTTTTGTGTACGAACTCGGCGTATAGACTTGAATTCAGAAGATTCAATCGTGACATTCGTGATGATATGACGAGAATCCATGCCCTGAATAGATTAGAGAATGAATTGGAAACCATGGAATGGCTTAATTCATTTTTAGATAAATTCTGGGTCATTTATATGCCAGCATTGAGTGAACAGGTGATGTACATTGCCAATGAAATTTTGAAGGATCAAGCTCCAGGGATGGGGATTGAAAAAATCAGTCTTGATGAGTTCACTCTTGGTTCCAAAGCTCCAAGAGTTAACAGTATTAAGTCATATACTCGTAAAGGACAAGACCACATTGAAATGGATTGGGCCTTTAGTTTTGCACCCAACGACACTGATGATATGACCAAGAATGAGATCAAGAAGAAAATCAACCCTAAAGTAGCTTTAGGTGTCACCATCGGTAAAGCCTTCATTTCTAAATCTTTACCGATTTTAGTTGAAGATATGGCGTTCACTGGTAGAATGAACATTAAATTAAAATTGACAGAAAACTTCCCTCATGTTAAAATGGTTAGTGTTCAATTCTTAGAAGCTCCAACCATTGATTATGCTTTGAAACCTGTAGGTGGTGATACTTTCGGGTTAGATATCATGACATTTGTTCCAGGGTTATCATCATTTGTTAATACATTGATCCATGGAACTTTAAGACCAATGTTCTATGCTCCTAATTCTTTTGATGTAGACGTTGAAGAGATAATGGCTCAACAATCCAATGATTCTACTGGTGTAGTAGCCGTGACTGTCAGAAGATGTATTGCTCTTAAAACTGGGGCCGATACTAAAGAGAATAGTATCAATCCTTACGTTCAAATGAAACTTAGTTCCAACGGTGATGTTAATGAAAAAACTAAGGTAAAGAAACTGATCAATGATCCTGTGTTCATGGACACAAAGTATCTTTTAGTGAACAATTTGGATGGGAATTTCTTAACATTTAACGTGTTTGACTTTATCCCAGACCAACCTAATGATAAATTGATCGGATCAGTGGAAATTCCATTGGTTGATTTATTACAAAAAGAAATCCAATTTGGATTAACTAAAAATATCGTTGAAAGTGGTAAAACCGTTGGTAAAATCGAATTTGATTTACGTTACTTCCCAACCATCCCAGCCCAAACTTTGGACGATGGTTCTAAGGAAGAAAACACCGACCTGGAAATTGGTATCATGAAAATCAATTTACACAGTGCTGCCAATTTGGAATTATCAGAATCTGTATTCGGGTTATTAAACCCTTACGCTGAGATTTACATCAATGACGTCCTCACCAAAACTTGTAGAAGATTAACCAAAACCAACACTCCATCCTGGGACCAACATTTCGAATCTTTAGTCACCCAACAATCTGAAACCCAAATCATGGTCCTTGTCAAGGACTCTGCTAACGACAATATCGTTGGTAAATTGGACGCTAACCTTCAAGATTTAATTTTTGAAAGTTCAAGAGGTCAACAATGGATCACTTGCCCACCGGTCAAAGCCGGTGGAGTTAAACCAAAGATTAAAATATCAGCACAATGGAAAGCTCTTGGTATGACTGATGAAAGAGCAGCTGATTATAATTTCAATGCTCCAATTGGTGGTTTAAGATTACATATCCGTAGTGCCAGTGACTTGAAGAACTTGGAAGCTGTAGGGAAAGTCGACCCATATGTCAAGGTTATGGTTAATGGGAAACTTAGAGCCAAAACCAATACTATTGGTGAGACATTGGACCCAATTTGGAACAGTTGTTATTTCTTCCCTATTGATAATGAAAACCAACATTTGTTATTAAGTATTATGGATGCTGAACCTGAAGGTAAAGACCGTAGTTTAGGGTCATGTGCCGTCCATGTTAAAGAGTTTATCAAACGTAACCCTCAAGGAAATTATTTAGGTTATGATGGATCTAATGAAGTCATTGAACAACCGGTGTTATTCAACGGAGATAACAAGGGATACTTATCGTATAGTGTATCGTTCATTCCAGTTATTCCAATTTTGACTCATAATATGATCAAAAACAAAAAATTATACGACCAACATTTGAAGAGCATTGAGACCAAAGCTCAAGAGAAGGCCGCACGTGAGCAAAAACTTGTGGAAGAACATCCTGATGAATACGAGTTCATTGAAAGTGAAGAACCGGATGTTCCTACCCCTGAAAGAGTTCCAATGCCATTGGAAGATATCATTAAATACAGAGCCGGTACTATGACGGTTCTGATTCTTAAGGGAAGATTCAGTAAACCAGACTTATACCTCCATACTTTATTCGATGATAGTGCATTCCCAGGAGGTGTTAGTCCTAAAGTCGAATCGCGTACCCTTAACGTGGCCACTTCGGCCCATGGGTTCATCAGAGACTTACCTAACTCCAAACTTGTATTCAGAGTAGCCAGTCGTCTTGAAGTCAAAACTGAAAAGGATATCGTTGCTGAGAAGATCTTCTCCACTGTAGACATCCTCAAAAAGTCCTACGACAAGGCCATTGAATTAAAGATCAATGAGGGAAATACCATCAAATTGCAATTAGAATTCATTCCATCACCAATCAAATTACATCCATTGGATACCATCTTGGATGTCGGTAATATCAAATTGGAAATCCTTAAAGGTCACGAGATTCCTGCTGCTGATAAGAATGGTAAATCCGATCCGTTATGTGTCATTAAATTGGACGGAATTGAAATCTTTAAAACCGATAAGAAACGTAAAACTTTGGAACCTGTATGGGGTGAACAAATCGAATTCCCTATGTTATCTAGGTCCAGACAAGTTTTATTATTGGAAGTTTATGATTGGGATTTAACCCATGATGACCGGTTGTTAGGTCGTGCTAATCTTGACTTATCATCAGTTGAACCCCACACTTCTACCCCTTTCACTGCAAAATTAGATAACGGAGGTCTGGTTGATTTAAGAGTGACTTTTGGTCCTGATTACATTAGACCAAAGGTTGGTGCTGCAGGAGGTTTACCAATTGATTTGAAAGATATTGGTGCTGTTCCATTGAAAGTCGTTGGTGGTGGTGTTGGTTTAGCCACTAATGTTGTAGGTGGTGGTGTTGGTTTAGCAGGGGATGGATTACAAAAAGGTGGTCTGTTCTTAAAGGGATTGGGTAGAAGAAAGAAGAAGAATGAAGTTGATGCGGGTGATGATACTGTTGAGAGTATAAGTCTGAGTGTGAGAGAAGGACAAGGAGATTATCCAAGTCGCGCCGGTCATTCCAATGGTCATCCTGGTAGTGGTAGTGGTCGTGGTAGTGGATCTGGAGACAGTGTTCGTGGTGGTCACTCTGGTAATGGTGCTGATAGTGTTCATGGTGATGTTCAAGGTTCACCTTACCAACACGACTCAATGGAAAGAACTAGTACTAATAATAGTAACTCCGGTCCAGGTCCAGGTCCATTAGGCGATAACCAAAGTTTCCAAAGTTCAACCCCATCAGCATCTCCATCCAAAAAATCCGCTTCAAACTATGCCAATGATGTTCAATCTAAAAGATCCGGACCTCAACCAAAAGTTAAATTACCACAGGAAGAAAACCGTGAAGTTGTTAATACGGTTCCTAATGTTCATGCTGAATCGTTACCAGCTCCACAAAAGCCAGGATTCGGTAGAGAACGTAGTGATAGTGGTGCTAGTTCTACTGCCAATATGACAGCAGGATCTATTGCTAGTTCCATTCCAAATGGTACTCCAGGCCGTGTTCATGTTGTATCAGCTATGGGTTATGATTCCAGTAGTTTAGAAGTTAAGGTTTTATTAAAGGCTAAAAAGACTAAAGAACTCTTCAAGACAAGAACTGCTAAGTTGGATAAACTGACAGGGGTTTTCAAATGGAATGAAGGAGTTCCATTCAAAGCTGGTCCTGATTCAGTATTGGTTTTCTCAGTAAGAGAACATCATACTTTTGGTAAGAAAGTTGAGGTTGATAAGTTTGAGGTTCCTTTAGGTGAAGCTGAGGGGGAGATGGCTTTACAGGGTAAGGGTAAACTCGTGGTAACTCTTAACTAAGCTTAGCGATGGAAGAGTTACACCTGTAGCCTTAAATCTCAGCTTAGTACAGCCATATCAACTGTACCACTAATCCTAGACCATGTTCTAGGCAAAAACTCTTAAGAGACATTGTAGTTTATATATGTTTATTGTTACTCTTTTTTAGTCTTTTTTTACTCTTTTTTTAGTCTTTTTTTACTCTTTTTGTTAATCTTTCGATTTTAGGATTTTGTGGTTGTGGTTGGGTTTGTGGTTGAGTTTATAGAACCAAACCCGTGCACCAGATTATTGGTATTCACACACCAAATACCACCGATAAGAAAGTAGTGCCCAGCCAAGGGCGTGCACAACCCAATGAGGTTTCACCCTCGCTCACTCAGGTGGTCTGTGACTGCCCATCCCTACACGACTAAAAATTTTCTCAAAATTCACCTTCTCAAACTTTGAAAAATTTTAATACAACTATAATCAAACATGGCTCAATCTGTATGTAAACAATAATTAAGATGATAAAAATGATCAAAGTTGAAGAAAGGAATTAATGTGAAGTGTAGGATCAAGTGAGAGTTTGAATGAGTGAATTTGGTGAGTTATTGATGGAGTTGGAGGTGAATTAATTTGTGGTACAAATGATAGTGAATGATGAGTAGTGGAAGGAAAGGTCATTCGAAAGAGAAGGAAAGGTCATTCGAAAGAGAAGGAAAGGTCATCAGACAGAGAAGGAATAGAGTGGAAGGTACTAGAGGTGTCCAGAGAGATTAAAGAATGTCATAAGAAGTACCGTAGAGAGAAATTATACCAAACTATAGTATCACAGAATTAGTACCACAGAATTAGTACCACAAACCAGTACCACAATATCATAGTATCACAATCATAAAGTCACTACCAAGTACCATAGTACAACACCACAGTACATTCCTCCTTAATACACCACCAGTTCACCCACACAACTCTCCCCAGCCCACAAACACATCCTTCAACACCCTCTCCCCAACAAATACTAACAAATAGGCACCAAAATGGTATGAAACTGAAGATTTACCAGTTGCCAAACAATCAAGAAAAACTGCTAGACCTCAAAAATTAAGAGCTTCATTAGTTGAAGGTACCGTATTAATCTTATTAGCCGGTAGATTCAGAGGTAAAAGAGTTGTCTATTTAAAATCTTTAGCTGATAACACTTTATTAGTTAGTGGACCATTCAAAGTTAATGGTGTTCCATTAAGAAGAGTTAATGCCAGATATGTTATTGCTACTTCTACCACTGTTGATGTTTCAAAAGTTGATGTCTCTAAATTTAACGTTGAATATTTTGCTAGAGAAGCTTCAACTAAAGGTAAAAAGACTGAAGGTGAATTCTTTAATGAAGATGCTCCAAAGAAACAAATTAAAGCTGAAAGAGTTGAAGATCAAAAATCTGTTGATGCTGCTTTATTAGCTGAAATTAAAAAGACTCCTTTATTAAAACAATATTTATCTGCTTCTTTTTCATTAAAGAGTGGTGATAAACCTCATTTATTAAAATTTTAATTATAAAGTTTTAATTTAATTGTATAGTTATACACGATAGCGACACCCATTCCTCCTCTTTTGTCTCATAGTATTACTCTCCTCCTGTTTTCTCTCATAGTATTCGTCTTTTCTAACTTATGTCTCCCAACCTTTCCCAACCTCTCCCTGAATCTCCCCACCACCTCCACCATAAAATTTCTCTATACTTCCTACACCCTTATACTAAACCTCCAAAAGTACTTTCCAATCAAAGACTTCATTTATCTCATAAGTCAACTAACTCTATCTCCTGGTTTCGGTAGCCTAGTACTGGACTCAGGTATCGCGGTAACTTGGTGGTACCTTGGCGGTGGCCAACGAGCCTGTAGGGAGCCTGAAACCGAGACTGAAACCCTCCCTTAAATAACAACCAAAAGATAAAAATCCTTCAAAATTACTTTAAAGTGCAAAAGGAACAAAATCGAATCATCAAAATCAAAACCTTTCAATTCCTACAAGCCTATGTAAGGATGTCCCGTAATTGAGATTTTAGGACCACGAGGAATAATTTTCTCCCTATTTTCTCCCTATTTAGTGAGAGCTAGCGAGGATTAGTGACGATTAGCGAGAACTACTAGAGCTAGTGAGAGGGAGTCACGCCAGCCTTTCTCATCTTCCTCATCTTGATTTCTCATCTCTCATCTCATCTCAAATTTTTCAATGTCCCACTTAACCCCAATTGCCACATATAACTTAAACTTACAACCATTCCAACCAGCTGCTGCTATAGAATTAGAGTACCCAAGTACTATCAGATTAACCTCGGTTACTCTTGATCCTGAAGCTGTTGATGATGAAGGTAAACCATCTACTTTAAGAATGTTAAAGAGAAAGTTACCATACATTGATGATGATGAAGATGATGAAGATTTTGAAGAAGGTGATGAAGAAGATGAATTAGATGATGATGATGTTGATATGGAAGTTGAACTTGCTGAACAAGGTGAAGACGATGAAGAAGAAGAAGAGGAAGAAGAAGAAGAAGAAGATGAAGAAGACAAAGACGGTGAAGATGATGAAGAAGAAGACTCTGATTTAGATATCGATTCCGATGAATTAGATGATACTGAAGAATATGTTCTTTGTACTTTAGGACCAAAATTCCAATACCAACAAAGCATTGATATCACCATCCAACCAGATGAAGAAGTTTACTTTATTGTTACTGGATCTTACCCAATCCATTTATCTGGTAACTACGTTGATCACCCAGATGACGAAGATTCTGAAGAAGATGATGACGAAGATGTCTACGGAGACTACGATTCAGACGAGTACGATTTAACCCCAGATGAAGAAGAAGTTTATGATTTAGATGATTTAGAAGATGAATCTGATATTGAAAACAAAATCGAAGAATTAGTTGAAGAAGACAATAAAAAGAGAAGTTTGGAATCTGATGATAAACCATCTAAGAAAGCTAAGAAGGATAAGAAGAATGTTCAATTCACTCCTGAATTAGAACAAGGTCCAAGTGGTAGTGATTTTAAAGATCCTAAGTCTCCAGCTAAGTCACCAAAGGCTGATAAATCTCCAAAAGCTGATAAGAAAGAAGCTAAATCTCCAAAAGCTGATAAATCCGATAAAACCGAAGCCAAATCTCCAAAAGCTGATAAAAAAGCTGACAAGAAAGAAGAACCAGAATCAAAGAAATTCCCAACTAAAACCCTTTTAGGTGGTGTTGTAACTGAAGATAGAAAAGTTGGTAAAGGTCAAACTGCCAAATCAGGTAATAGAGTTTCTATCAGATACATTGGTAAATTGAAAAATGGTAAAGTTTTCGACAAAAACACCAACGGTAAACCATTCAGTTTCGGTTTAGGTAAAGGTGAATGTATTAAGGGTTTCGATTTAGGTGTTGCTGGTATGGCAGTTGGTGGTGAAAGAAGAGTTGTTATTCCTGCTAAAATGGGTTATGGATCTCAAGCTTTACCAGGAATTCCAGCTAATTCCGAATTGACTTTTGATATTAAATTAGTTAGTCTTAAGTAGTTTTGAATCATTTTTGAGTCAGTCTTAGTTAGTCTTAGTTAGAATAAAAGTTATTTAGTAGAGGTGTAGAGATGTTGTGCGGCGTCAGAAGATGCAGATTGGCCTTAAGTATGGGAGAGGTTACCCGGATGTGCTTAGGGGTAGGATTTTAAGGGGGGTTGAATTGGATTGAATTGGAAGATTTTGTTCTAAAAAAGACTGGAAGTAGTAGATAGAGTTTATGTGAATATATGAAAAGTATTTCGAAGTAAATAGAAGAAGTATGAATGGAAATAGTTGGGACCTGTTCAGCGACCTGTTTAGGGACATCTGGTGATGTGTTGGGGCGAGGCTAGCGCGACAGGGTCTTATTCATCGCGGTGCCTGGTGGAACCTGGCGGTGCCTGACAATACTATCGCCTTCCGCCCTAACACTCCCCTTAGGTCTCAGAACCCCAACCAATTCAACTAAAATTGACATCAACTCTCAAAACACATGTAATCTTCCCATAGCCTAAACTTCATGAATGACCTTAATACATAAAGGACCCCACATGACATCACCCCTACCATCGCACCATGACCCAACACTCCTCAGTGGGCGCGGCATGGGCCAGAGTGGTGCCCAGGATGGGTGTGTCCAGTGCGGTGTCCAGTGCGGTGCCTGCTGGGTGTGCACCTTAAACGACGCGTAAAATGCGAACCCATCGTTTAGCAAAATTTTCATTACTGATAATATCTGTAATATGTATGTATAGTATCCCTAAACAAAGGGTTTGATATATGGTCACATGGTAGTATGAAACCCGTACACCTGTGCTACTTCCAGGTCGAGACTTCCCCTCCCAAACCTTTCCACCACCACAAACACCTCCAATTTGGTACTAACTATAGATCATGGGAGTTACAACAATCTCTCAATCAATTACTAGAGTTTCGGCTCAAAGACCGATCCATATCATTGTTATCGTTGCTATCTTAGCGTCGATTTCATACCTTTCGATAGTTGATGAATATTTGCCTGAAAAATTAAATTTTTCCAAGTCTGTAACTTATTACCATGGACCTGAATCCACCAGCCAATGGGTCCCAATTGATGTAAGTCAGGACCAAGATGGTCAATACGATGAGGCTGAAAAGTTGACGTTGATCCCCTTGAAGTTTTCCAGAATCCATAACCACGATTTGCCTCATATCGATGGGTCCTTTTGTGGCATCAACGATAATGAAAAATTTCTCATTGTGGCCAATGATAAAATCAACGATACCTTAAGTGATTTGAACAATGTACAATCTAATGGAATCAAATGGAAGTTTAGAAATTCCAATCGTTTCAGTGTATATTTGGAATATTTCAGTTATAGTATCAATAGGGCTAAAAACCTTATCCAATTAGCTGAAGGGTTTGATGTGACTTTGATCACCGTTGCTTATATCGCCATGTGGTATACTTTAATCAAAGTTTTCTTTGACATGAAAGTCAAGGCCGGATCAAAGTTTTGGTTAGGGTTCAGTACGTTAGTTTCGTCAACGTTTGCGTTTTTATTTGCTCTTGTTACCACCACCAAATTCCTTGGAGTTAAAGTCCCCATATTAAGTATGACTGAAGGGTTACCTTTCTTGGTGGCCATTATTGGATTCAAACATAAAGTATCAATTGCATCGATTGTGGTTAAAAATTCTACCTCCAAACAAGATTCTAATACGATTATTTCCAATGCCATTTCCAGTCATTTATTGAGTGTTTTAAGGGACCATTTCGCTGTAATTGGAGCACTTTTGGTGATCATTGGCTATGCTAATCATTTAGAAGGATTAAGAAACTTTTCCATTTTAGCAGTGTTAATTCTTTCTTATGATTTGTTAATGATTTTTACATTTTTTGCATCGATTTTAACCCTTAAAGTTGAAATCAATAGAGCCAGAAGAACCGAGGATTTGAAACAAGCTCTTGAAGAAGATGGTATCAATTCTTGGATCGCCAATAATGTCATTGAAAATGATTCAACTAATCCTAATGAATCTTTCTTCCCACAAAACTATTCGATTTTATCATTCAAAATGATCATGATTGCTGGTTTCTTTGGATTCCATGCTTTCTGGTTAGGTTCAAATTGGTTGTACACTTCCAGTACTGAATTACCAAACCCTACTGTATCATTACTGAAAACTGTCATTAAACACATCAATATTGGTCCTAACGGAACCATTTTAACCGTCCTTTCCACTAAGAGTTTTGTTCCTTTAGGTCTTTTTGTCAAACTTGAAGACTTTGTGGTTATGTTAGTTGAAATGCTCAGTTCTTCAATTCGTGATAGAATTTTATCAAAATTGATTTTATTATCATTTGTCATTTCCCTTTCCATCAATATTTATTTCCTTAATGCATCTAGACACCAAGTCACCACCACTAACAAATTAATTGAAAATGAAATTAATAAACCTAAACCATCTCAAATGGCTGCAAAAACTAATACTGCAAAACCTGCATCAAGTGACGCACATTCATCCCAAAATGGCGAAAAAATTCAACTTGAAACAAACTCTGCATCTTTAGAAGATTCAATTGCTATCATGAAACAAGGTAAAACCAAAACCCTTGATAATAAAACTATTGCTACCCTTGTAAGTTCAGGAAAACTCCCACTTTACGCTTTAGAAAAACAATTGGGTGACAATAAAAGAGCCGTCCAAGTCCGTCGTCAAGCTATCGCTGAATTAGCCAATGCTCCAGTTTTAAACACCAATAAATTGCCATTTGATGGATATGATTATGACCGTGTTTTTGGAGCTTGTTGTGAAAATGTTATAGGGTATATGCCCTTACCAGTTGGTATTGCCGGTCCTTTGGTTATTGATGGTGAAACTTATCATATTCCCATGGCCACTACTGAAGGGTGTCTTGTAGCTTCAGCCCTGAGAGGTTGTAAAGCCATGAACGCCGGAGGAGGTGTTACCACTGTTTTAACCCAAGATGGTATGACCAGAGGTCCATGTGTCCAATTCCCAAGTTTAGCCAGAGCTGGTGCTGCCAAAATCTGGATTGATTCCGATGAGGGACAAGCCAAGATCAAAAAGGCTTTCAATTCTACTTCAAGATTCGCTAGATTACAACACATTAAAACCGCCATGGCCGGAACTCTTTTATTCATCAGATTTAGAACCACTACAGGTGATGCTATGGGGATGAATATGATCTCTAAAGGGGTTGAATACAGTTTGAACCACATGATCGAAGAGTTAGGGTTTGAAGATATGGAAATCATTTCCGTTTCTGGTAATTATTGTATTGACAAGAAACCTGCAGCTATTAATTGGATTGAAGGTAGAGGTAAATCTGTTGTAGCTGAGGCCAGAATTCCTAGTGAAGTTGTCAAAAAGGTTCTTAAATCCGACGTCAAAGCTTTAGTTAATTTAAACGTCAGTAAGAATTTAGTAGGGTCAGCTATGGCTGGATCTATTGGAGGGTTTAATGCCCAAGCTGCTAATTTGGTGACTGCCATTTACTTAGCATGTGGTCAAGATCCTGCTCAGAATGTAGAATCTTCTAATTGTATTACATTGATGAATGAATTAGATAATGGAGATTTACAAATTTCAGTTTCTATGCCTTCCATCGAAGTCGGTACCATCGGTGGTGGTACTATTTTAGAACCACAAGCTGCGATGTTGGAATTATTAGGGGTCAAAGGTCCTCACCCAACTAGTCCGGGTGAAAATGCTAGACAATTGGCAAGAATAGTTGCAGCTGCTGTTTTATCAGCTGAATTATCACTTTGTTCAGCTTTAGCTGCTGGTCATTTAGTTCAAAGTCATATGCAACATAATAGAAAGGGTGCTGCTCCAGTTGGTGCTGCCCCTGCTGCTCCTGCCACCACCACACCAGCTGCCACTTCTACCACCACCGCTCCTACCGCCACACCAGCTGACGCTTCAAGTGCTGCCACTTCAAGTGCCAATGGAAAATTATCACAAAAAGATCTTGATCGTTTACAACAAGGTTCAGTAACATGTATAAAATCTTGATTTATTCAAAAGTTAAGTATGTGTAATATATGAGTAAGTTCAAGGTGCCCTACACTAAGTGTCCCACTGTACCCTCCTCTATGTATGTCTCTACTCTGGGCTTGTACGTAGGTTTTTATTGATTAGGGAAAGTCACGTGAGTGGGGTTGTAAGCGCTGAGTCCCTTACCCTGGGTACAATCTACTTTGGTTTTCCTGGTAAAAACCTATTCACCTTCGCTAACACTCAGGTTCACTAGGTTTGTGCGGCTTTCGCAGCCTTATCTGCCCCACTTAAAATCCACGTGATATTGCATGGTAGTGTCGCACCCCCAGTGGACCTAGCTTAGGGCCACCCTCTCCCTACAGCCAAGATCCCAGGATCGCACCTATGACTAACCTCACTCGCTTTGCTCAAACTACTGCGATGGTGTCTCAACACATAGGTGAACCAATCCCTAGTAATAACCCTCATGCTGTATCAGTAACCCTCCCTACTTGGGAAGCTACTGTAGGCTATGAAGAAGGTGAACAATGGGTGTTTGAAAAAATGTCCTCCGGGTACCCCCGGTTCTTTATCCACACCGTGATCCAAAAACTCATGGCAGCTGTAGAGAACAAGTACGGCCGAACCGGTGAAAAATGTATGATTTTCCCAAGTTATAACGTCGCCAAACGATGTAGAAAGTTCTTAGAGAGTAATGGTGGTAATGGTAGAGTGTTACAACTCACTAGTCCTCGTGCTAAGACTGAATCTGAAAAATCCACTATAGTCGAGACCAGCATTGGTGTTATATTTTTCGATCCAAAGTATTCCAAACTTGCCAAGGATTATTGGCAGCATTCAGGGGAGTGTATAAGTTCCCGTTGTGCTGAATATTTATTCGCCCAACTTTTCCCTGGATCAGAGGACCTCTCCATTACTGGGGACAGAAAGTCTGCCATTCAGGCCCAAAGGATCCAACAATTATCACCAAGTTTGAAACAGTTCAAACGTAAAGAGGAAGATGAAGATTTCGAAGTTCATATCGATCAGAAATATGGCCGTGTTCTAGACTTGAAATTCGCCGACGCTGCTAAAGTGGCCTTAAGAAGAAGAATCATCACCAATGTCAGTAATGTCAGTAAGAATTCCATTGTCCTTGACCTTGACCAAATCAAGGAGGACTTGTCAAAGAATAAACTTTTCCATGAAGATGACGTCTACTTGTTTCCTACTGGGATGGCGGCGATTTTCCACTGTCATCAAGCGTTGTTGAATGTTTATGAACCTCAAAAATCCGTATGTTTCGGGTTCCCTTACGTTGATACTTTGAACATTTTAAGGAAGTTCGGGCCTGGGGAAATTTTCTTAGGCCATGGGGACGATAAATCCTTAGATGATCTTGAACATAAATTAGAACTGGGTCAATGGAATATCATGGCATTGTTCTGTGAATGTCCTTCCAATCCATTATTAAAGACCCCTAACTTACGCAGAATCAAACAATTGGCTGATAAGTATAATTTCGCCGCAGTGGTAGACGATACTATTGGTAATTTCATCAACATCAATACTTTACCATTTGCTGATATGGTAGCTACATCATTGACTAAAGTTTTCTCAGGAGATTCTGATGTCATGGGTGGGTCAATTGTTCTTAATAAGAACTCTAAACGGTACCCAGCTTTAAAGAAACATTTTGATGACTCATATGAAGATTTATTCTGGGCTAAAGATGCTTTGGTTTTAGAGAGAAACTCACGTGATTTCGGTAGTAGAAGTGAAAGAGTTAATCAAAATGCATTAGCGGTGATTGATTTCTTACAAAATTGTCCTTTAATCAGTAAGATTTATTACCCTATGGTTTGTGATACTAAGAAATATTATGATGAAGTCCGTACTAAAAACGGTGGATATGGGGGATTGATATCTTTCTTGTTTCATGATCCTGATGATGCTATTTGTTTCTTCAATGCAATGAACTTCCATAAAGGTCCTTCGTTGGGGACTAATTTTACATTGGCATGTCCTTATGCTATTTTGGCTCATTACCAGGAATTAGATGAAGTTGAAAAGTGGAATATTGATAGGAATTTGATTAGAATAAGTATTGGGATGGAGGATACTAAAGAGTTGTTAGGGGTAATGCAAGAGAGTTTGGATGTTACAATGAATAGGAGTGCTTGAGGACGTTAGTGTTTCCTACATCTATAGATTCAAAGAAAACCTTCGATAGGAATATACATTAAATTTATATTTTGAATCTTATTCGGATTTTATTGAGATCTTATTCGGATTGTATTTCGGGTTGTGTTTGTGGTCTTTGAATTTGTACTGATTAATTTATTGATGAAAAGATTAGACAGATTGCCATAGAAAATTTAGGGGTACAGTAAGAGATTTGGTAGTAATAGAACTTGTTCCGAGTGGAACACTATACTCAAATGTTCCATAAACGTCCAAGTAAAAAGTCCTTGCGTATATACATTAAACCCTGGTGGTTATTTTGTCAATTAGTAAGCTCTATACAGCCGAGAATGAAAAAAATTTATCGCCTTTGCATTGCCAATATTCAGCCAGGTCCGCCCAAATTCATTCAGTCTCAGCTTCGAGGGAACTTAACATGTTCACAATCACTAGGTGGTTCCCCCACCAACTCTTCATGTCTCACTACCCCCACATACCAATATTTTTCTTCAAAAAACTTCTGCCACCTTTCTAAATCCTCCTTGACTTCTTCAGGATCAAGACCTCGTAAATCATAAGTAAACTCATCAGGCTTATTAAAACATCCTGTAACAAATGCTCTAGCACAATCTTTACCACTGAAGAACCTATACGGGCCCTTTGGTCCATAAATGTGCGGGGCCATACTCACATCATATACTTTACCATCAATGGCTATAAATATAGGGCCATTGACTCCATTATAGTGAGATAACTGTTGTAATGATAAGTCCACGTAATTGGAAAATAATTTGAATTTATAGAATTGGGGGTTTATATATTTTCCGTCATAACCCCAGGTCGATGAACCCGTCCACCAGTACGAGGCTATGGAGTTGAAGAGGAGAATTCCCCCTAAAATTCGTAGGATATCAATGAATCCAAATCGTTGCATCACCTGAGCAAGGTCTCACTGATTTCGCATTCACTTCACTATGTGTATTCAGTTTCTATATGTATCTATTCGTGTATATATTCATGAGTTACCGGCACTTGGTTACTTGATGTTCTTGAGAAATCGGAGTATGAAGAGTTTTATTATTTACAATTTACTGAAGTCTTACTTATAGTCAATCTATATACAATTTTCAGCAAATCACGTGTTTTGGCACGTGTTGAAATTCAAATATACTAATCTGGTTTAATGTACCCTATGAAGTAATTAAATGGCAATAGATATATAGTTGTCGGTTTATAGAATAGAAATAGAGTTCAGGGATTATTAAAATTATATATTAATTATATGAGCCTCTTTGCTCGAGAATTTATAGGACCACTTCGTTCACCTTTGCTTAGCTCAGGTTCAGTCTCAGTTCATAAAGAAAACATCACTCATTGGTTGTCCCTTAGCACCAAGATTGAAATTATTGGACCCAGGATTAACAATGTCACCCCAAAACTCTTCATTAAAATTGTAAAAATCATTATTGAGTTCATCAAACCCCGAAAATCCAAACTCTGACATCGATAACATATTTTCGGTTCCTGAACCTTGACTTTCAGTAGTTGCACCATTTACTGTAGGTGAATTAGTAACACCTCCAACCAAAGTAGGAGAATTGGTTACAGGTCCTTTTACGCCTGGAGAAGCCCCAAGACCTGATGCAACAATTCCACCAGTTATTCCAGGAGAATTTATTCCAGGAGAATTATTAGGCCTTGGTGATGGACCAGCCGAATTCCGTTGGTTTCTAATACTATCATCACCCAAGTTCAGATTTCCATTAAGTATAGAAGGAGAATCTGTATTTCTACGATGAATAATATCCCTACCCTTGAGATCAGTGTATGGAGACGGAGATTTAACCAGGTACCGATCCTTGTAGCCCCCAAGATCGAACTTATTCTCAAAGAGTGTATTACCAATTATATGTTGAACGTATTTTGAAGATTTTAATTCATTAATTGGTTCATTAGGATCATTGGGATAGATTTCATCTTCGGCCTTTTTAGGGTCAGGTTTAGAACTACGAACCGCTGCAGCGTATGATAAAACATCAAGTGCCATTGAAGGATTAGGTGTGGATGGCAGTTCGAATGGTCTTGTTCCAGGCATCATAAACCCAGCAGCTGCCGATTGAAGTTCATTGAGTGATGGTGCCATTTCTTGTGATGACAGTACTAAACTACGGATTTGAGTGGCATAAGTTCTAACGAAAAGTTGTAACATAAGTGAAGTTTTTTTCATACTATAATTGGAAGGATATTTCTTAGCAGTTTCCAAAACTTTAGTACAAACGGTTTGAACTAATTCAATGGCATTAGGTGGGAAAATTTGTTTTTGTAATTGTACAGGGAATGACAATGTCAAATATCTTAATCTTAATAACATTCCTGCAGTATAAATGATTCTACTGACGAAAAACAATGGGACAAGAGCCACATCATCAAGTTCAATTAATGTAAAGTGTTCCAAACATTTTAAACAGGCCATAGTACAATTAATCAAAGGTTTAATGGCTTCAGGTTTAATATAAACTTGGCCATCTTTAGTAGTATTGGCTACTTGACTTAATGATGGTTCATGTAAATAAGCTTCTACTCCATATAAATAACAATGTAAACCATGAGTGTTTACACTATTTTTCTTAATACGAGCTCCTAAAGCTTCTAGTTCTTTTTGGAATTCTAAAATCATCCATGAGGAGGCCACAAGGTTTTCGAAATTGAATTCACTTGAATGTAAATTGTTATGAACTCTTTCCAATACATGATTGAGTC
Source organism: Yamadazyma endomychidarum (assembly GCA_030582775.1). Classification (NCBI taxonomy): domain Eukaryota; kingdom Fungi; phylum Ascomycota; class Pichiomycetes; order Serinales; family Debaryomycetaceae; genus Yamadazyma; species Yamadazyma endomychidarum. Next base: position 256,733 of record JAJMGY010000011.1, read on the forward strand.
TTGATAGAAGGGCTAAATTCACTAATTGATCATTACCTGAATTTTCCAAGAAACTACAACATTCCTCAACATATGGTGTCCATTTCACGTAGATCGTTCTACGCAATATAAGACAAGTTGATATAGTTCCAATATAAAGTAACATAACAATTTTCCGCTGTTGAACATTGGTTATGGTTTCATCTATTAGACTTTCATCAGAATTTGTACTTCTAGCCACAATTCCTAAATCATGTAACATCCCAATGGCCAAAGCATTGAAAAGATGAAATCTTCTTTGTTTTACAAGTTCAGGTGAACTGTACCAAAAACAAAGCAAAACTAACGCCGAAAGGTACTCTTCGTTTTTATTACCAGCCACAAAGATTTGCAACATCAAAAACTTCGTAGCCACAATTTCTATAATTTGATTGATACCTTCATCTACTTCTGATTTAGGTATAGCCAATGATGTTATACACATTACAGCATTGAATAAATAAGGTTGATTTTCAGCAAATTTTACAGCACTTAAACCTTCAGGAATATCAATATATGGATACATAGGATAAAAATACTCTTTATAAATATTAAGTCGTTGCTCAGCTTGATCTGGAGTTATGACTAATTTACCTATAAGGTCAACTTTTTCACCTTCTGCCCATATAAACCCAGCTCTTTTTTCAGCACTTTTCTTTAAATCATGACTGAACTTAACAAAGTTTGAAGCTGTGTTTTGACTCAATAGTTTTGATTCTTTATAAAGATCAATACCAGGTTCATTGCTGATTAGTGTAGCAGATGATGATTTCGATGAATTTAATTGACTACGGAGTCGGACTATTTCTTGTTCTAAACTTGCTATTCTGGCTTTATCACTCATATCAGAGCCATTATTAATATTATAGTCCAAATCTTCAGGATCTTCATCTTCCTTTTTAGTTTGCTGTCTTTGACGTTCTCTTTCTTGAAGAATTTCTGCCTTTTTCCGTCTTTTTCTAGGTTGATTCAAATCAATTTCACATACTTTGTTAGTGTTCAAACATCTAATACATGTACCACCTGGATTATTTTCATCAGCTGGCGTACACTTGACTTTAAGACTGTGACAATTCCTACAAGCTACTGATCTTCTTGTTTTCTTATTGTCAGGAGAATGAGTACCATTCCTACTATCATAGGTATTGGAGCTTGCTGCAGTACTATGATCAACACTGCCAATACTAACACTTCGAGCTACAGTTCCATTCATATTGATGTTGAGGTTATTACTCACTATATATGGGAAAATTTAAAGTTGGAAAAACGGACGCCGCACCGAATAATTGCTCAAACCACTTGTTGAATATTAAAGTTTGAATGACTCGATCTTGCCAAATGGTTATAAATCCCGATCGAATTTAAGTTCTTGACTATGTAAAGCCTTGTGTAAAATAGACCCTCGCGAACTTCGGTAATAAATCGAGCCGCACGGCCCTAATTTCATGATCTGAATTAAAGTTGTAGTTGCTTATTACTGAAGTAGGTGAATTAAGTTGGTTGCTATGCGATAGTTTAGGAGTTCCAAATTAGGCCTAGGTTAAAGTTGCCATTCGGTTGTTTAAATCCGCATGTGGCTTACATTACCTTATACACACTACAGTCTACACACTACAAGTCTACATCTAGACACATCGCATTACCGGATCGAAACTGAAACTCCGCTCGTATTCAACATGAGAACAGTAGGTAATCGTACTATCCTTTTAATCGATATCATCTCAATTCTTATTGGATCATATGGTTTATTCCATATAAGTCATGTTCAATTATCACCTGAACTTGAAAAAGCTGGCCATTGGCAATTTCTTACTAATTTATCATTATTATTCCTGATGGTTATATTTGTGCTTGGTTTGATAGGTCATGTTACTAAGAGCCGAGCCGTTTATAATATCAAGAACACTTTACACGTTTATGGGTTTGTGACTGAAATTATTGTTTTCTTGGTTTATTGGCCTTTGAGATTATTCTTTCTTGAATTATTGGTGAAAGATGTTGATAAGTTTAATTTACCAATGTCTATAGATTTATCAATTCATTTCATGCCAGTGATGTCATTGGGTATAGATTACTTTTTGTTTATGCCAGATTGGACGGTTTCAATTCAAATGGCTCTTTTCGGATGTATTGCATTGACTTCAAGTTATTGGTTATGGTTACACTATTTAATAGATTTTGAAGCTGGTGGTATGTTCCCCTATATGTTTTTAAATGTTGATAATGATGTCACTAGGGGTATCATTTTTGTAGTAGTTGGATTATGTGGATTTGGGAACTTTATTTTGATGAAGTATTTGTATGGGAAATTTGTAGAGAAAGCTATAGATAAGGAGATTGAGTTAGAGGAAAAGTCTGAGGTTAAAACTAGATAAGCCATGTGACCGAGGAAGGTATCAAATATCCTCCTATAGGGGAATAAATGATTCAGATCAACTCTAAGTACTTTCTATACTCTTTTAAGGCGTATTTTGGCGTATTTTTGGGAGGATATGATATAGTATAAGTCCCTCTTAGTACTACATAAATCTACTAAGATCTCACAAAGCCCAGCCATCTCAGTATACATTCCGCACTCTTTGTAAATATTCCGACTCACATACCTCACATGAAGTTACTAAACTTATTACTAGCAGCTTCAACAGCTTCAGCTTTACAAATTCCATTCTGGTCACAACCACAGCAAGATTCATCGGTTCATTATTCATCGGTACACCCTGACTCATTACCAATAAACCTCACACAATATGAAAACTTCTCAGTAATTAGAACAGAATACGACGATGACTTACGTAAATTCATCCTTAAGAATCGTTCTAAGGGTTGGGAAATCTGGAGTAAACTGAAAGCCACTAATACATTGGATTTAAAGATCAACAAAAGTGATTTGAAGTTAATCAAGAACCTGTATGAGGTGATAATCTCAGACTTGGCTCAAACTGTATATGAAACATACCCAAAGGAATTCAAGCCAAGTATGGAAGCAAAGACTGAAAATGGGTACAAATATCAATCTACGGAAACAGTCATACAAGAAACCACCGCCAATATTTTTTCAGAGATATTCTTCAAAGATTACAGACCTCTCGAAACTATTGAAGCTTGGTTAGATCTTTTACAGCAATCATTCCCTAATTTAGTCAGTATTGAAACCATTGGTGAAACTTTTGAAAATAGACCTTATAGGGTTATTCATGTATCTAACCATGATGAAGGAAACCCTGGTGTTGAGAAGAAAACCATTGTAATAACAGGAGGAGTTCATGCTAGAGAATGGATATCAGTATCATCAGTTTGTTATCAACTTTATCAAATTCTTCAAACTTATGGAACCGATCCTAATTCCAAAGTTCTTCATGAACTTGATTTCTTATTCATTCCTGTCTTAAACCCTGATGGGTATGAATATAGTTGGAATACCGATAGATTATGGAGAAAGAATCGTCAAAAGACGATTTTACCAAACTGTTTCGGTATTGATATTGATCATTCTTATGATTTCCATTGGACCCATTCTTCGGATTGGCCTTGTGGGGAAGAATATAGTGGAGAAGAACCATTTGAAGCTATTGAACTGAGAATTTGGGATCAATACCTTAATAAAACTAATGATCATCATGAAATTTATGGGTACATTGATTTACATTCATACTCACAAGAAATCTTATTCCCATTCGCTTATAGTTGTAATGAGAATCCACGTGATGAAGAGAACTTATTAGAATTAGCTTATGGAATTTCAAAATCAATTCGTCAACTGAGTGGGAAATTCTATGGAGTTTTACCAGCTTGTCAAGATAAAGATTCTGATTTATTACCTGATTTAGGTAGTGGGACCGCATTGGATTTTATGTATCACAATAAAGCATACTGGGCTTATCAATTGAAGTTAAGAGATTCGGGGAATCATGGGTTCTTGTTACCTTCTAAGTATATAGAGCCAGTGGGGATGGAGATTTTTGCGGGGGTGAAATACTTTTGTGAATTTATCTTATCTGAATACTAAAGGGTAGACGATTAATCTGGAGTTTTCTACAAGCTCGTCAACCGCTCCAAAGTATCTCTTATGTACAACACCATCAATCATGTAATAATATATGAACATTAAGTGTATTTGTGAACTTCACAAAATCGCACTCTGACTCAATATCTAATGAAAGTTGTAATTCAAAAAGTAACAAAAGCATCGGTGACGGTAGATAACCAAATCGTATCATCCATTAATTCCGGATTAATGGTCCTTGTAGGAATCTCCACTAAAGATACTATAACAGACGTCACAAAATTATCCAAAAAACTTGTAAATTTACGACTTTTTGAAGATCTTGGTGAGTCCTCTAGTGTAGGGAAATATCAAGGAAGGCCATGGGCTAAATCCCTTAAAGATTATCCTGAATTTGGAATCCTTTGTGTATCACAATTCACGTTATATGGAACAATCAATAAGGGTACGAAACCTGATTTCCATCAAGCTCAAAAACCAGATTTAGCCAGAGAATTGTATAATGAATTTTTACGTCAATTGGGAGCAGAATTGGGGTCAGATCGAGTCAAGGATGGGAAATTTGGTGAAATGATGGAGGTATCATTAGTTAATGATGGACCGGTAACAGTTGTTTGGGAGACTTAGAGACTCTACCTCACTACACAATACCAACCCTTCATTAAATCCTATACATGGATACACATTGACACAAATAGATCCAAAATAAGACTAGAATACTTAGAATACGCTACTATACATTTATAGATATACAATATTAGCATCAAGTACGCCTTTATTAGATACACCTGTACAATATAAAGTTCATCTAAATCATTCTCTTATTTAGGCTCTATGCTAATAAAATTGACATAATAATTATAAACCCTGATAGTATTATAGCCCAAAAACTCATATCTAAATTAAACCTATCAGGCGGATTGAATTCGAAATTATCAAAGAATGGTAAGTATTCAGGAGCTGGATTGGAAAACCTTATTTCTGGCAAGTATCGTAAACAGTAAACTGTTAATGCTAATAAGAAGAAGTATCTGACATATATGGGGATTGAGTAAGGGGTTTTTGTGTTTTCTGTAACTGGAAGTGTCATTTGGAAATGTTAATGTGGATTATAGTCGAAAGAATGTCTATATCTAAAAACCTCTAATTGTATAAGGCCAATCGTTACAAAATCAAATTCCACTGAGGATTAATATGTAAATCCCACCTATAAAAAATTACCACTAAAATACCTAAAACAACAAAAAATTGACAAAATAACGTTACAAAACAAATAAATATCGATGTGAAAAGTCTTATAAATCCGTAGAAAATGTCAAGGAATATACACACTAAATTAATGAAAGTATTATACCAAGTATCAAAAGGTTGTGAAGTTGATAATAAACGTTGTAAATTAGTAACGAACGGTGGATTATACTCAGGATTGACCAAAACTAGAATTGGGAATGGGTTCCAGATATTAACGACAAAATCTTGATAAATTTCAATTAAGGAAGTTTTAACAAGTTCACTTATCAAATCCATATACCGATAACGCGAAACTAGGATATCACGCATTATGAAGCAGAAGAGGTGGACCAAAAAAAGGGAGCCAAAACCTAAGAGGCCTAAGAAAGCGGTCAATATCTTTCAATTGAGCGATCAGATCTTAGATGATATCTTTAGTAGGGTCGGACGTCAAACTGTTATAAATTTATCAGTTGTTAATCGTAATTACTATAAAGCAGCCGTTCCATTTGTGTATAGGAACATTAAAATGATATGGCATGATTTGAAAGATGATAAATTCCTGGAGTTTCTTAATAAGAATAAAGATGTGATCCAAGGTGTAAGAATTAGTGATTGTTATAGTTTTGGAGAGTGGCAATTGGATTTGAAAAGTCTCTTTGACTTAAATCTATTAGAGTTCCATGTTAACTCATATAACTCATCTAATTGGTTAAAGTATAAAGAAAATAATACTTTAAGAAGTTTAGAATTATACTACGACCCTAAACATACAGAAACTGAAACTTTATTTAATAATCCTAATCCAAAGAATATCACAAGAGTTAAAACTTCAAATATCCCTAAAATGTTCAACTTGACTCATTTAAGTAATTTCCATCAGTTGAGTAAACTTGAATTAGCTAATTATCATTTAAATTGGGATGATCAAGTATCAACTCCCATTATTAAGATTCTTACTCTTAAAAATTGTACTTGGGAGTATCCATTCACATTGACTAAATTCAATGTTAACAATTCCCTTTTTGATATTAAACTTATCTATACTAATGATAATCTGTTTATTATTCTGGAAAGGTTTGGTAAATTCTTAAATACTCCATTACAACAGGATGCTAATGTTGAATATTTAACTATTAAATATATCAATTGTAGGATTAAAAGAACTTTATCAGATAATCAATTAAAAGTGTTTCTAAAGTTCCCTAGGTTAAAGAAATTGGATTTAACCACTTGGCATGTTAATTGTTGGGATTATATTAAGGAATTAAACCTGCCAGTGGAACTTTTAGTTGATTAATGGTAAATAGGACACTTAACAGTACGCGAATTGACGAGTGGTATTTGTATTTTATTGTAATTTAGGAATATATATTGGGTTAGGAGAATTACTATATTGAAATCAATATACTGACATTAGAAGTAGCCATAGGCAGTATTTCTTAAAAAAGCATAAAGACAATTATATTACATAAGCATAGAGATATTTTCAATAGTATCCATATTCATTTGATCGTACACAAAAACGCACACAAATCCATCACTTACAAAAGATGATCTCATGGTTACTTTTCATATCATTGATCACTTTAGTTACAAGTAACACAGAAACATACATTTTAAGTGTTCCCAAATATTATGAAGTACCGTCTTCAAATAAAATCCCCAACTTTCATCATGTATATAATACTAAAGACATCACCATTCGAGACTTCCCAATATTGAATGTTTCTACTATAGATCAAGTACCTTCAATTAGAATTAACCTCGAGGATGGGTTCCAACAACAAGACAATGGAATGATACTAATCCAATTGAACAACTATTACAACACTACATATGATTCAAATGATTTATTCTTTATAAAGCTTTGTTGGCCTGCTATATTTCCCGTAGGATTTGATCTTAGCCACGAATTCTTAGCTTTAGATTCTTTAGAGCCAAGTCATCTTGATTTGTACTTGAAAATCAATTACAAATTCGATTATAATACTATCAAAGATTTAGTGAAATCAATTGAATTCAATTTAATGATTGAAAAATTACCAGTAAGAATTCCTATACCAATAGAAGTTTATGATACTATAGTATATCAAGTAGATTTGGTGATATTAATGATTAGTGGGGTTTATTTGTATTTGACATTGTAGAGTGGTGCTATGGTGGTTATAAAGGGCGGCGATCCTTTGGTCCTTGGCTGATGACCTGATCAGGGGTACCTGTGCGGTATCTCGATCTAATAGCCTCAAGTTCGCAATGTGGTGAAACTTATTGCTCACAAATTCGCAGACCCTGAAAATTATCAACATGTCACTGAGTTCCTTAAATGAAGATGACCCATTAAGGCCACCATCCAATTCTCAAAACTTAGACCTTTCCAAATTAACACCTGATGAATTGAAAATCTATAGATTATATGGTAAATTACCAACTACTCAACAAATTCTTTCCAGTAAATTTAAAGATAAGAAATATTTTGATAGTGGAGATTATGCCATGCAAAAACAAGGTAAAGTTAAAAACACTGAATTACTGGGAGCCGTTCCAATGAGACACCCTAATGCCGAAAGAGTTAAAGAAATCTATACCAGAAATTCTATTAGTGGCTCAAATGCTGGAATTCTTTATAATGGTAAACTGGGATTATTAAATGAGAGAACAAATGAAGAAGATAAATCGTGAGTCATGAACCAATTGGAGGACAATTGGTTGAATGACTGATTGTGATTGATTGAGGGTTAGTTTAGCTCTAGAGTTGATCTGGATGATGTTAATGAGTATAATAGTAGATATATGAATGTATGTTTGCCATAGTAGGCTATGAATATAGCACGTTTCATTTAGTCATGAGAAATGACAGAGCTCTATATAAACTCCACCAAGCTCTACACAAGCTGCAAAACATAAACAGATGTAAATCCTCTCTCCACAATTTGAGTTAGAATTGATTAAGGGGCACCAGGTGGGGACTTTAGGTGCCTCAATTCAATTGCAAAATTACGCATCAGATCCATCACTTTACACGATGAAACATTTATCAGTTTCAGACTACCAAATGGGACTACCTAGATTCCGATTGATATTGCAAGAACATCTTGAGTCTGAAAAGAAACTTCAAATCATGCATTGTGAAATTGAAGATTTTAACGATATGCTTCAGTACATTGATATGGCAGTATCATTAGAAACTGACGGAAGAATTGAAGTAATGAACTTCATTTTTGCTTATGATTTGGCTTACCAAGTGCCAATTTTATATTTCCGGAATATGGAAGATAATTCTGAAGAAGAAGAAGAAGAAAAAAGAAGAAAAGCTAAACTTGACAAGTATTTTCCAGCTGATAGATTAAAAACTAACCTCCCTTTAAGTATCGATACTATTCCTTTTGCTCCAGGACTTTGGATGTTTGTTCACCCTTGTGAAGTTGCAAACACTGTTGGTACGGTCCTTGAAGATGAACCAGCAAAGCCAAAAGGACCAAAAACTGCTTTGGATAGAAGAATTGAAAAAGAAACCTTTGATGTAATTAATAAAGCTCATCATGATATGTATGAAATTTACGATGAACTCAATGAAATTTTCAAACAGGATCCTAAAACGTATTCAAGAAGATACCCATTGATAATGGATGTAAATAATAGTTTACTTAAGGCCTTTAGGGAAATTTTAAGTGATGTAAAGTGTGATTTGGGAGGGGAGGGTCCTGTTAAGATGTTCCCAGAAATAGTTCAATATTTAGTTACTTGGAATGCAATTTATGGTACAGGTATTTTCAAAGATTTTACCGTTAAGTATGTAGCGAAGTCAGGTTAAGGATTTTAAGGATATACAGACGGTAGTGTAATATATAGTGAGATAAGTAGTATAATAGAGTGTAATATATAATGAGATAAGTAGTAAAATAGAGTCAAATATAGAGACAAACATGTGGAGAATAACATCGATCTTATAAATATGCATTCTAGATATACAATGTAAACTAAATTACAAACGTACTACCACTCTCTACAAGCCTAATGGCTCTCATTATTAAATCTATTAACAGATAAAGGCACACAAGGCACAATTAAACCTATTAATGGATAACTCACCTATTAGAAACTTAAACTCTTGTTACTCTCAACTTAAGCTTGAGGTTTTACTTCCTTGAAAATCCTACATGGATAACTTTCAGCATACATTCCAGATTGTGATTCTCTTATGATTTCCCATTTAAATTTATTTAATGATGGTGCAACTATTGGTTCACCTTGTTTACCTAATAATTCCCCATTAATGATGGATTTATCAACCCCTGATAAAGTAGTTGATAAACTAACAGGTTGTGAAGGATTTTCAAAAACTGCTAATTCTTGACTTCCTTTATTACCAATTGAAACTCTTGGATTTTCAGCTGAACCTAATTTTAAAAGTCCAGAAACTTTAGATTGATCAAAGGAATGAACTTGAGGGAAATTACGTCTGAAATCTCTTTTATAGTATGGATTACCTTTAATATCACCGGATGGGAATGTAGTTGGTTCTTCATGTTTTTTACTACCTTCAATATCACCACCTGGTGGTACTGCTCTGAATAAACTTACAACTGGGTTACCACTGGATCTATTTGGAACTAAAACTAATACTTTACGAATAGCTTCCCAGATCCCCGTGGATCCTGTAGTGTATTTCTTCCATATTGGTACTGGTCCTCCACTCATTATGTGTTTCTCAATGGTTTCTCAATGTATTGAATTTGTATTGGTAAATTTTTCATTGGCTTTCTGCGAATGGTAGGGGCGCGACCGATAGAGCCTGAATCTTAGCTTGAGTCTCAGAGATAGAGATAGGTAAAGGTAGGCTACCTATGGTGTACCGTCTCTTGGGACTTAATTGAAATAAAGTTGAACTGGTAACTCAGAAGACTTGGAATTAATGTACGGTATTATCGGGGCACTTTGGTAGAGTTTCCTATTTTAGAGTTGAATTTCACGGTTTTATGATATCTTACTATACGTCTTATCTCTAAATGAATTTGTATTTTGGATGTTTTTGTGGGAAGCACTTGGTACTAAGTTTGGGGAGTGTGACTTGGGAGTGTTTGAACTAGGTTGAGGACATCTCTTAGAAAAGGGCCCTTCCAATAGTACCAAAAATTATCAACCCACAGAAGAAAAAACTTCCAGTCCATAACCAAATTGGTACAACTTCTTCCAAAATTAAAACACTAGCATATTTGCTAAATAATTCATGATTGGTGAAGTAAATGAATAAACAGCCATATACGGAAATAGCCAAACTAGCTAATAAACCTCCAATAGTACCATCTAAGATAAGCCACAAACATGGGGATAAAAGACTCCATACTACTGAAACTTGTAACTGACTATTCCATTCAATATGTCTGATAGCATAAACTATACCTAAGAAAGTGATAGATGATCTTACGACATCATTCATTAAACCAGCTGAAGTCTTTTTAGGATTAGGGTTGGATGATAAGATTCTTTTATTGAATCCTGGTGGAATCAATTTATCCATAATTGGATGGAATAATCCCATGATTGAACCTTGGATAAGAACAATTAATAAATAATTAATCCATAAATCATCAATTTGTATCAAAGCTAATGGTTTTAAACTCTTAAGGGAATTAGTAAGTAAGATTTCAGTCACATATAATGGTTGGAATGTGAACTTGTCTAATTTTATATGACTATTTCGTAAATGACTGGTGAATTCATTATAGATATAAGCACACACAGCTAATAAAATTAATTTTAATAAGGTCTTGATGATTATGACTCCAATAGGACCTTGGAACGACGAATCAGGTTCTTCTATTGGTGGAGGTGCTACATTGGTTTTGGTTATATATAATCCATCGTCTTCATCATCATCTCTATCTAAAGCAGTTTCTGAATTCTCATTAAAGATACTATACATTGGAGGACGAGTCAAGTTTATAATACTATCGGTTTTGGCGATGTTAGTAGGGGTTACTGCACCACTACTAAGGCCACTATTGATACCATTTAAGTCACCGGAATTCAACAAGGCTCTTTTCTTTAAACCATCAGGAGTTTCCGTCATGTCTTAATTTCAGATGATCGCGATGTTTTGATTCTGACCTGATTAATGACCTGAACCTGAGCGATAGCCAAAATGAGAGTCATTAACGCTTTTAAAAGAGTTAATACACGGTGTACAGGTGTCAAGAGAAGATAGTTCGTCAGAGCTACGTTCAGTGGGACTTACGAAGTCATAAGACTGGGGGTTCGCTACATTACTGTAAACACTCTAAAGTTTAATCTCGTATATTAATCAATTACGATTATTTCATGAATATCATCAGAATTTGAAGGGTTGTCATTTTTTTTATCATTATTAGTACCTTTGGCGGTAGTTGGTTTTGTGTCGGTACTTTTAGACTCAATAGACCCTTTTTCCATATTAGGAAAGTCCAAGTCCCTTATTTCAATAATATCTAACTCATCGCTAGCAGGCTCAAACTCTTTAGCCTTATCATTACACCATTTACTATCTTTTAACCTTCTCTCAGCTGCTTCCAACGCCAATACCCTCATACTATCAGTCGACCTCGTACCACCTAGTTTCCTAGTCTCAGTCTTAATCTTCTTCCCCAATGCTTTTATTCGTTTATCTCTAATGCTCGTTGTCATTATACCTCCTAATGTATTACCTAATTTAGTGCCTAATTTACTTTCTTCCATCACGTACCCTTTAACTGGAATATACGGTATACTTGAATAACGTGATTTCAATTCATCTAATAATTTATAGAATTTTGTATCATGGGGACCATGTCTATTATGGGTTAGTTCATGTAACATTGTACCTATGATATCACTCATAGGTAGAAACAGTCGATCATTAGAATGATATCGAAGCCTCAACATTATCTTGGCTCCACCATTGACATTTAATCCTAAGAGATTTCCATCTTTGGGATACATTTCACATAACAACCCCACTTTGAAATTATACTCGTGCATTAATGGTGCCACTGATTTAGCTACATCATGAAGTAATGAATTGGCATAATCTTTATCGGGGAACCTCTTAAGCGAAGCTATTTTGGATATACGTGAAGTGGGGGATGGCTTCTCTATAGGTTTTGGTTTCGGGACTTTTCTTCCATCCACCACCATTTTTATGTGTGAGTTTTTGTGGAGGTGGCGGTCTGTTGTATCGCGTTTGTTATCTATCACATTTCAGACACAGATACAATTGACATCTTACTGTGGGGAGGGAGAATTAATTTATATTATGAGGTAAGATGGTACTAAATGGTACTAGGAGTCTAAGTCTAGTTCGCTATATATCTACACACTTCAGAAGACTATCAATGAATTCTGGTACAAAACTTCCTGGGAGCTTAGCACTAACCTTACTACCAGCCTCATTATATAAACTAACAGCACCAACAACACTTTCATATATATCAAACTCACCATTAGATGCATCAGCCTTAGCACCAACAAAGCATCCAATTGTACTTCCTAAAGAGCACCCTGATCCTGTGATTTTCCCCATTAATGGATTACCCCCTTTGATCTTGGCCGTTCTAGAACCTTGGATTACATAATTAATAGCCCCTGAAATCACTACAATACATTTGAAATCATCAGATACTTGTTGACCTATTTTGATTATATCTTCTTCAGCTAATGTAGCAATAGAATCGACTCCTCTCATAAGTGGTTCAGAGTTACTCAGCTTATAGGCACTAGTTAATTTCCAAATTGCCAGTATTTCTCCTACATTACCTTTGATAACCGACATGTGACCGGTATTAAGTAACGTTCTACAACATTCTAATCTTGCATCAGTGGCACCGGCTGCTACTGGATCAAAAATTATATGTTTTCCATGTTTGTTGTAAGTCTCAATTGCATGCACAAAAACTTTCATCATTTCAGCCGTGGGTGTACCAAGATTTAAGATCAACGCCAAGTTAGGGATCTTAGAAGCGAATTCTTCGTACTCTTCAGCAAATTCTGACATGATTGGCGATCCTCCCACAGCTAATGTGACATTAGCACTAAAATTCTTTACTACGTTATTAGTAATATGGTGAACTAAAGGTCCAGTTTCTTTCAATTTAGTTAATTGAGAAGTCTTGGCTTGTTCATAGTTGTAGTTGGAGTATGACTCAACTGACTTCTGAGCCCACGGAACATCGGTCTTCATGGCTTCTTCTAATTCTTTAGTGGCCTTAAAACTATCATCAGCTGCCATGATACATGAAACAATTGCAACTCCATCCAATTTCTGATCTCCTACTTGACACTGGTATAAGACCTTAGCTACATTTGAGTGATTTATACCTCCAATGGCAACAGATTTAAGATTTGGTTTTTCCAGTTTTAATACTTGCAACATTTTTCTAATTCCAATTGGGCCCGTACCTAATGGGGTCTTTGTATCCTTTTTAGTATTAGTCTTATATACAGTTCCCAATCCTACATAATCTGCCACATTATCTTTACAAACCTCTAATACTTCATTAGGGTTAGAACATGTTACACCAATAATCTTATTAGGTCCTAAGATCTTCCTAGCTAAAACAGCTGGCATATCATCTTGTCCTACATGAACTCCTTCAGCATCAATGGCCAACGCTACATCAATTCTGTCATTAATTATCAAAGGAATATTGGCTTCTTGTGTAAGTTTATGAACAGCTTTAGCTCTTTCTATAAAGTCTAATGTACTCAAAGATTTTTCACGTAATTGGACTAACGTAGCTCCGGCTTTGATGGATTGTTCCACTTGGTTTAAGAATGTTGAATCCTTAGGGACCATAGTGGAATCAGTCACCAAGTAGATAGAGTAATCGACGTTCATTGTTGTAAGTTTTTGTCGATTCGATACTTTAGTAGTAGTCTCAGCTGATCCGCACTCTAAGTGCATATTCGCTAACGGGTCTATGTTTGGTATATTATGTACATGTCTATGTATGCTAACTATATGGAGTGGGATGGATCTAGAAAGAGGTGTGATCGTACTATTTTAAGACCTATTGGGTATTATAACCCAGTGGCTCTTATAACCTCCAAATCCCCTCGTTCTAGTTTCTCTAAATACTTTATCTGATTCATCAATTTCCTATTCCTTTCAATGGCATAATCTTCACACTTCTTAATGGTACCGCTAACATGACAACTGTTGAATATCACTGGTTTACCATCTATTTTTGTGATCATTGGTAAACTGCCCATTACATATTGGAAATTCGTACGGCTACATCGTATAATCCCCAGTGAAGTTTTATTATTAAAGTACTTGATATTCAAGGCCATTAAGAATCCTGACCCATGATCCCCGTAAAGCTCTTGTACAGTCAGCCTTATACTATTTACTATGGTTTTTGGATTGATATTACTTGGTGATTCTCTATGAACTGTGAGAATACCAGTAGATCCAGAATTTATAATCTTTGTGTTTTCTTCTGTGGGGGGGTGAAGAAGTTCGAATAAAATGTATCTTTGTTTTAATCTGACCATTTCTGTTGTGTTTCGTCTAAAGATCCAGGTTTATTCTGTGTTTGTGTACAATGGTGTGGTGTTCAATGACTGTTCTGTATTTGTGTACAGATAAAATGAGAGATGAGATTTGTGCGAATATGATACAATATAATATTACACTTATACATACAAATATATTTGCTCCACTGGTACAAACAGGACTATGCTACATCCCAGACCATGGCACCACTAAATAGTACCATTTAAATAGTCAAAAATCTCTCACTCAAGTCCCTAGCTAACTTATAATTTCCATTAATATTATATATCAATGTTAAATTATAAGCAGCATCTATACAAAAATCATACTTATCATCCTCCAATTGAAATTCCAATACTTTATTATAATGTACTACAGCTTCTGAAAGTAATCCAAGCATATGAAATACTCTCCCCATATTATATTCAACTTCCTGTTGTTCATAGTCCGTAGCGTTGATCAATCTTAATTCTCTATACTCTAGTAAATAACTCATTCCTTGTAATAATTGGATATGTCTATTACTTGTCATTCTTTGCATCGATCTTTGAACATGTGATATACCCAAGGTTAAACAAATCATAGGATCTCTATTATATTGCTTATAAGCTCTGTTGAGATAAACAATAGATGAAATATTACTCCTGTTACCACCTAATAACGTAGCATAAATATAAAGTAACTCAGCAGGTTCTCCGTCGAATTTGCAGTCTTTAACATCAGCAGTTATAGTTGCCATCCCTGATACTGGTGAACCTTTTTGAAGTGAATCATAAGCTTTAAGTTGACGTAATAAGAATTTTTGATGGTTGTAATTGGAAAATGTATCCCATGCTTCGTATCCTGACGAGAAACAACAAACAAAAAATTTGTAGATGAATGGGGAAAATTGGTTCCCTAATAAAAAATGTCTTATGCAGTTCAGTACTGTTGTTGAATACTCTCTTGCAAAGATTCCAAAAATTAATCTTATTAATCTAAGGGTACCCTCTTTAGCTTTATCTTGGATGAATACACTAACATCCATTGCTATTTCAAGGATTTGACTACCATACTCTAAATTGCCCCTAAACTTAAGGAAAAGAGCATACTGTACGAATATAATAAACCATGAATCATAATCAAGGCCTCGGAATTCACGTTCAGACGTTAAAACCAGCCTTGAGGTATCATCTTCGTTATTGATACCTTCATGAAGATTCCATGCTCTGGCAAGTCTTTCTTCAATTTCTAGTGGTTTCTTACGTCTATACAGTACAATACCTTTGAAGATACGGTTCTTGTCTCTTGGGAAGAAACTTGGAACGGAGGTGAATACTTCGATCAATTGCGAGGCTAGTTGCATCCATGTATCAATAGCAACATCATCACCATCTTTAATCATTTGTTGTAATCTGTTCATACGCTTGAAAGTATCCAAAACTTTCCTTTTGGCTCTTTCGTCGTTTTCAATTATTTGCTCGTCACTCAATTTCTGTTTGTTCTTCGTTGGAGTTGACAGAATATCAGAATCATTGGATAATTTGACAACTTTCTTTCTTGATACTGCTACTTCATCTATCAACTTTTTAGACTCTTCCTTCTCACCATTATAGTATAAAACTTCCGCCAAAGACAATTTGATGTTTATATCATTTGGTGTCTCATTTAAAACTGCTTCATAAAGTTCTTTAGCTTCTTCATAATCTTCAATTTCAAATGAACATTTTGCCAAAAGGGTAATCAAGTCAATATCAGATGACATTACTTCACCTTGACTTGATCTAGTCAAGTACCGGAAGGCTTCATGGTAATAGCCGTGACCTTCTAATATCTTACCTGCTTCAAAGAAAAGATCACTGATATCTTCTTCTTCTTCAAAAAGCTTTTCAAAATGTCTCATTGCTTCTGCTTTATCATCCAATTCTAACCTAAGAAGCCCTAATTTGTATACGATGTCAACCGGTAATTCATACTCCCTATTAAACATTTCTGGTTTAGATTTGAAACTCTTCAAAATGTCGAACCTCCTTTCGTCAAATTCAGCATCATTGTCAGCTTCTTCCCAAATGCTTTTCTCATCAGTTCTGCCTTGGATATACCTAGCAGCTATTTTAATTACTTTTATAGCAGCTGACCATTCGTGCTTGTTAATATACAATTCACAGAGAATATTCAATTCTTGGAACCCAAATGGTGGAGTTCTTTCACGAGTATCATTATCTCTTGGATTAGTGTTCCTGTCAAGAACATCAAGATACAAATTAATGGCATCACTGGTTCTCTTTTGCTCGACATAAATCGCTGCAACTTCTCGAAGATATTGTCCTTGTAGTGGGTACCTCTGGTGTAATTTTCTAAAGCCATCTAAGGCTCTACCAAAGATTTCATGAGTTTTATATAACATAGCACGCTTATAAATATAATGGTATCGGTTTTTACCTTTCAACGCTATAATTCTTGTATAAGATTTAATGGCCCATGGAACGTACCCCAATTCAAGAGATAATTCAGCTACAGTATCCCATAATTGAGCGTCAGTTCTTGAGATTAAAGCTGCTCTCATAAGATACCTACACCTTGATCTTTCATCACCTTCTATCCCCGAAATATCAGCTAATTGCCTCAAAGATTCATCATTAGTTTCATCAATTTCAAGGGCTCTGGTATATAATTGTTTAGCTTGGTCTAGATCATTCATAGCAAACGCTTCATTGGCTCTGGACAAATTGTCTCTGAGTTCAGGATCCATTGCTTTGTTATTAATGACTCGGGAAACATGTCCCTTCTTACGCTTGACTTTAAACCCGGCTGCACCTTTAAGGTTATCTCTGAATTGGTCCATATCTTCTTCATCGTCGATATATTCATCATCAGAGTCTTCATCAAAGTCATAGCCATCATCAAAGTCGTCCTCGTTGTCATCTTCTGCTACGTGATCTTCATTCTCCTTATCACTATACTCCTCCTCACTTAGAAAGAATTCTTCATCTGACATGTTTATGGTCTGCTCAAGTACACAAATACAATTCCCAGTAGGCCCTATAAGTTTACACCGCCAATTTTATGTACAATAAGTTAAGTTATACCAGTTTAGTACCAATTATACGATCAATTGCTCACTGTACCACAAAAAGATCTATCAAGCACTCCCTTCAATTACTGGGGAACCTTTTAATAATAGTGAATCAAAATAATTAACCGCGCATTATGTTATGGTACTGGAGTGTAATACTATGGGCGGCAGTTTGTGGAGGTGTTGAAAATGATATCTCTGTAAGTGTCACTTATACCGCCGTACCATTTCACCTTCAATTGCTCGAAAGCATTGGTGATATTGATGACCAATTGTACATAAAAGCCATTGACCTTCTTTGTAATGATGGCAATGAGGTTGATGATGATCAAGATATTGATGTTTACCCTGAGGATGGGGAAAATGATACCTCAGATAGATCAATTTATAACAAAATAATACAAGGACTTGATTTGGATGTGTTCAAGGAAACTTCTGTGGCCTTGAAGACTTCAAGTAGTTTCTTTACTCCAAGGATTCAAGCTCATTATGATGAATATCACAAAACCAAGGCCTGTAGAGGTTCAGAAACGTTCTTGGTTTCGAAAGATAGGGAATATTGTACGTATGAAGACTTATTTGCCCTTCAGATCAACAGTAAGAGTGACTTGCTGGGCGAATTGACAAGCTTTGATAGAACTATTGGATCAAACTCTAAAGCACCGGTTTTGATTTTATACGGTGATCTCAACACTTATAGGTTTAGAGAAGTTTTCAGTAATGTTTACTTGAATGCTGTCAATGGAAAGTTAAGGTTTGTATGGAGGTATACCCCAACCAATAATCAACTGCACTCTATTAGAGGATATGGAGCAACTTTAACTTCAAAGGATCCTGTAACACTTGATACAGATCATGGCTTGAAATTAGCATCAATGATACTATCAAAATCATCCAATCAATTTTACGCTTTGAAGCAAGTGCTCGAAGATCTTCCTAGTAGTATTGATACTATCAAAGAGTCTCGTGTGCTCCCAACAGTGGTCGAGAACGTCAAAGCTAATGAAAATATAGGAATCTCTGATGGGGTCATAGGGATATATATAAATGGAGCACCAGTGAACCGTCTTGAACTTGATAGTTATAAAGTGATCAACAAACTTGAACAAGAAGCTGATCTTGTAAAGGAGCTCATCAGCTTAGGCCTTAATGTGGACCAAGCTAAATTGCTTATATCTAAATTTGCCCTTAATTTAGCGGTGAAATTAAGTGAATACAGCAGTGGTGGCGACAACAGGTATAGACTTTATGAAGATACCTTTACCGACAAGAAGGGTGGAGTTGTGTTTGTAAATGATATTGAACACGATCCAAACTATGAGGATTACACCACTTCAAGATTCCATGCATACGTAGAGTCTGAAACCAATCCAGGCCAATTACCTGCTTTGAAAGAGAATATCCATGATTTGATCTTCGTCATTGACTTGTCAGACAAAGAGCAACTCAAGGTGTTATTCTCGTTCTCCAAAGTGATCTTGGATAGAGGTATACCTCAGCAAGTTGGAATCTTGCCTCTCGGACAAACTGATTTGGAAAAAAAGATTGCTAAATATTTCTATTATTTATATGACACAACCACTCCACAAGAGGCGTTAGCTTTCTTGTACCAAGTTTTCACAAGAAATGATGACCTGGACTTGGATCTGGTATTCCAAAATATTCCTATTGGAAGGTACGAGTTCAAGACTCATACTTACGAAAGAACTTTGGAGAAGTATTCAATCTCTACGCCGTCGATTGTATTCAATGGTATTATCCATGATATAAGAACTGATAGCTGGAGACTGGCAATGGGCAGGCAAATAGCCAAAGATACCAACAAGTTAAAGACCGGAATCAATTTAGGAGAGACGGGACCATCTTTGAAAGCATATCTTTTTGATGACGCTAGGGCTGAGAGGGATCTTAGAATTTCCCCTGATGATGTTACTGGGTTCAAGTACAAAGCTGTCTCTAAAGATTTGATCAACAAATCGGTATGGTTCAAGTATAAGAAATCATCTACAAGCGAACATTTGACAACATGGGTTATTGGAGATTTAAGTTTAGAATCGACCTTGACTCAAATGATTGAAAGTTTAGAATTGATAAAGAATTCAAAGTATGATATCCGATTAAGAGTAATTGATACTTCATCTAGTAAAATCCTTGATAAACTCATTCAAGGAGAATTGACTGAAAATGATTTAACCAAAGTTATCAAAACCTTAAATGATCAAAAGGGTAAGAAAAGAGCCAACCCTGATTTGGAAACTAAGAAGTTCTTAACCAGGCAAAACCTCCCACCGAACCATTCATTCCTACTTGTAAATTCTCGTTATTTAAAGATCGATAGACCTTATTTGGCTAATACTCTTGGAGATGTAGTAGATTATGAAGTTAAAAAAATTCGTATTATCAACGATATCATGAGCAAATATCCTCACATTTATAGCGAGTTACAGTTAAAAGATTTCCATACCCTGTTTTGTCAATTGAAGTACGACGACTGGCAAGATATTTTGATAAGTAGGCTTCTCAAATCATTCTTTATTGACGACACATTATATCTCGATGATACAGCAAGGTATGATTTTGGTTCCATGAATTTAGCCAACTCATTTGTGGTTGATAATGACCCTAATCCATTAGTTGATGTTTTAGTTATTATAGACCCATTACAACCACTGGCTCAAGAGTTAATAGCATTGGTTGAAATCATTTTGCATGTTCCTTATGTACGTACACGTATCTTACTTCAACCTAAGTCAAACCTCGAAGGGACTCACAAGTTGAGATATTTCAGGAGCTCTTACCCTAAATATCCATTGACGTTTGATACCCCTAAACTTTTATTTGAGGATGTTGAGGATGAAAACTATGTTTTGGATATAGTAGCACCACAAAGATGGGTAGTAAAATCCAAATCAGCTCCTGATATGGATTTAGATAATTTCACCGTCAATGATCAAATGGAAGTAGAGTATGAATTGACGAACCTCCTAGTCGAAGGTTTCGCTAGAAGTATTACAACCGGTAATGCTCCTCTGGGATTGACAGTTCTGTTGACCAAGGATATCACTAAAGATACTTTGGTGATGAATAATCTTGGATACTTTAGTTTGCCAGTCAACTATGGGACGTGGAAATTCCAAGCTCAAGGTGCATACGATCTATTATCAGCTTCAAGCAATGCATTTGAGTCTAATATAGAACCACAGAAAGAAATTAAAGTGGATGTGTCTACTATGGATGGTCTAGTTTTGAATCCAAGGTTCATAGCTAATGGTAATTCAGTTAAAACGGATTATTCAACACAAAACTCGGTAAATATCTTCACAGTTGCATCTGGTAAACTCTATGAAAAACTCAGTATGATCATGATGTTATCAGTGAATAAGAACACCAAGAGTCCTGTGAAATTTTGGTTACTTGATGACTATTTGAGTCCAAAATTCAAGCAAATTCTTCCTTACTTTAGCCAACAAGTCGGATTTGAATATGAGTTTGTAAGTTACAAATGGCCATTATGGTTAAGGAGTCAAATGTCGAGACAAAGAACAATTTGGGGGTATAAAATTCTTTTCTTGGACGTTTTGTTTCCCCAAGAATTGGACCAAGTAATCTTTGTAGACGCAGATCAAATCAATAGAAAAGATATGAAAAAATTAGTAGATTTAGATATGGAAGATCACGTTTATGGATTTGTACCAATGTGTGACTCTAGAAAGGAAATGGAAGGGTTCAGGTTCTGGAAACAGGGATACTGGTCCAAGGTTTTGGGAGATGATTTAGATTATCATATCAGTGCTTTGTTCAAAGTGGATTTGAAATTATTCAGACAAAGAGGAATTGGTGATAAATTAAGAACTCATTACCAGAAGCTATCATCAGATCCAAATTCGTTGTCTAATCTTGACCAAGATTTACCTAATAATTTACAAAGAACTGTACCAATATTCAGCTTACCACAAGAATGGTTATGGTGTGAAACATGGTGTAGTGATGATGGATTAAAGACCGCCAATAATATTGATTTGTGTAATAATCCAGTGACTAAGGAGAATAAGACGGATATGGGGAAGAGATTGATAAAGGAATGGGGAAAGTATGAAGAAGAGATTGAACAGTTGGAAGAATTGTTCTGGGAAGAATTTCAGAATCAACAGGAAAATACTATGAGTGCTGCTTTAGAAGAAGGTATGGATGGAGATGAAGATGAAGATGAAGATGAAGATGAAGAGTATTTCCATGATGAGCTTTAATACAATACGCTTTAGTACAATATACGCTTTATGCAGGGAAAGTTTTAAAAATCTCTCAGTGATTGAGTAGTGGGGTATTGTTTATAGAAACATGTGGAACGTGTAAACTCTAGACGTTAGCTCTTTGTGATTAGTTTGGTATTAGAACTCGAAATTTAACTTGTTGTATAACCATTAGTGTATCAGTTCTGTGCAAGTGGATTGATAACCGCACACTATAACCTGGAGCTTGTGGAGGATCTTGGACTCTAGGGACGATTAGCGTCATTTGATGTTTGGCTTACAATTGGACAGAGATATGAGGGATAATAACAAATAGAGGAAAATAGAGGTGTTATGGAGATCTTCCTCCTGAGGGATCGTAACCATCGCTACGCCGCTCAGGTTACGCTCAGGATACGATGGCTCATAGATTCGCACGAGCCTGAATCGGAGAAAATTAAACGTTCAACCCACATGAGAATAACTGAAAAACTTAATCAAGCTTATTCAGTGGCTAACCCGCCACCTGCAACGTTCTCGTTCGAGTTCTTTGTCCCTAAAACGTCCCAAGGGATTCAAAACCTTTACGACAGAATGGACAGAATGTACGACTTGAATCCAATTTTCATCGATATCACCTGGGGTGCCGGCGGTAGAAGTTCAGGTTTAACTAATGAAATGGTTTATACCGCTCAACTGGCTTTAGGTTTAGAAACTTGTATGCATTTGACTTGTACCAATATGAAAGTTGAGTTAATTGACGAAGCCTTAAAAAGAGCCAAAGATTCCGGTTGTCAGAATATCTTAGCACTTAGAGGTGATCCTCCATTAGATGGAAGCGAACTGACTGGTGATTTTATGTATGCTAAAGATTTAATTGTTTATATCAGAAAGCATTACGGTGACTATTTCAATATTGGTGTGGCTGCTTACCCTGAAGGACATCCTGAAGAACCAAATGATGTTAAAACCATTGAATACTTGAAATTGAAATGTGATAGTGGAGCTGATTTTATTGTTACTCAAATGTTTTATGATGCTGAAAAATTCATCAATTGGTGTTCAAAAGTTCGTAAAATTGGTATTGATTTACCAATTATTCCAGGAATTATGCCAATCAGTACTTATGCTGCATTTATTAGAAGAGCTAAATGGTCAGAAGTTCATATTCCTCAACATTTCTTAGATGTTTTAGAACCAATCAAAGATGATGATTTCTTAGTAAGAGAGAAGGGTACTGAATTAATTTGTGAAATGTGTAAAGCTCTTATTGATTCAGGGTATATTAAACATTTACATTTCTATACTATGAATTTAGAAAGATCTACCATTATGATCTTGGAAAAATTGAACTTGATTGAACATATTAAAGCTCATGACACTATCGGTGGAACTGTTCTTCCATGGAGGAAAAGTCTTAATCCTTCAAGAAAGAAAGAAACTATTAGACCAATTTTCTGGCAAAATAGGAAACATTCTTATATTTCACGTACATCTACATGGGATGAATTTCCTAATGGTAGATGGGGGGATTCATCATCACCAGCGTTTGGGGATATTGATTTGAACGCTACTGAATTGTTAAGACAATCTCCTAAGAAAGCTTTTGAATTATGGGGGTACCCTCAAGATTTAAAAGAATTTGCTGATTTAACCATCAGCTACTTGAAAGGAGACCTTAAATCTATCCCATGGTCAGATGGACCAATTGATTCAGACACTTCAATTATGATTGATCAATTGATTAAATTGAATGAACAAGGGTTCATTACTATTAATTCTCAACCTCCTTTAAACGCTACTAAATCTAATGATAAAGTTTATGGATGGGGGCCAAAGAATGGGTACGTTTTCCAAAAACAATATTTAGAATTTTTCTGTAACAAGGCAATTTTAAATAAATTATTGGATAAAATTGATACTCTTAATGGTAGTGATAATAATGCCAGAGTTATCACCTATTATATGGTGGATAAATCTGGAGAATTAATCACCAACACTAAAGAAGGTGACATTAATGCTGTAACTTGGGGGGTATTCCCAGGTGAAGAAATTGTTCAACCTACTATTGTAGAGAAGAATTCTTTCTTAGCTTGGAAAGATGAAGCTTACAGTTTAATGGAAGAATGGGTAAGAATTTTCCAAAGTGACATTGCTAAACAGTTCGTCAAGGGTAAGGAAGAACAAGTTGCCAATTTTGTTAACTTTATGAAACGATTCGATGAAGATTTCGTTTTGTGTAATATTGTTAATAATAATTTCACTGATGATTTCAAAGTATTATTTGAAGTTTTCAATGATTTAGAACGAGTAGCTTAAGCTTAAGCTGCTTTTTGTGGGGGTTTCATGTATCTACTCAGATACATACAACCAACACTGTTTATTGTTTACACAATTAAACCATATGTTAATCACTGATCACAGTGTCGACACTCAACATGTCAACCTAATTTAATTCAACATAAATTAGTTAATATGCTAACGCATTTACGACCATTGCTAACGATTGCATTCAACAAAGGGAGGAATTTATTTACTGTGTATAGTGGCATCCTCAACGGTATGGGTAATAAAAAGAGTTTTATATATTGGTGCTCTTTTAGATCTCTTCTCTAACTTATCTCCTGCTTCATAATGTTGAACTAGCAGGTGTCGTATCTGTGTATAGGTGTTCTATCCCTCATATCGACCTGTACCAGTCTAACAGGATCAGAATAGTAGAAGTGGCTTACAAAAACTTTATATATTGAATCTAATACGAAAAAAACGAATTTTTACCCCTATCCTGGGGCCATCCAAGGGTACTATAAGACCATCCTATAGTACCATCCCAAACCGAAAAAGGGCTTAAACCCAGAAATAAAAAGAACCAGAAATGAAAATGTTAAGGAAATCAAATAACCAAGAAAATGGCTAATAATGGCCAGGCCATATTAAGCTTATTACCAGATCCACTGTAAGCAAGAACTGAAGCTTGTGAGGAGGTAATCAATGAAGTACTACAACTGTTATCAGAACAAACAGTTGAAGTGATAGTGACATCATAATAACTTGTGATATCAGATTCTGAAGCTGGAGCTTTTGTGGTTTCTGGAGCTTTTGTAGTTGGGGTAGTAGCTGGAGCAGATGATTTCAAGGTGGTTGGTTTAGTTTCACCACCTGTAGTAGTACCGGTAGTAGCTTTAGTAGCAGGGGTTCCAGTAGCAGGAGTAACACTTTCAGCAGCAACAGTATTTGGGGTAGTATTTGGAGTGGTATCTTTATCTTTAGTAACAGGAGCTTGAGTTGTTGGGGTATTTTCGGTAGTAACTGGAGTACCAACTTGAGTGGTTTCCTTGGCCTCTTCGGTGGTGACTGGAGTACCAACTTGAGTGGTTTCTTTAGCTTCTTCGGTGGTGACTGGAGTACCAACTTGAGTGGTTTCTTTAGCTTCTTCAGTAGTGACTGGAGTGCCGACTTCAGTAGTTTCTTTGGTTTCTTCAGTAGTAACTGGGGTACCAACTTGAGTAGTGTCTTTAACAGATGTACCAGCACTTTGAGTATCAGTTGGGGTATCATTGGTGGTAGTTGCAGTAGTTAATGGACAGTAAGTAGTATAAACAGTAGTTACTTCATCAGTGGTTTCAGTGACAACAGTATAACCAGTAGTGACGTGGGAAGTTGTACATTGATCATTTGAACATGAAGTAACAGGGATGACTGTAGTAGATGGAGTAGTAACTGTAATACTTGTAGTAGTGACTGGGGTGGTAGCTGGAGTGGTAGTACCAGGAGTTACTGGAGTTGACTCAGTAACTGAAGTTTCTGCAACACTTGATGAAGCGACACTGGAACTACTGGAACTAATACTTGAAACAACACTGGATGCAACACTGGAAGCGGCACTTGATGGAGCAATCGATGATGGAGCACTTGATGGAGCAGTAGTTGGAGTGGTTTCAGCTGGAGTACTTTGAGTAGTTGGAGCTTCACTAGTTGGAGTAGTGGTAGTGGCAGGACCTTCAGTTGATGGTTTATCAGTAGTTGGAACTTCGGTAGTTGGCTTTTCACTGGTAGGTTTGATACTAGTTGGACTAGTAGTTGGTGTACTTGAAGTTGTGGCTGGAGTACTTGGGCTTGAAGTTGAATCTTTACCAGATGGTAAAGGACAATAAGTAGTATAACTAGTTACAGTTTCATCAGTTGTGACAACGACAGTAGTAACACCCGTAGTGACATGAGTAGTATGACAATTATCTTCGTGACATGAAGTGACAGTAACAACAGTAGTGGAAATGTCAGTAGTAGTTGAATAAGCAGTTGATTCTGGTGGGGTAGTTACAGTGACTTGAGTTGAACTTGGAGTGCTTGAAGCTGGAGTGGGTGAACCAGGGGTACTACTTTCAACTTTAGAACTTGATGGTGCTGATGAAGTACTTGCAGTGGTTGGTACTGAAGAACTTGGGGTACTTGGAGTTGAAGTAATTGAAGATTCAGCAAAGGTTGAACTCTTTGGAACTTCAGAACCTGAAGTGATAGTAGTAGCTGGAGTACTGGAACTAGAAATAGTGCTGATAACAGAACTTGAACTCTTAATTGAACTTGAACTGACAATGGAACTTAAAGTAGTAGGTGGTTGATGTTGTGTTGTGGTAGGCGTTGTACACTCAGTAGTTGGTGTAGTACTTGTAGTTGGAGTCGTTGGAATAGTTGGAGTGCTACTTGTAGTTGGAGTACTTGGTGTAGTACTTTCCTTAGTACTAGACTTTGGAGTAGTAGTAGGACTAGTTGTTGTAGTTGGAGTTGTTGTACCTGGAGTAGTTGGAGTAGTTGGAGTAGTTGGAGTAGTTGAAGTAGTATCACAATCAGTAGTGGGTGTGGTTGGTTTTCCTGGAGTGGTATCACAGTCAGTGGTTGGCTTGTGTGGAATGGTAGGTGTAGTATCACAATCAGTGGTTGGCTTGTGTGGAATAGTTGGTGTAGTGTCACAGTCAGTGGTTGGTGTTGTAGGCTTTCCCGGAGTGGTATCACAATCAGTGGTTGGTTTATGTGGAATAGTTGGCGTAGTGTCACAATCAGTGGTTGGTTTGTGTGGAATAGTTGGTGTAGTGTCACAATCAGTGGTTGGCTTGTGTGGAATAGTTGGCGTAGTGTCACAATCAGTGGTTGGCTTGTGTGGAATAGTTGGTGTAGTGTCACAATCAGTGGTTGGTTTATGAGGAATGGTAGGAGTGGTATCACAATCAGTTGTAGGAGTGGTTGGTATAACTGGTGTAGTACAATCAGTAGTAGGAATTTTTGGTGTAGTAGTAGTATCACAATCAGGAGTGACACCATTACCTCCACCTCCACCATATCCTCCACCGCCATATCCTCCATGGCCACCGTGACCTCCTCCACCTCTGACTACAGACATGAAACTAACAATTAACAATAATAATGATACATTCATTTTATAACTTTTAGATGCTTTTGTGTAATTTAAAAGGATGTTACATCCCTTTAAATAATGCAAATGTGTGTGAAGTTTTCACCATAATTTGTTTCAGATATGCAAGGTAACCTTGTTTCCAAAAATAGCATTAACCAATTTAAGCGTAAAAATGTAATTTAAAGCCTTGGGCGAAGGTTTTTCATCGCCGATTAAGAACTTTAGTGTTATAGGGGTACGGCGTTCTGATGTATATACTGTTAGGCGGTTTGTTTACATCGATGTTTGCCTCCTAAATATAGAACAAAGTAGTCAATTGAGATGTGGTAACTTTTTAAGCGAGTGTTTCAGATCCGTAGACGAGGAAATCTGAAACAAATTACGAGATTTTCGAGACCCACACTTGGGATCTAGATCGATCTATTCCACCATAAAATAACCTATGATTTACATAAATTGTTCTATTGTTCGTTCAGGGGATGGCTCATTTAGAGTTTAGAACCGAAAGTAGTTAAATATTGTTTATTCGTGGCAACGCCTAAAAAATCTGGCCGGAAAACTGTAAATCTCGTAACCTTAGGGTGTATATCGGGACGTTTCAATTAAATGGAATTATGGTAATGTCTTCCTCCAATTGTAAATAAACAAAACAAGAATGTGGTATGGTGATGGATTAGACGACGAAGTTTATTTTCGTGAATTAAGCACCTTATCTCCCAGTTTCGTACTATCTGCATTGTGGTACCTCGTACTACGCACTAAAATTCTGCGGGGCGTCTAATCCAACAACAGTTTATGCGTATTTAATGTCTTGTTTAACCTATTTATTTACCTATTGACTATTCTAAGTTACCCCTAAGTTACCTCACCTAACTTGCCTACTGTAAATTCCCTCACCTCTATTCTAAGTTTCCAGTTTAAGAAACCCCTATACTTATTCTAAATTACCGACACGCCATACTTCTAGACCAATGATTTTGAATTTGCTGAACTTGATAGACTCACTGGAGTTTAATACTTCATTACCGAAAGTTTCACAAACATAACTGACTCCTTCATTTAGTGATTGGTTTATGTAAAGGGCATTTTCTCCATTGGAGGACCCAATCGCTATAAAATCATGGTTGGAATATATTATGTTATCATTGATGCCACTATACATAAAAGCTTTGAACCTGTTATTTTTTGTTTCCTGTTCTTTTTGATTTTTTTTATTGAATTCTTTGATTGATTCTTTATTTGATTCTTTCTCATTTGAGTCTTTATTTGGTTCTTCCTTATTTAGGTCTTTCTCAGGTTCTTTCTCATCTAAATCAATAAGATCAACCACTGGTTCTTCCTCATTAAGATGTTCTTTGAATTCCTCTCGCTCCTTCTCCTTCTCCTGAAGCCATTCTTTATGATCCTCCTTCTCATGCTGTTTATGATCTTGGTAATCTTTATCCTTGAACCTCTTATGGTCAACCTTTTCTAGCTTCCATACAAAACACTCACCATTTCCATAATACCGTTTATGATCTACCAATTTCAAGTTTTCGTTCAAATATGCTCCAAAAATATTCCCCTTCTTATCTTTGATCACTAGAACATACCCTAGAGGACGCTTTTGGTCCTTGGTACGACCTATCATTCTTGTTACTACTTGATCTCCATACCCTCCCTCATATTTAGCAACTTTGGCTTTTTGAAGCTGCTCAAGTTGTGTGCTGATCTTACAATTGTCATAAAGTGTATTCAAACTTATCCCATGTTGATCAATTGAATAGAGTAATGACCAATCTGTGAATAATTGTAATCTGGGAGGCATAAGGTTTCGTAATTCATTAGCCAATTCTGACGTCAAAATCCGCCTCGTCAGCGGTTTGATGTTATGAAAATCTATAGGTGGCAAGGGAGGTAATTCATATTCAGGTTCTGGCTTTGGAGGTGGTGGTATATCTGATGATCTTCGTAATAGTCTGTTGAACATGGCAGATGAACTTCGCGGTCTAGCCCCAGTTTTGTGTGAAGTGTATTCTACAGGAGTCTGACCGGTATTAGTATAATATAATCAGGTTTGTGCTTATTTCCGACCAATGTTTGATGAGTTTCACCTTCTCATTGTTATAATATAACTGGGGTCGCCATGTATTATGTTTATATATTCCTATGCAATTCTAATCTAGAACACGTGAACTATCACATGATACATGATTCTTTTTGTTACTAATTAAAGGGTCTACACCTTAACTTTGCTAAACGAAAGCCTCGACCCTTAATTCACTTTAACTACTCTCACCTTCGCTCAATTTAGCTCAAGCTCTGAACCTTATTAAAGCCATCAATAATTCCACTCCAATCTTTATACTATCAATGAATTTAACTCCCTGGAAATCTTTACTTAACTTTTCATCCAATCCTACCATACCGGCACAACCTAAAAACACACAATCTGCACCCTGATTAACAACTTCACCAACTTTATCTCTGATCACATTGTACTGCTCAGGGTTATTAAGGTTAGTGACATTAATATTGAAACTCACACACGGAGACATATCTGGGGGAAATTGAGTGACATTATAAAATTTCATTGTCAGTTTATCTAGAATCGATTCCCACAGTTTAAAACTAGTAATTATTATCAGTTTTTTAATACTTACGTCCAGTAGTTTATAGATCAAACATGCTTGCATTATCCCCATTATGGGTGCACTGGTATGTTGTGATAACAGATAGATTAAGGGATGATCTGAGAAACAGCAAACTAAGTACCCATCGTAGTCTAAGAACTTTTTGTCGATTAAATCTTTAAGAACAATTTTCTCTGATATAATTGAAGTTTCATCACCATCGATCTCTTTTGGTGCTTCTGATGGTGCTGTATAGAAATGGTAATCTATAGTATCAGATTTGATTATGGTTTTCAAATCATTGGTGACTTTTTCTGATGAATTTGGGTTAATAATTAAAACTTTCATTTGTGGTTGGTTGTGATTAGTGTTTAGAAGTTTAAGAATGTTCAGAGTTGAGCAATGATCATTATGCAACGAGAGTCATTATGAGCAACGAGAGTCAATCCTTATCTCTGCGATGTTGCGGTTGAGTTGGTGTGAGACGTGTAGCGCAAATAGATTTGAGGTGTGCATACTTATTGTTCGTAGAGTACCAGGATAGTCTACTGCACAAATAGAAGGCAGTGTAGACAATAAAGGGCAACATGTTCCAAGGTACGGTTGATGACATTCTCTGGTCAAAATCAATCATTTCATTATCACTTATAAGTGAATATATCAACTTCATCATAACCAAAGATCATCTAACTATATCAGGGATAAATCGTACTTTAACTAACCATGGTGAAATAACATTCAACCAGTCGTTTTTCACCTCGTTTAATTCATCACGAAGTGTTAATTTCAGAGTCAACTCATCCCAATTAAGTACAATCTTCAAAAACTTAGATGGATCAGTTGATCTAAGAGTTAATGCTACTAAATTGTTTATAGATATAAATGGTAAAATTGTCAAGAAGTATCAAATGCCTTATGATATTATAAATCTCACAGAAAACCCCTTGGATTACAAATCGCAATTGAAACTATCCGATCTGGATGTAAAGCACTTGACTATGGATCAATCTGTTATAAAAAACTTTATAGATATGATTCCCCAGGGCACTGAAGAATTCAATATTGATATACAGAACGATAAAATCAGTTTCAATGGGTACACAAAACAAATTTTGAAGGATAATACGTATTTAAAACAACCAATGCTTATAACCATATCATTACCTATAAATGAACTTATACGATCTAATTTAAATGGTACAGTAGTGAGTTTGAATTTCAAATTAAAATTGATCAAAGTGTTTGTGAATTTAGTCAATCTTACTAAAGGTGAGGATTTCGAATGCTATTTTAGGGCAAATGAACCAGTGGTATTTGAGTATACTAATAGTGGAGTAGATTTGAAATTCACTTGTTTAAGTAATGAGCAGGGTGATTTAGGTATTGATTATGCGGTAAGTGAGTCGAGTACTACCAATGCTAAATCTACTACCGGGAGTACTGATAAATCTAGTACTACTAACTCTAACCAATTGTTCGTACCTGAGGAAGATTCAAGGGAAGGATCACCAGAACCATCAGAAATTGATCAACTTAATATTGATTTTGATGATTTTGAACCTGATTTAGGTCCTACTCAAACTGACGAAATCAAATCAATTTTTGGGTGAATGAAGTTTACTGGAGGTGAATTGATGGGTACCCTTGATCTAGATCCATAGCAAAAGAATTGGGATATAGTTGATATCCAAGGATGAATGCTTAAAATTTGTACATAGAAAATCACAACCGAATCAATTCTGTAGAAATCAATTGTGTAGATGTGCTTGTGAATAGATCGAATCAGACCACGGTTTCCCCCGATTCAGCTCTAATCTTTGTTCAGAATATATATTACCTCATCTATTACCTGATCTATATAAACATAATTGCCCGTAAGTTCCAGATGTTCCTTAATCTTTGCTCGCTCAGGTTTAGGCAGTAATTGATTTAGGTTTTTCAGTGTTATAATGGTAATTGACCCATCTAAACCCTTGTAATAATTGGGCCCCCTCGTTGACAAAATGACATGCAAATAACAAATAATTCTTTGGACTAACAGCTAATGAATATCTCATAAAAGCTAATGAGAAGACAATCAATGAACCTGTCATTGGACCACTAATAGTTTCTGGATCTTTATACATGAAATCCGATATAGCAGCTACTGGTAAACCGAAATTAGACACAGGACCCCAGAAGTGGGTGGTGAATACATATTTGAATGTTTGTTTAGTAAATATTTGATCAGCAAACCTCTTGAATGACATTATAGTACCGGACAAATGTTGACCACACTCCGCGAAAATTTTGTTCGGGGTAGCTCCGGGGTGTTGATTTAACGAACTACAACCAGAGTTCTGGTGAGTGTAGTGCGAGCTCTAAACTTCAGTGCGAGTTAGTCAAAGTTGCATGGGTAAACCTTAACCCTAAGGGGTAAAACCGACCGAATATAACCGATACAACCGATCTAACATAATTTGTTCACATATGTAACGAAATCTGTGATACTAGAAGAATGCAGGATAAAGGTATAGACTTGGAAGTACAGAAGCACAAAAGCCGAACGGTAAATGTAAACATAACATTCCATCGGTACACAAATAGAGATATGATCACAAATGGTACACAGAGCATAAATAGTGCACAATTGTTACACAAATAACGATTCTATAAAGCAGTCCATGGATAGCAGTAAAAAAAGCAGGTATTGCTCAGTTATATATACACCTATACATTGTCAAACTTAGTCTTCTTATTCTTAGAAATTGGTCGAGGTTGTTCCATCTTAACGGAGCTGGAGTTATCCTTAAAGATCTTTTTATGCTTCAATTCTTCTTCTGCTTGTTTTTCAAGCTCTTCGTTAGGTGAAGATAAATAGTACGGAAGGTTGTCAGGGTTAGTTATCCAGAATGGGTCACTCAAATTAATGTTAATGAGTTCATTGGAAATCAATGGATTATTTAATGATTCTAATTCGAGATTACCCATTTGCATATTCGATTGTGATTGCATGTTGGATTGTGATTGCATATTTGATTGTGATTGAAGACCTTGTGGAAGTCCCATTTGTTTGGATTGCATATTGGATTGCGGTTGATTTGGAAGCTGTCCTGACATTTGACCTTGCATTTGATCTTCCATTTGATCACCTTGCATATCCATACCTAGGGAATTCTGCAATGAACTATTAATGAAATTAGAATCAAGATTATTCGGCAGATTATTCATATAGTACAGATCAGGATAAAGATCATTTTGGAATTGGAACATATCGTTGGAAACTTGTTGATTTTGTAATTGTGATTGTTGAGCTTGGATGATTTCAATGATCTCTATATTTTTATTGACCAAGTAAAGGATATTAATTGACCAAATCTTTTCATTGAAATGGCTCCCAATTGAAATGAGCTTGTGTAATTGTGATTTGAGTTCATTGAGGAACTTGGCAGTATCAAATTTGTCCCTATAAATTGAGTTGATGAAGTGTTTGGATTTGTAATTCAAAAGGGTGAATATTATAACGATCCCTTGGTAAATCAGGGAATTCAAGAATGGGAAATGGATTCTAAAATATTTGCCAATTTTCACATAATTCAAATCTTTATCGGCCAATTTCACTTCGAAAAGTGTAAGGAATTTAATGATATATTGCAAGAAATTAATTACTGAATTGGATAAATTCTTAAGAATTAAAATACTATCGTTTTCTTCTCTGAATTTGATGATGAAGGGCTCGAATAATTTGGCCTTGTTGATATAAAATATAATAAGATCGTTGAGAATATTGATTTTTTCAATCTTCAATGGTAAATGATTATACTCGTCATAACTCAATTCCTTTGATTCATCGTCAGAACTTGGATCTTCTTTGACCTCTTTAGAAAGCAGCATACTTGAAGTGGACCTAGATTCTGTAGATGGCTGCAAATTCGAATTAGAACTCAATCCTTCACTACTGTGCATGGAAACATTGGAGTTCAGACTATCTTTTTTGAAACTATCATTTGACTCTAAATCTTGAAGGTAGTCCTCCAAGAAAGCGATTTCCTTTTCAAATTTAGTGTTCAAATTCAATAAATCCATCATCTTGAAATCAATCATAAAATTCTCAATAAGCATCATATTCAGGAGCCTAATACATTCACTAAGTCCAATTTTCAAGAGCACTGAAGTGTTCTTACCAGTAAGGTTAATGTTGTTATAATTGTTGTTATACTTCAATACTAAACTATTGACTTGAATGGAAATTGGATTAGGTCTTCCGAGAATGCTGCAAATTTTATCACTCAAAATTCTAAGAGAAAACCAAATTTTCAACTTGGTGATGTCTTCCATTTCATCGTTGCTTCCTTCGCCAAGAATTGAATTGTTGATGATTTTAAGTTGATTGGATTTGAGTTTGCCGGTAACATGAAGTCCAATACTATATGCAATAGAACAGGTATGGAACATCATAGACCAACATTCCTCGTATCTTTGTTCGATGAAATAATACTCTGTGCATAAAATGTAGGCTTGGATCGTAAGCATGGACTCATTGATCAAATTGTGTCTTAATTTTTCAAACTGATGGAACAATGAGCGGTGTAATTTGCTTAGGAACTCCGAGTACCGTGGAATGTCAATGTCAAACAATTTGATAAAGTCCATAGGTGGTTGTCTGATAATGGAGAATATAAGAATCATAAGCAATAACAACAAGTCGTCGTCATTTTCCCAACTATTAGAATCAATAGAATCAAATTCGTCAAGAAATTCCAATACTGCCACTTTGCTAATGAACGTCCTGTAGAAATTCAGGGAAAATCCATTGAAGAATTCATCCACTAAACTATAGACAAGTCTTAAATTCTCTTGCTTGGACACACCAGGTTTTAATACGGGGATATTCTTCTTAATGAACAGACTCTCTAATCTCATATTGTTATCTTTATCAAGATGGTTTTGTGGATAATTGGAAGAATCACTAGTAGAATTATTCTTCAAGGTTTCAATCATAAAACTTGATGATTGTGGGCCGTAGAACTTCTTGCCAAACTCACTGGTTTCACCTGAAATCTTAAATGGTTCAGGGTGTTCCATATCTTTGATAACTTGTTTACCACCCACTTCTTCATCATCTTGAGTTTGACCTTGCGGCTGGTCCCTCTGTTGTCGCTGACTCTTCATGTGTTGATCATGTTGTTGATGATACTGCTGATGAGGAGTTTGGTGATTTCTTTCGATATTGTATTGGCTCAATTTGTTATTAAGAGCTTTGTTCTTTTCATTTAATTGATAATTCTGACTCAATAATTCAGTGTAATCATGTTTCAATTTCTGTAAAATTTTCACCTGTTCATCTTCATCTTGAGGGAACTCTTGGTCTAACAAATCACTCTGTTCAGGGATTTCAATGTTACGAAATGTACTAGGGAAATTACATACAATATTTCTCCGTTTACATTGATTACATGGTTTGAACTTATTACACTTAATCTTCTTTCTTCGACATGATATACATGAAATTGGATACGGATCTGACATTGTCCATTAACATGCAATTATCATTAAACTCAATGGGTTAAACAAACGTCCAATAGTTTGTGCCACTTGAAAATTTTACTTAAAACTATATGGAACTCCGGTACCAATCTGATGCCTGAATCTATTGTGTCTTTGGTCTGGAACTTCTCGAGATGTTTCGGATCGGTAGCAAATTCCCTTGATGTTAGTTTATCTTCAAGGAATTTAACTTTGGGGGTTTTGTGTTTAAGGTTGGTGTTTGAATAGTTGATACTATATCAATAATTGAGGGTCTCTAATGTATTGATAATATGGGGTAAATGAAAAGTTTAAACGGTTCTTTATTAAAATCAATAGTTTAATAATTTGCCATTAGGTAGGTTAATGTCAGGAAATCCGTAAATATTTAAATCCTCCTAATTAAGACATTTAATTCTGAATCTAAAATTAACTTCAGCAATCAGTTGTGTCATCATAGACACTGTTCATTCATGCAGTTCAAATTCGATGGAATTTCCACCTTGAATTGTATGCATGAACTTAGCTACTCGATAATTTTAAAGCAAATCATAAGCAATAGTTTACCTGAATTTAGTATTCTTGCATGAGGTCGTTCATTTTTTGCAGCAAAACTTTGCTTGCTCTGCGCAGTAATAATGACATATTAAGATTTAAACTAAAAAGGTTTAGAGTCCTGTAATAGAGGGAAACGTTATATATACATGAGTCCAATTCCTAAGTCTGAAATTTTTTGGTTAATTTTACATCACAGAAAATAAATGAGACTTATTGATTAAGATAACGCCTTAATCTTCTAGCATCCATCATCACCACTTTTAAAAATTACATAGTCCAGACACAAATTTATTTTCAGACACTTTATTGAGCATGAGATGTTTCAGACATCAGACACAGTGTCTCATGTTCATTTGCTCAGTGTCGTGAATGGTGCACCGCGGGTTTCAGGGGTTATATTCCGCTTTACCATTCCGATTTTCTTGACAATTATACCTGTGACGACTAGATTACAAAAAGAAAGTTGATAATAGTGATAGTATGATAAGTTCTTCATCCTGGAAAATGATTAATGCACTCATTCTCTATTTTATAATTTCTACTTCTTTCTCGTAAAAGCTGTTTCAACTTTATTTTAACCAACAATAGTCCAGAAAATGATGAAAAGGATCATGGTCGGTCAATCTGTGAAGAAGATAAATTTGGTAGAATCCAAAGAATTAAAACAAAGTTGGGTTTCTGTTCATAAAAAGTTAGTTATCTTTCGATGTGGTTGAGCCGCATAGTTTTTGCGACCATTTTCAATTGATTCTACAATAATGAATTCATATTTCCCACACAATTTACACAATGTAGCAAAATAACATAGCTTCAATAGCTTTAGTCATACCTGAAGCATTCTTTTGAACATTCGATGGTAGATAGAAACCCAATGCTATTTCAACAATAAAAACTTTCTTTCAGCTTCCTTAATCATTCTTTGAAACTTGTAGGTCTCTTTTGTGTCTTATAGTATTTGTAATTCTCCCAGGTGCTCAACTGGAACTTTCTCTGGGACTGTTGGAAAATGCTTCAATACATTAATCCAAACATCAATATCATAGTGGAACTCATCTATTAGCTCCTCGCAAGCTTGTTTAGCATATTGCAAAACCATTTTCCTACCTTCAAATTTCTTCATCTCACGTAAATTAATAATATCAGGTACCCCATTAATCAAACTTCTTAGTTCAAGTTCAGAGTTGGAATTTGATTCAGTATTGTCTGGTGCTTGCTTAACGTTTTTGTCTGAAGCTTTTACTGTTTTAGTTCTTCTTTTTGGCATTTATTGTTATAGATCGCAAATTGACAATTTTACTTTTTAAGAAACTACAGGGGGGTGTCTGTTAAAATGAGGGGAAGTCCTAATCAGAATCTTTTGCAATGCTAAAGATACTGGTACAGATAATTAGGGTATAGGTTTGAAGGATATGCGAATTGAATATTGTGGCTATTGTTATGAGTATTTGGTGGAACTGAATAGAGATAAAGGATAATGGAATAGGTAATGCAGACATGCAACAAAGTGATTACTTGATATGTGTAACGCATGAAAACAATAAATG
The DNA here is from genome assembly GCA_030582775.1 of Yamadazyma endomychidarum. NCBI lineage: Eukaryota > Fungi > Ascomycota > Pichiomycetes > Serinales > Debaryomycetaceae > Yamadazyma > Yamadazyma endomychidarum. Next base: position 294,408 of record JAJMGY010000011.1, read on the forward strand.
AAACTTGAGTTGTATAAATGATTACAAGTAGCTATTTCCAAAGCTTTTGAAAATACAGCTATACCAACTCTTAAATTTACACTCTCTTTGCCTGCATAGAATAACCCACAATTGCGTCTGGTGTACGGGTAAACGACGCGCAACTTTACAACCCACACGAGGGTCTCGTATCTATTTGTCCGGTTATTAACCGCAGCACAGAATTAGCCTTTACCACCGTGGTAAATCCCCCCTACCTCTGCCCGGGCTGCCTCAAGATTTACCTACGATTTGCCTCACTGATTAGTCCTGCCGCTTAAATTATTTACCCGTTTCAGTCCTTATCTCTTGCGATAAGGTCATATAAAATCAAAACATCCCCTTTTTAAATTCTCTAAATTAATGAACCAAACAAAAGAACCTTACTATTTAGATAATTATAACACTACAGTTAAATCATTTATTTTACCAAGTATTCCTAAACAGAATAAGTTTAATTCTTTAATTAAGCCTGATAAAGTTCAAGAAAAGGTTGAAACCCCTGCTCCTAAATCTGATAGATCCAATAGTTTAGAACCTTATTTCAAACCAAATTTTCTGATTAATTATGATTTATATGATTCAGTATTCTTTGATGATGATGATGATGAAAATTTAGTTGTTGATTTAAAAGTTGATTTACCTAAGATTGAAAAATGTAATGTCCGTGATGATTATGATAATGATACAAAGTTTGATTTCTATTTGTGATTTTGTTCCCTTTGACTCAAAAATTAGAAGGTTGAGTTTTGCTTTTAAATAATTAAGGGCAAGAGTAGTGGCTTACTGGTAAAGTTGTACGGGTATTTGTGCTAAAAGGTTCGGCGAGGCTATAGATAAGAAATTTCTGATCTTAGTCAAGCCTCACAAGCCTCTAAAGGTTAATGGGATCTCAACTTTATTCCTAGTAAGAGTAATAAAATTGTATAGCTAATAAACAATAGAGTTAGAAATAGAAATAATGTCAGATTTATATTTTCATATCACTTATTTGTGCACAAATAAAGAATTTGTTTGTGTCTCTGTTTGTGTCACTCCGTACATAATTTTTGTGTACAATAATATCTAGGCCATGAATATTGAACAATGTATCTACAACTTCGTTTCTCAGCCATAGACGGTTTCTACAACTTCCCACAAAACATAACTAAATAAACTCAAAACTAAATTATCATTCAAAGATGTAGTACCTTCAAACAAACTGGTCAAGAAACCAACAATAAACAAAATCTCATAATTAATCTCCATCTCTAAATACATCAGCAACAAAATGAAGGAACCGAAATGACAAATTAAAAATGCAATTGATCCCTCAACGGTTTTATTGGATCCACTGTACTTCCATTTACCCCAGTGTTTACCAACAATTGAAGCAATTGAATCACATAATCCAAGACCAATAACACCAATAAACTGTTTGAAATTTAACGGTTCTGTGCTTAATAATAACGGCAATGAAGTACCAATAATCAAGAAAATGTGCAGTAAATTTAAAGGTCCTTTAAGGTCTTTGAAGTCTTGGAATTTATAGAGTTTATCGTAAATATATTCTCCAATTACGGTAAGCTTATTCATCCTAACAGCCTCTATAATTGTCAGAACAATAAATAATCCAACCAAACCTAATTTGGTGAATTCATAATTAATGAACATACTTGGTAAAATAGTTGCCATTACTACAAAATGCCAAATCTTCCTTCTAAGATTGAACTCAATATTCACATTGAAGATTATGGAAATATTAAGTGATAACACGACAATCCAAGTCATAAACATAGTCATATTCTTTTGGATTTCCTCAATCAACCATACTAAACTATTACCCAAATATGGTTCTAATTGGTATTGAACTATAAAGTAAAACACTATAGGGAACACAGCAGCCCCAGCAAGTTTATGGAATTTGAAAATTGGGAAACTAGCCACAAATCCAACTAATAATCCAATAACCAATTTTTGTAAAATAACCAAAATAACATCATCAGTTTCTAAATTGAAGATTAAATTCATAACACCAACTAAAATCAAATGAACTTCGGCTTTAGATAATGTACGATTTAATCCCAGTGTGACTTTACCATCTTCCTCTTCTTCGACTAATTCATAATCAATCTCTTGGTTAATAACTTCACTGGAAATTTCATGCTCTTCATTACCTACGTTGATGTATTCTACTAAAGCCTTTAACACGGCAAATGTCACCACTTGTTGGATGTATCTCATCAACTGTGCTAAGTCACCATAAATTGCGCTAAAGAAAATAGCAGTGAACCCGTTAAAGAACATTGGTAAGTTCTCTACGGCGAAATAATTATACGTCAAGTTTTCAATGACATGGAAATCATTCTTAATACAAAGAATTTGGGGGAAAATCAAGACAAAGAAAAAATTAAATTCTGGCAATTCTGGTTCTGGTGCTTTGGCATAAGTATTGGCTCTTTGTGTACTTAATCTATAACTGATAATCATGGCAATGGCTACACCCGTATAATTCATAACGATCTTTTCCCAGAATTCCCAAGTGTTAGGCTGAGATTGGTAGAAAACTTGACCTATGTAGACGAAACATAATATTTGGATGAATCTGCTATAGGTCAATTCGTCATTAAGTAAATCTTGGGTTTGGTAGATGTAATTCAATGGGAATGAGTACGAATTTGGATCGTCATATTCTTCTTCGCCACCACTGCTTGAAGTCTGTTTTGGGGCTTCTTTAGTGTCAGGGACTTTCACGTCATTGACATTAGCACTAGGAGTGACTCCTTCTAAGTTTCTGAATCGATTGGCTGTACTGGCAGCGTGTTTCACTGGAACACTTTTCTTTCTAGCCATGGTGTTTTTCAGTTCGCAGATCTGAAGGTCTTCAGGAAAGGCATCTTTTCGCAACTATGTCTGTGTCACCATTAAAATTATCTATAGGTTTGTTAGCCATAGCATACTTGGTCAAGCAACTTACCAGTACTAAACCATCGCTCACCCAGCTACCGCCACAGACTCGTGGAGTTGAAAGTCTCGTAGGGAATACCGAGCTCATAGAAATCAAATCTTTGAGTAAGTTAACCAATTGTAAGATTTACGCCAAATTAGAATTGAACAATCCCGGTGGAAGTGCTAAGGACAGAGTGGCATTAAGTATTATCAGGAATAACGAAAGATTAGGGAAACTTACGCCCAACCACGGTGATATTATTTTTGAAGGAACGTCAGGATCAACTGGGATTTCATTCGCTTTACTTTCAAATGCCTTGGGGTATACCACTCATATTTGTTTACCAGACGACACAGCAGAAGAGAAGATTAAGTTGTTGGAAAGTTTGGGGGCAGAAATTGAACCAGTAAGGCCAGCATCCATTGTAGATCCGCAGCAATATGTCAACGCCGCAAGATCGAGAGCTGAAGCTATAAATGATGATCCCACTGATAATAGGAAAGCCATTTTTGCCGACCAATTTGAGAACGATTTCAACTGGAGAGTCCATTACGAAACCACTGGTCCAGAAATATGGCAACAAGTTGAAAAGAAAATCGATTGTTTTATAAATGGGTCAGGTACTGGTGGTACCATTGCAGGGGTAGGGAAATATTTGAAGCAACAGAATCCCCAAGTTAAGATCGTATTGGCTGATCCTCAAGGAAGTGGATTGGCTAATCGTGTCAATCATGGAGTAATGTATGATACAGTAGAAAAAGAAGGTACTAGAAGAAGGCATCAAGTTGATACACTAGTGGAAGGTATTGGCTTAAATAGGTTAACTTGGAATTTCAAACAAGGTGAAGAATACATTGATGAAGCCATTAAAGTTAGTGATGATCAGGCTTTGAAAATGGCCAAGTTTTTATGTGTAAATGATGGATTATTTTGGGGATCTTCGGCCGCTATAAATTGTGTAGCAGCGGTTGAAATGGCCATGAAGTTAGGACCGGGGAGTAGTATAGTAGTTATAGCGTGTGACTCGGGTAGTCGGCATTTATCGAAGTTTTGGAAACATGCAAGGGGTATTAAAAATGATATTAGTTTGTATGAGGTGATGGGTGAGGGTATTTTGAGCCAAGCCCAAGATTAATTGATTCCCAATCCAATTACCTATCACATTATATGACTAATCCTCACCTGGTAACCCTTCGCCTGTGACTAGTCGTTACTTGTGGCTATTCTTTAGCCAAACACTACACAAAAAGGACATTCAATCCATACCAGTTTCCTAATTCTGTATATAAAATAAAAAGAAATGTGATAATCGCAATTGTTACACAAATACAAATCTCCACAAATCCGGTTCTATTCTTCATAAATCCGTAACAAGGACCTCTGATCATAACACAACACACTTATACCAGAACATGTTACTTTTTACTTAAGTACCTGAACACTGCCACACATCCTCTAATATTTCGGGTGAATGGTAGCTCTTATGGACAAAAATTGTATGGGTTTCTATAAATCTCTTTATAATGAGTGCTACATATGATACCACTACACCTCTATTATCGTATATGATGCAATCTATATAAGTACATAAACGAAGAGAAAACAAAAGGACGTTCACCTTCGCTTTGCTCAGGTTCTCGTTCCCTACAGGTACCCCCCATTCGAGAACGATCTCATCTGAGGGTGAGACAACCCAAAATCCAAAATTTCTCCATCTCACCACCATGGGTTTACTTAACACCGCTAAATTCTACATCAAATCCGTAGTGTTTGGTCTTTTGATCATCATATGTGCTACCTATGGAGTAGTGGCTTCCATCATCCTTAGACTTGTTGGTAAAAAAGATTACTGTCAATACACTGTTGCCAAATTATTTTATTTCTTATTCTCCACGATTTTAGGTGTTACGATTAAACTTAATAACGAAAAATATTTGTTCGATAAACCTGGTGTATTTATTTCCAATCATCAAAGTGCTTTAGATATTTTAGTTCTCGGTAAAATCTTCCAGCCTGGTTTTACTGTCACTGCTAAAAAAGTTTTGAAGTATTTCCCATTCTTAGGATGGTTTATGATTGCTAGTGGTACTTTCTTTATTGACAGAGCCAAGAGTGAAAAGGCTCGTAGAGTTTTAGATGATGCTTTAGAAATCTTAAAAGTTGAAAAGAGAGGTTTATTCATGTTCCCTGAAGGTACAAGATCAGGTACTACTGAATTAGAATTATTACCTTTCAAAAAAGGTGCTTTCCATTTAGCTCAACAAGCAAAGATCCCTGTCATTCCAATTGTTGTTTCTAATTATTCCAACATCTTCCATTCCAAATCAAAGACTTTCAATACCGGTGAAATAATCATCGATGTGTTACCTCCTGTAGAAACCAAAGATGCTAAGACCAAAGAAGATGTTGATGGTTTGGTTATTAAAGTTAGAGACGATATGTTGAAATCTTTGAAATCTATTGGTCGTGTTGGTAAATCACCTGTCACAAAACCTACCAAAACCACAAAACCAACTAAAACTTACACCGACAAACCAACCAAGACCGATGCAAAGGATTCAAAAACCTCGGATAAACCAGAAAGTTTCCAATTCTCCGAACAAGATTTGGCTAAAGTTGAAGATGATGTTAATGAAGTTACCGAAGAGAGTCCATTAGTAGAGGGCCATTAGTATAATAAATGTTTTATTTACATTATTCTATGATTGCTTTTGATTTCTTCTTTTTCTTTTTAATTATTGGTTTGACTTCCACAGACTTCGGGTCTGGAGTCTCAGACTCAGTGTCCTTGGACTCAATGTCTTTAGGCTCGACATCTTTAGGCTCTGTGGATGGTTCTTTCCTTGTCTTAGTTGCTTCCTTAATTGCTGCTTTGAGTTCATCTTTACCTTCCTCTTTTGTAGTATCACTTTCAGGTTTCTCTTCACTTCTTCCAAGTTTAGAGCTTTTCTTGGATTTCTTCTTTCCATCCGACTTAGAAGTCTTGGAAGTCTTCTTCTTCTTAGGCTTCTCAATATCAACCACTACATCTCCTAACCTACTCCTCAAATCCTCTAAATCAATCTTATACTCCAAATCATTCTCAGTATCAATAGAATCATTCAAATCGAAATTATCTAAATTGGAACTATCAATCTTCAAAATGTTCTTCTTCTTTTTAATTCCACTATCAAACGAATCTGGGGTATGAGTATCATCACTATCGTCACCAAGAATCAAAACCTTTTCTTTCTTTAACTTCTTTTTGACTTTATCCTTGGGTTTACCATTAACCTTCTTATCTTCTTTAGGATCATCAAGGTCAATTAGCTTCTTGATCTTTTTAGGTTGTTGTTCGGCATTGATGTAATATGGATCGTATTTGATTCTTTCTTGTCTTTCTTTCTTTTCTTCATCATGATAAACTGGAGTGATTTCAGGTTCAAGTGGTTCCTCTTCATCAGATTCTTCGTCAGTGTGATCATCATATAATTCATATTCTAGAATATTGATCGGTGTTTCTAAGTCAATATCAGGCAATTGGATTGATTTTTGCTGGTTTTTAGATATAGGATTTAATTCGTATGATTTAAAAATCGTTGGTAGGATATGAGAAATAAGTATTGGAAGGGTTTCATATTCTTGGTCTTTTTGTACTTCTTCAGTATCTTGTACCATTTCCTCTTCCTGATCTTCAGGTCCATTTTCTTGCTCTTGTTGAGGTTTTTGTTCCTCTTCGTTATCAGACAATTCAATGTAATCATTTTGTTCCTCCTCTTCATCTTCATCTTCATCTTCAACTTCCTCGTCATCATCACCATTATCATCACTTTCTTCACTATCCTCGTCATCGGACTCATCTTTCAATTCAGTCTCTCTATAATACTCCAATTCAGAATTCTCCAATTTCAAAACTTCAGATTCATCATCAACCATAGCATCATAACATAATTTCAAAAATTCTAACCACGATAAGGCCCTTTCTTGAACCTCATAATCATCATGATTTTCCCATTTACTTAAAAATCCAATCAATTTCTTCAAATTGTAACTCAATTCAATCACCTTACTGTGCCCAAGTTTACCATCTTCTCCATATATAAACATATAGTCCTGGCACAAACTATTGAACACTTTGATAAGACATTGTATAAGAATCACTAGTACTTCAGATTCTTTACTGCTGATTAATTTAGGTGGGATTTCAAAATTCAAAGCTTCAGTTATCTCTAAACTTTCATCAATCTTATAATTAGTTAAAGTGTTCAAGATTTCAATTTTTTTCCCCATACTCAAAAGTTTAGTTCGATCATAATCCTCCTCATCACTGCTGTCTTCTTCATCTTCATCATCATGAGGTTCTGCCACTTTCAACTCGTCAATGTATTCTCCTAAGATCCAATAAAAGTCTTTCAATATCAAACTACAATTATCCAAAACATTAACATCCAATATCATAGGTACTAAGATGTTAAGAGTTCTCGATCTTAATGCTGGGATTCTTACTGATAAGTTTTTGAATTCTTTCCCAATCTCTAAGGAAATTGTTTTGGCAACTTCTGCATCTAATGAATGATTCTTATCATCAGGTAATAATGTCAAATTGATCATATCTTTCAAAACTGCAATATACCATTTGAAATTAGGTACATTACTATAATTGTTCATCGACCCTATGCTCAAGATCTTCAATACTATTTGTAACTTAAGGTTATCTGGTACAAGGATATTATCATTAGGAATTAATTGGACCAATAAAACTTTAATTAAATCAACAATTTTATCTTCTGTTATAAGGTAATGACAGATTTCCAAAGATTTCTGTTTAATAAGTAAATCATTATCGGTAATACAGTCCATAATAATTTGTGAAACTCCTTTGAGTTTAATTAATGCCGGGAATACTTTAATAGTATTGATGAGTGCTAATAAACCCACATACTTTAAATTAGGATCATCAGCTTGAAAGAACTTTAAGATCTGCTCTATACATAATTTGGCAATATCTTTGTCTTTATGAGAATCCAGTGATAACATTGACCCGTTAACAATACAATTAATACATTCATAGATCAATGAAGATGCTTCAGTTGAAACCATCAAATCTAACAAATACGGTAAGATCTTACGTTTCATTCTTGGTTCAACTTTCGATAAACTTTGAAATAATTTCAAAATTCTAATTGTTAACCAATTATTTTTGGTTTCTTCTAAGATTTTAAAGAATTTTGGTAAATAATTAACAAAAATCTTAGGGTTCTTCTTACTGATTTCACAAATAACATTGATGGTGGCACTGATGACAGCAATATCACTATCATCCAACATCTCTATAACCTTATTGAAGTTAATACGTAAACTTTCAGGATACTGTAAGAAGATTTTATACATGGCTAAGATTGCCTTTTTCCGTATATAAGGTTTTGAATGGCTTAATTTCATCAACACATCATCATTAATATCCTTAGATAAGTTGGGAGTCACAATTGTAGCAATCCCACTCAATGCTAACCCTATTTCTATATGATTATGCGAATTCAAATCCTTCTTGAATTGATTAGTAGCCAATATAAGTAAATCTTGTTCTGATTTAAATGATTGTATAGCTGCCAAGTAACCCACTCTTTTGAACTGAAACTTATTGGAAGACATAACTTCAAGAATATGGAAGTTACACCATGACATGTCAAACCCATACATTTCCAAATAAGCTAATTTAAGTACAGCCATTGCCTTTGTTTCCATATCATTAGTGCTAAGTTCATTCTTACATTCCACAATTGCAGCATCGAGGAACGAACCAAGACTTTCCGGGGATTCCTTTGAATGACTCCTTATACCTTTGATAAGATCATTAAGGGATTTTTCAAACAGGATCCCGAATGGTTTTAGCCTGGCAAGAACGTCAGAACTTTGGAACTGGAAGGACATGAGTTTTTGCGAATGCGATTTGGTGTTTAGTATGGGATCAACAGAAGGTCTGACAGATCTGGGTACACATGCCACCCATGACCCAAGTTTACAAACTGAACACACAGACAATACAGAAACATCACTGAGACATGAATTGACGAACACAAACACGAATAATGACAACACAAAAACGAAAACCACAGATAAAGTAACCACAAACACGAATCAATTAACAGCTGGGACCCTAGAATTAGCCACCAACCAAACTACACATACCAAAACATCACCCCAAATGAATGATCCAATTGACAACGATATTCATACAGAAACATCATCAACTAGTGACTCATACATATCGAGTGATGAAGAACAAACCAACACTTCGTATCAATACCTCCCAAATTCGTTAGATCATGCCATAGATTCATTAGAATTAGATAAATCTCTTGTATTACAAGCTCAATTGAGTGGAATACTTAATAATGAAACCCAAAAGATCTCTGAAAAGAGAACACAGCTCAAGGCAAAGCTTCAAACTCTACAAAAGTTGTATAAACAAGCATTACCAAAAGTAGATCAAATGACCCAGGATATAAAGACCATTGAACAGCGGTTGAAAGTATTGAAACATGGAGAAAATAAGTTATTATATAAGACACCAGGAGTGCTACAAAAGTATCCAGTAGAGTACAATAAAGCTCGAGATAAGGTTTTAGAGAGACAGTTAGATGAGCCATAGTCCTATATAGATCCATGCATGCTGGACATACAAGAACCACATATATACACACTAAAAATATAATAATAATACAATGTTCATTAATACATCACTAACACATCCTAATATAAGACTATACAATCAATTCTATCACCAGTTTCAATATTACATTTAACCAAATAATCATTATCATTTGATTTTTCAATTTCCGTACAATTTTTATTGAAAATCATCACATCAGATTTTTTCTGGTTATGTTGAAATTCCTTAAAAAGACTAGACTCATTGAATAAGTTTAATGTTCTTTGTCGTAAATGATCGATAGTTGAACCATACTCAGGTTCAGGATTTGATTCAAAATCGTCAGGACTAAACTCAAAATGGTACGTTACGAATTCTTTGGGAAATGTAGATGCTTTCAATTGAGCCAAGGATTTTGAATTAAGAAAATTATATTTGGATTTCTGCTTCAATTGATAATATGATCTGACCATGTCTATACGATCACTCTGAGCTATGGTAAGTCTAACGTAAACATGAGCACAATGCACAGGAATTTCAGTGAAAATGTCCTTAGCATGATACTCCCATACCCCCAAGTATATACCGGACCAATATATGGTTTCAAATGTCAAAAGTAGTATAGAACTTAATAAGATGGTTTCAGTAATGAATTTACTTAATGGGGTAATGAGGAGTTTTTCTGTGAACGAATTAGTTCTGATTAGCCTTACCAAGTATTTATCGACATAATTGACATATGGTACTAAGTTGGTCCAATAAGGTTCGGTTTGGCCGTAGCAATGGTTCCAATAGTATTCTGTTAGTTGTAGGATGTTCATGAAGATGGTCGCATTTTCGGTCTCTGTCTGCCGTTCTTTTTGATGCGTCTCTGAGACTCTTTTGCAGCCTGTTTGCGACCTCTTTTTGCAACCATTTTAGGGGTGTATGTTTGTGTATTCTACTTACTAAGCAAGGGATGAAGATCTCAAGGACCAATGTTGACCAAGGGCAGATGATTCTCTGCAACGGTAATGTTTTAATGGTAAAGGATGTTTTAATGGTAAAGGATGTTTTAATGGTAAAGGATTCCCAACCCATCTAACCAATTCCCAGTATACCCATACATTCCGATCATTTCATGTCCTGGTGGTGCCTCTAAAGTTGATAAATGCCCACCATTAGCATTTCCTAACATTTTGGTTTTATCACCATTAGCGAATTCTAATTGAACTCCATCAATCCATTGTCCGTTACGGAAATGAAACCTAACTATAGGATTACTAGAATCAACATTTATATCAGTATAATGAGACTTTTCATTTCCTAACAAAACAGCCTTATCGGAATCCAGAAGTGTAGTGTTACCCATTTTGTTAACTATTTGTTTCATGTAATTTCTTGAAGGTACTGGTGGTGGACCCAGTCTGAAATAAAATCTAATCCCATCCAAGGCTCCTCCATGATAAACTCTCACCTTATAAATTCCACGAATGTCAAATCCAATAACAGCTTCAGGGCCCTTAGGACTTCCTAAAAGGACACTTTTGAAACCAGTCAATTGTCCTTTACCTAACCCAAAATCACCTCTTACCGCATTACCAGTACTATGTTTCTTATAATCAGTTATGAAAAGATCACCACCTAAAGAGAGGATTCTAACATTGAAATGTTCATCAATATCTTTAGTACTTTTCTTAAGTTGATCATATAAATATTGATAATCTAATTCCATCTGGTATTGGAACCCTTTCCCACCATGGTTTTTGGCTAAAAATGGTACATGCCAACGTGCTAAATCTTTGGTGATAACTTCCATAAGGAAAACTCCCACATCTGATTTCACAACCATTTTCCCGTCCCCTACATTATACAGAACAGGTACTTTATTCTTATCACCATAAGTATTATCAGGAACAGGCGTAGTGGTGAAGATATGAGAATCCTTTTCATCAACCGGCAAAGCGAATGAGTCATGATAAAGAAATCTAAATTTATCTAAAATATTCCAATGACAGACTTTATCCCAACCTCTTTGGCCTATGACTGCTGAGGGTGTATGAGTTCTTAAGCATTCATTTTCTCGAGTCATAAACGATCTATTCCACCAAATATAATCTCTTAACATGACTCCATCAACTTGGTGAGGACATCCTAACAGGTGACCTATTTCATGCATGAAAGCTCCTAAAGTAATGTTAAGACATTCCCATGATGTACCACATTGATTAGCATCATTAGCAACTTCCCGTTTCGATAAATGGGTAGCATCAAGAAAGCTAGGGATAATATTAGCGAAGTTTTGAGGCCATGAGTGCATACCATGAGATCCAAAAATTGCCAATTTGATATCACCATTACCACCACCTAATGCAGCATGAGCTAAGATTAAATCCCTATTGACGTCATAATGGGCATCAAGGTACATTACAGCACATTGAATAGCAGTCCCGTTACGTTTAGGGAAAAGATCAGAGTTTCTGATTACATCTAAGGCATGACTGAAAAGCCAACCAGTATCAGATCCCTTAGAGTTCTGTTGAGCATAGTTAGGATCTCTTATTTCGGCCATAGTCTTAGGAGATCTAAGTACATGAACTTTGATCTCATTATGAGGAATTCGGGATTGAACATCATACCCAAAAACACCTTGATGAGACATCGATTCCTCTACGAATTGAAAGGTCCTATTACTAAACCCACTCTGCCTCATCTCATCTTGGGTATAGGCTTGCATTATACGACCTGCTACCTTAAGTTTCCTTATAGCGGTCTCGAGATTTGATGGTTCCCCAGATTTGTAACGTGGCATGTCGTAACTCCCATTAGAGTCTTTTCCCAAGATAACACATAAATGGATTGGTTTATTGTTCAATGGGAAGAATTGAAGCTTGAGTTCGGTAGTGGCTAATGGTTTACCAGGTCTAGCAAACCCTAAAGGGTCTAAGCCTCCGTTATGAACCGAAACATTGAAATTATTAACACCTTGACTAACATTTACTAAAGCTTTGAATTGATGATTGTTAATCTCGGCATAACACGGAGGAAACACTGAATTTTCATTATTGATGAACTCAATGAACCCATGAGATTGGTCACAGGACCCGGAGATTATCACCGTGGGTGATGAAACAATTTCATTGTTAGTGTAGTTGAAGTTGATCATAGGCGCAATGTGGAACTTTTGAATTGATCCGCGACAAGAAAGGAAAACTGCAACAGTCAGACAAGGTTTGAATGAAACCAAGGTCTGAGGCTGCTATGGCCGCAATGAAACGGTGGGCCTCCAAGGGGGCTGGGAATAACGTTGGTAATGGTAGTAGCGTTGTTTCTGATGTGATTGACCTTGAAAATGGTCAGAAATCAGACACTTCACATACCCAAACATTAAAGCGTAGATGGGATGAGACAGAAATAAAAACACAGCAACCACAAAAGCAAATTCACATTCAACCACAACCACAAATACAAATTCAACAACCACAGACTCAAAGTAGTCATACAAATAATTCAAAACCCCCAAAAACACAAATTCAACTTTTTTATTGTCCCACAAATAAATCACCAAACGCCAATAACAACACCGTCAAACTCACACATCTTTTACGTCAACCAGACTTGAAGAAAACATACCAATTCAATTTCTCCATAGATGTAGATCTAGTGCTAGATTACCTCCATCCCGATTTCGTTGCGGAACAAAGACCATTAACATTCATCACAGGTTCATCAATTTTAACTGATGAGATCAAATCCAACCTAAACGTATCAGAAATTATAGCACGATTACCCATACGATACGGGACCCATCACACAAAAATGATGATTAATTTCTTTGATGATAGTGTAGAAATTGTAATCATGACCGCAAATTTGACTAAATTGGATTTCATGGGATTGACTCAAATGTGCTGGCGTTCAGGAAGGTTACCCATGGGAAAGACAACCAAGAAAAAAGGGATGAGGTTTCAAAGCCATCTTAGTGACTACCTTGATAAGTATCAAAATAAAAAACTCATAGATTTAGGTAAAGATTTAGAGAAATATTGTTTTGATCAAGTCACAGTTGATTTAATAGCATCAGCTCCAGGCACATATAAAGTTGATGCAAACCCTAGCTATGGTTATGGAAGTCTCTACCAAGCATTAAAAAGAAACAACGGGTTCATTGAAAAGGGAAATGTCTTAGCTCAAGTATCATCAATAGCATCATCTTTAGGTATGAAAGACAAGTCTAGTTCATCGTTATTTACCCATGTTCTTTGTCCTATAATGTGTGGAGAAACTACCAAAATCAACCCTGGTGATAAGGTAGCTAAAGCTCATCAAAGACGTGTAGGTTATACACCCCATATAATATATCCTAGTGTGAAAGATGTCACCACTAATGATGTAGGATTTGGAGCAGGAATGCTGTTACATTTCAAGCATTCAGGATATAATACTATACGACAACATTGGTTACAAAACATCAAACCTTATATTTGTAAATGGAATAACGGTAAAGATATCAGTGGTAGAGAGACTACTTTACCTCATGTCAAATTATATATGGCTGATAATGGAGATGATTGGAAAAGTTTAAAGTGGGTGGTTATGTGTAGTCATAATCTTTCCAAACAAGCGTGGGGAGATCCTAAAGATTTAAAGGACCCCAAAGTTGGTTTGAATGAGTACACTATTGCGAGTTATGAATTAGGAGTTTTCATCAGTGGGAATGATGAGAAATTAGTACCTATTTATAAGGATGATGTAGTTTCAGACGGTATAGGTATACCAGTAAGATTACCAATGAGTTTACCACCAACTAAGTATGGATCAGGTGAAATTCCATGGAGTAAATCAGATGATTACGGGGAATTGAAGGATAAGTTTGGTGAAACTTATAATCCTCTGAAGGGGTAACTTCTGAAGGGTTGACTTAATCCCATGAAGTGTTAGTTTGGTAAGGATTGAAAAAATGTTAATAGTAATTATATAGAGGCTGTGAATTTGATTCTGCCCTTTACTACCCCCTATAGCCCCTCAAGTCAGGTGACATAAACTTCTTATTTTAAACTTAAACTCTTGGAAAAAGTTTACTGATGTATGAGGTTCAGATGGACCCTGAATTTTTGGAACTTTACTTAGATTGAAAGCTTTTGCTTAGTTCCAAGGCGGTGTGTGTTTGTAGGGAATGACTACTCGGTTTTGGTCGGGTTTTTTCTGAGTTTGGTTTCTTTTGAGTTCTGGTGTGATCTTAATGATATTGAGGTAGGTAACCAGAGATATGTATCAAAGACAACAAAAACTTACAGTGCTTTATGACTTGCTTATACCTGTAGAGATTAGTATTCAAGACGAATGACATATGTTCCATACTCAATCAAGGAAGTGTCAATAAAAGTAAGTGAACGTAGATAGATTAAAAGTGATAGATCACATTCCCTCAGAAACCACAAAATCAACTTCTATTCATACCTGAACTATTATATTTCTACTCAATGCAGTATTGCTTCTGGACTCTACAAATTTTATATACATTGGCGTAAAACAATTTTAATCCAATTGGACTAAGAGTGATATTAAGAGAATAGGTCATATGGATTATGGATTATGGATCAGGTTTATAAACACAGGGAGATACACCCTATCAATTTACAAATATCCCGAAATACATAGTAATGAACTGTCGAAGCAGTAAATTATACAGTACTGCAGTAATAAAGTAGTGCACAGTGCCCTAGATCCCATACCCTCTATTTAGAAACCTCAAGTTGTGATAAGATCAGTATCGCGAACTATAGACGCGTACCATTAACCACATATGCATATTAAACGTATCCTTATACAAGGATTCAAAACATACAAGAGCCTAACTGTCATTGATGTACTTAGTCCTGAGTTCAATGTAGTGGTTGGAAGGAATGGATCAGGAAAATCCAATTTCTTTTCAGCCATTAGGTTTGTATTGAGTGATGCGTATACTCATATGACACGAGAAGAACGTCAAGGTTTAATTCATGAAGGAAGTGGAACTGTTATGTCAGCCTATGTAGAAATTGTATTTGATAATACTGATAGAAGGTTGCCTATAAATAAAGATGAAGTTAGTGTAAGAAGAACTATAGGGTTAAAGAAAGATGATTATTCATTAGATGGAAAGAATGCCACTAGATCTGATATAATGAATTTATTAGAAAGCGGAGGGTTTTCAAGGTCTAATCCTTATTATATAGTACCACAAGGGAAGATCACATCATTAACTAACTCTAAAGATATTGAAAGATTATCGTTATTAAAAGACGTTAGTGGAGCCAAAGTATTTGAATCAAGGTTAAAAGAGTCTAGGAAAGAAATGACTAATAGTGATTTTAAACGTCAAAGAATTGACGAAGCATTAACTAGTATAGATGAAAGATTAGGTGATTTGCAAATAGAGTCCAATGACCTTAAAGATTATCAAGAATTGGACAAGAATAGAAAGATTTATGAATACAATTTATACGATAGAGAATTGAATGAATTGAATAATGAAATTTCAGGGTTGGAGGAGGAGTATGATGAAAATTTGGAATTAAGTCAACAAGAATTGAATGATTTGGAAACCAGAGAAAAATTATGTATGAAATTAAGTGGTGAAATTGATGATTTAAAGACTGAAGTTAAGATCTTAGCACTTGAAAAGTCTCAAAATGTTGAACATTTTGAAACTTTGTTACAGACTGTATCATCTAAGGAAATTGAATTAAATGAATTGAATCAAGAATTTGATTTATCTAAAACCACCAAACTTGAAAATACCAAAGCTATAGAGAAATACAAATCTCTTATTGATGAAACTAGAGAAAAAATCAAGGGATATAAACCAAGGTTGATGGAATTACATCAACAAGAGACTGAAATTAAAACTAAATTGGTCGAATTGACTACGAAACAAAGAGGGTTTTATTCTAAACAAAACAGATTTTCTAAGTTTCCTAATAAGAAGAAACGTGATGAATGGATTAAGAAACAAATCAATCAATTCCAAAGGGATTTAAGTACTAAAGAAGTTGAAATTTCCAGACTTGATGAAGCTATCACCACCAAGAAAGAAGAGATTCTTGAAATGGAGATCAAACTCGAAGATTTGACTAAAGCTCATAATGAAAAGAACATCGAAAGAAAACAACAGATGAACCATCTCAAGAAACTTATAAGTGAGTTGAAGTATACTATCAATGAAGTGTCTGATCAAAGGAAATCATACTGGAGGGAAGAGATCAAATTAAAGAGTATCAACGATAGTTTGAGTAATGATTTAAAGAAAGCTAATACAATTGTCAGTCAAACAATGGATAGGCAACAACTGAAAGGTCTTGAGGCATTAGACGGTATTGTTAGTAAATTGAGACTTAGTGATTCAGTTTATGGGCCATTGGTTAACTTATTCACAGTTGGTGATAAATATAAAGTAGCTACCGAAGTGATTGCAGGGAACTCTTTATTCCATGTGGTGGTAGATACTGATGAGACTGCCAGTTTATTAATGGAAGAATTAATTAGAAATAGAAATGGTCGTGTTACATTCATACCCTTAAATAGAATTAACCCATCCACTGATATACAATACCCAGATCTGAATGAGTATCAATGTATACCATTAATTAAAAAGATTAAATTTACAAATCCAAAAATCAGTAAAGCCATTAATCATGTTTTCGGGAAAACTATAGTTGTAGGAGAATTAAGTAAGGGATCAGATCTTGCAAAGTCATTTAATTTAACTGCTATAACCTTAGATGGTGATAAAGTAGAGAGAGGTTCATTAAGTGGAGGGTTCAGAGATTATAAACAATCCAGATTAGATGCCATTAAAAATCAAGCTTATAAGAAAGAAAGTATCCAAGAGAATAGTTTAAAGCTTGGAGAGTGTGAAGCCAATATCGCTGACGTTAACAAGAAGTTTACTGAGCTAAACAATGAATTACAAACCAAACTTAAACAACTTGATGAAGTTAGTATTGAGAACACTACCGAGCTCGATAATGTCAAAAACCAATTATTTGATAAGGAACAAGATCTCAAGAGTTTAGAGAGTAATTATGAATCTGTGGTATCAATTAAACAGAACCTTATTACCAACATTGACCAACATAAGGAAGAAATGGCCAGTGAATTTAGTGAATTAAACCAAGGAGAATTAACAGCTCTAGAACAACTCAAACATGATATTAGTCAACACGAAAGTGAGTACACGAAAGTAATTAATGAAAATAATGATATAGAAACCAAACTTACGACTTTTGAAACTGATTTAATTACTTATGCTCATAATCTTAAAAAACTTAATAAAGTTGAAATCGTTGAAGAGGATAGTGTTGATGAAGAAAGAAACGAAGTTGAAAGATTAAACCATCAATTGAATCAAATCAAACACAAAATTGATTCTGAAACCACCTACATTCAAACTTTGAACGATGATATCAATGCCAAACAACTTGAATTAAAGAAATCTAATGATTTACAAATGAAATTAATGAAAAAGATCGAAAAATTAACTAAAACCGTAGAGAAATCAATTAATAAGAAATTACTTTTATCTACTAGACGTGATGAACTTAATAAGAAACTTTCAGATATTGGAGTTTTACCTGAGATAGCATTTGATACTTCTATGTTTGAAGGTGTACCAGATAGTGAACTTTTAGATAAGTTAACCAGTACTAATTCCCAATTAACAAAGTATTCTCATATTAATAAAAAGGCTATTGAACAGTATCAATTATTCACTTCACAAAGAGATGATTTACTCAATAGACGTCTAGAGTTAGATGACTCTAAGGCTTCTATTGAACAATTGATTGAAAACCTATCGATACAAAAAGACGAAGCTATTGAGAAATCATTCAATAACGTAGCTTCAAGTTTCACTAAAATTTTTGAAAAATTGGTTCCCTCAGGTACAGGTAAATTAATCATTACCAGAGATGAAAATGATTACACAGGAGTTTCAATTTCTGTATCATTTAACTCTAAAAATGATGAACAACAAATGATAGAACAATTATCAGGAGGTCAAAAGTCGTTATGTGCTATAACTCTTATTTTAGCTATTCAAAGTTGTGACCCAGCACCATTCTATTTATTTGATGAAATTGATGCTAATTTAGATACTCAATATAGAACAGCAGTTGCAGGGATGATTGAAGAATTAAGTTCAAAAGCTCAATTTATTTGTACTACATTTAGACCTGAAATGTTAGCAGTTGCTAGTAAATTTTATGGTGTTACTTTTAATAATAAAGTTAGTAGTGTGAGTGAGATTCAAAGAGATGATGCTATGAGTTTTGTTGAGGGGCAGGTACCTGTATGAGCCTTGTTTTAGTATAGATATGAGAGTTAGTTTAGTTAGTATTAGTAGGTATTAGTAGACACCCTTGGTTCTATTTTGACCTGGTGGTACCTTATTGTATATATAACCTTGTACCCCTAATTTCCTAATTCCATTATTAGCCCATTCCATTAGTCCATTATTGTGGCCCTATTGTGCTCTATCGTGGCCCATTGTGGCCTGTTATGCCATATGGTGTCCCATTATGGCCCTAGTGAGTGGTGTGATTTGGGTCGTACAGGACTCGGTCCTCGTTCCGATACATTCTCAACCTCATATATCTCATAGCCTTCGCGTTTGTACATTATGAAGATCCTTACTAAACCTCAGATAATCCTGCTTATCAATGACGGTAAAGCCATCGTAATCTACGAGAATAACGTTTTGAACTTAACACCATGGATGCCATATCATCCTGGTGGTGAAAAATCAATTTCTCATATGATAGGTAGAGATGCCACTGATGAAATGAAAGCCTATCATTCTGATGAATCTTATAAAACATTCACCAAGTATAGAATTGGTCAGATTGATTATCCCTGGGAGAATCTCCTACCACCAATTCAAGGTGGTATTTATTCCGTCGATGGTACTGGTAGCCATCACATGTCTAATGGGAATAGTTTAGATAAAAAGCTCGATAATGATAATTTGGAATTAGAAGCTTATAGTACAGATACTAGTGAAAGTAGTGACGTTACCGATACTAGTGCTACTGCCACCCCAATAAATGGTAAATCTGCTAACATTAAGACCGAAACACCGTTAGTTCAACCAAAAGTTCCACAAAATTTACTTGTCACTGAAAAGAATAAGTTTGACGTCTTCCCAGTCTACAAAAACCAAACTATTGTTAACCCTAAAATATTAATGGAAAAGTATGATAATGAATTAACTCATCAAGATTTATTAGATCTTCCTCCTTTAGACCACACTACACAAACAAGTATAAGAGATGAATATAATAAACTCCATGCTGAAGTTATACGTGGAGGGTTCTATCAATGTGATTATATGCATTATGTACGTGAAATGGTTAAGATTTCCAGTATGTTTTTATTTGCCATGTCATTCTATAAAATCGGTTGGTATATGACCAGTGCAATAGCTTTAGGACTTACATGGCAACAAGGAACTTTTATAGTTCATGATGCAGGCCATGTTTCCATTACACATAATTATCAATTTGATAATGTTTTTGGGATTCTTATTGCTGATTTTGTAGGAGGTTTAAGTATTGGATGGTGGAAGAAAAATCATAATATTCATCACCTTATAACTAATGATCCAGTTCATGATCCAGATATTCAACATTTACCATTTTTCGCCGTTAGTACAAGATTATTTGGTAATGTTTATTCAACCTATTATGAAAGAATTTTAGATTTCGATGCTGTTGCAAAGTTTATGATCCCTTTCCAACACTATCTTTATTATATAATCTTAGCATTCGGTAGATTTAACTTATACAGATTATCATGGACTTTTATTATCATGGGAGAGAGTCCTAAAAAAGGTCAAGCCGCATGGTTTAGATGGTTAGAGTTTACAGGATTGGCATTTTTTGCTTATTGGTACGGATACTTGTTGATTGGAGGAATTGAAAGTAACTGGGGTAAATTCAATTATATGTTTATTTCAAATTTAGCAGCATTTATAGTTCATGTTCAAATCACTTTATCACATTTTGCCATGTCCACTTCAGATTTAGGAGTCAGTGAATCATTTGCAATGAGACAAATTAGAACTACTATGGATGTTGATTGTCCAAAATGGCTTGATTTTTTCCATGGTGGGTTACAATTCCAAGCTATTCATCATTTATTCCCAAGACTTCCTAGACACAATTTAAGAGCATGTCAACCTTTAGTTGTGAAATTCTGTGAAAGAGTTGGATTGAAGTATCTGATTTATGGATTTGGTGAAGGTAATGATATTGTTATTGGAAAATTGGGTGATATTGGTAAACAATGTAGCATTATGTTAGATGCTAGTAAGAAGTTTGGAATTGAAGAGATGATGTAGTTTATTTATATAAGGGAGGAAGTATAGAGATTGATACACTCCAGTAAGGAAAGGATAGAAAGGATAGAGATCGAGAAGGTAAAGTGTGTATTTATTAAAAATCGTGTTTGATTAATCCCCTATCATCTAAAAACTTCAAAAACTCTAAAAATTTCGTATTCTCTTGTAATTGATCATTCTTCACTAACATCTTGAATAAAGAATTGGACTTCGTATGGTTCTCATATTTATTGGGCACCGATATTTTTAAGTTATTGATGACCTTAAAATCATCATGGGAATTCTTACACTTCTTACCGTATTTACAATTCTTACCAAATTTACACGGTTTCAGTATCGTCAGTTTACGTTGAATATTTGCCTTAGTTGGCCAATTACGTTTCCTATCAGCGATCCATTTCTGTATATCTTCTTCAGTTCTGAATACGATATTTGTTCCTTGGATAGTGAGGGATGATTCTTCGTCAAAGTCGTCAGTGTCATTAGTGGTGGTGGTTTTATAGGTTTTGCTTGTATTGGTTTTGTTTGTGTTGGTTTTGCTTGTGATTGTATTGGTATTTATGGTAGTTGTATTGTTTTGAATGTCTGTAGTTTTTGATCCATTATTACCAGTGGAAGCGGTATTTGAACCGTCAGCTTGTGTAGTACCGTTGGAGATAGTAGTACTTGCAGTTCCGCCTGGATCAGACTCTTGTCCCCCGCTATTAGGCAAATAAGTAGGAAGATCTAATAAATCCATGCGATGCCTATGCGATGTCGCCAATCTAAATATATCTGAATATACCTGTCGCGAATGTCTGCGACATCGACCAATTTCACACGGGGTAAATCTTTTACTATGACACGACGTCATTCTCACTCTATATACAGTCCAATCTAGATCAGGACTATCAAACTTGACAGCTCTATCAAATCTTGGCATTAATTAATCATTAAAATAAACGTTAAATTCCTATTATAGTAGTCCAAATCACCTCTCAGAAACCCCTCCAACCACTAGTAAACTTCTAGCATAAAACCCCTTACCTAAACTCTATTTATAAATTGTTGATCTCGTGTAACGTTTCAGGTATTGTTCAAGCCACTCGAATTTCATATAAATAGAGAGATCCCCCAGACCAAAATTATTCAAATTTAATATGTCATATCAACAACAAGGAGGTCCTCAATATCAACAACAAGAAAAACAAGACGATGATGGTGGATGTTGTTCATACTGTTGTCACTCATGTGAGTGTATTGTAGGATGTTGGGCTGCAATTACTGCTTGTTTATGTTGTTGTTGTATTGAAGAAACTGCCGAACATATTTAAGTTAGTTCAACTGGTATTCATTAGTTCAATTGGTCAGTGTTACAAGTATTACCGAGTTTAAAAGAATTATTAGAGCTTTCGAAGCTTTCGTTAATAGTTGAATATATCTGTTGTTAATTTAAGTGCGTGTGATAGTATCACTTACAGTAGGGAGACGAGAAATATTATTCCTCGGTTGACCAAGCCAATGATCTGGTAGACGAACAAGTATTCAAAGTTCCATACTAGCATCCTCCTACTCAACTCTATGGACCTATTTAGATCTAATATCTCTAAAATTGTCGTAACTAAGTCCTTCCTAATTTCACACCACCTATACAACCGCTACGCAACCTATGACGAAATTTCATGTAAATTTTCTCACCAGCGAAAATTCCAAAAACATGTCTTATCAACAAGGTGGATATCAACAAGGAGGTTACAATCAAGGAGGATACGGTGGTCCTCAAGGTGGTTATGGAGGCCCACAAGGTGGATACGGTCCACCACCAGGTCAAGGTGGTTATGGACCACCACCAGGTCAAGGTGGTTACTATCAACAACAACAACCAATGTATGCTCAACAAAAGAAAGGTGGAGGATACTGTGGTGAATGTTGTTGTGGAAGTTGTGCTGCCTTATTTGGTTGTCTTTTATGTTGTTGTGCTGAAGAAGCTCTTAATTAGAGATATAAAAATGTACGCTATATTGTTTATTGAATTGCTATTTATTTACTCATTGAGGGAAGTCTATGGATTTCACCATCAACCCATCCCAAGTCAGGTCAATTCCTTTCCAAATCAATCTCTACCAACCAATTGAGCTTTTTCACCCTTGAAATCAAACTTCAAATGTCAATTGCCACTGTTGCTTCTCATTATCATCAATGAGCAGTAAAACCACCACTGGCATAGATGGTTTGACCAGTGATCCAATACCCTTCACCAACTAAAAATCTGATAATTGGGGCAATATCCTCAATTTCTGTTAATCTCTGTCTAATACTAACAGTCTTATAGAATTCAACATCACCTTGAGCTTCTTGTGGATAAAAGAATGGTGTATCCATTGGACCTGGAGCTACACAATTGACACTAATTCCTTTAGAAACTAATTCCTTAGAAGCTGCTTTGGTATAATATTCGACAGGAGCTTTACTACCTTGATAAATACCATAAAATGGGGTATAAGCTGCTAGTAAGGAAGTAACTAATGAAACAATTTTACCATTCTTATTGACTCTTTTACTGGCTTCTTGGATGAAGAAAAAGGCAATTTTATTATTGATCGTGTCCATTTTTTCAAACTCTTCTGGGGTTATATCAACCATTGATTTCTTTAAAACCATACCAACATTATTGATGGCAATATCAATTCCATTACTAAAGAATTTTTCACCGGCTGCAAAAAGTTTGGCAACGTCTTCAGAGTCATCTAATTTACCTTGGTAAAGTCCTACAGTAACTCCTGATTCCTCTAAAGTCTTGGCTAATTTTTCAGCATTAGATTTATCACTATCAGAATGGTAATGCAAGAAAAGGTTCACACCTTGCTTAGCTAATTCTTCACTAGTTTTACCACCTAAATTCTTAGTACCACCAGTGATGATAGCATTTTTACCTTTTAATTCTCCTTCTTTTCCCATATTGTAATTGTATTTGTTAATAAATGAAAAAGGGGGGATAATGGGGTTTAAATACTTGGATTTGCTATGAAACCTTAACAAAGGATTAGTAGCCATTATATTACGTCGTGCGGCGTTTACTTATTTTGTTAATTTCCGCAGGATTTTAGTGTAGGCTTCCTTCCGTGCAGCCATGTGCCGTTTGCCGAATATTCTTTACATAGAGTTTAAGGAATAGAGACGGAACGGATATAACTTCAAGGGGAATGGTTATGTAGCAGGTGTTAAGTGAGGTCATTTTAGTTATTCCACAATATGATCGAATTGTTAAAGCCACCTATTAGAATGC
Source organism: Yamadazyma endomychidarum (assembly GCA_030582775.1). Classification (NCBI taxonomy): domain Eukaryota; kingdom Fungi; phylum Ascomycota; class Pichiomycetes; order Serinales; family Debaryomycetaceae; genus Yamadazyma; species Yamadazyma endomychidarum. The sequence goes on from JAJMGY010000011.1 coordinate 318,610, forward strand.
AAAGGAACACGAAGGAACACAAAGTCATTCACACCCAAAGAAACACAAAGAGACGAACATCAAGCATTGACTAAACAGAGTAATAAAAAGATGGAGTCTTCCTGTAACACTTACTATATATTAATCACTTCTTTTTCTTTAAAGAAGTTGAATTCTTTGGTAAATCCTTTATATAAGGAATAAATTCAGGTTCACCAGGAATGTACTTCCTCAAAACTTCAGGGATCTTCAATCCATCTTCAGTTTGATAATTTTCTAAGATACAACATAAAGTTCTTTCAGTAGCTGATAAAGTTGAATTCAAACAATGAACGTATTTCTTATCTAATTGATTTTGTTGCTTGATACCACATCTGATTTCTAAGTTTCTAGATTGATAATCAGTACAGTTAGAACATGAAACTAATTCCTTGTATTCCTTTTGGAATGGGAACCAAGCTTCTAAATCATATTTCTTAGCAGCAGCATTGTTTAATTCTCCTGAAACAATACCAACAACTCTGTAAGGTAAACCTAAGTTTTTGTAGAATTCTTCGGAACATCCGATCATTCTATCGAATTCTTCCCATGATTTTTCAGGTTCAGTTAATACGAATTGTTCAATTTTTTCGAATTGATGAACTCTGAAAATACCCCAAGCATCTTTACCGTGAGAACCAGCTTCTCTTCTGAAACATGATGAATAACCAGCGTATCTGATTGGTAATTGTTCAGTTGGTTTCTCAAACCATTCGTTAGAGTGGTAGGCACTGATTGGTTGTTCAGAAGTGGCAATTAAATATTTTTCATCTTCACCGTCAATGACTTTATATAATTCTTCATCGAATTGTGATAATTGAGCAGTTTTAGCCATTTGATCTTTGTTCATCATAACTGGGGCTTGTAATGGCATGTAACCTTTAGTGGCTAAGAAAGATAACCCGTAATTGATTAAAGCTTGATTTAAGAAAACACCATAATTTCTTAAGAAATAACCACGGTGACCAACGATTTTAACACCTCTTTCTGGATCATAACCATCCAATCTTAAAAGAACTTCATGATGACTTAATTTGGCTGGTGATCCAGTACAACTGGCAACATCACCAACTTCTTTTAAACTTTCAGGTAACCAAGTTCTTACTAATTCATTGTTATCTTCATTTTGAGAATCTACTACTGATTCATGAACTAAATTACCAACTTGATTAACTTTATAACGTAATTGTTGATCAGCTTTAGATTCATCTTCAGTCATTTGTTTTTTATCAGCTAATAATTTTTCTTTATCAGCTAATAATTCAGTGGCATCTTCTTTGGCTTTATATTTCATACCAATCTCCTTTTGGAGCTTATTAATCTTCTTATTAAGTTCATCTAAATCAAATCTGATAGTAGTCCATTTCTTATACTCAGCGATGATTTCATCAACGATTTCAACTGAGTCACCTCTCTTCTTTTGGGACTTTCTAATGGCTTCTGGGTCCCCACCTTTTTCGACTAAGAAATTATTAATGTCTAACATTGTTGAAAATTTTTCAATTCTCACACACAGATTAATGGTGCGACGTTTTCATTTGGGTAAGGCTCGAACCTCTAATGAATGAATGGTTTATTATGGGATCGTAGTATCGGCAAATTAACGCCTTTAGAGTTTTGTAAGACTTTAGTTGAAGCAAATTATACATCTATCTATGAATCGTTTGAGTTCCCTCCAAATTGTCATTCTAATGCCTCAGTTAATTCCTTATCTATAGATAGTGATCATCAGTACCTTTTAAGTGGATGTGCTGATCTGAGTATCAAACTTTGGGACTTATCACAGGGTGTAGTAGAACTAGGTGGTATTCCTCGTAAAACTGGTCACGATTTTGGCGTTTCTTGTGTCAGTTGGTGGCCCTATGATACAGGGATGTTTGTACTGTCATCATTCGATCATAGTGTAAAAGTATGGGATACTAATGAATTGAGTATTGTTCATGAATTTGATTTAAACAATAGAATTTACTCATTTGATATAAAACAGTCTCTCATATCTGTAGCATCAGATCAACCATTTGTAAGATTACTTGATTTAAGAACAACTTCCAGCGCACAAACCCTTCGAGGTCATAAACTCAAAACATTGAGTGTGAAATGGCATCCTAAAAACCCCCACATTTTGGCAAGTGGTGGGTATGATGGTGAAATAAGAATATGGGATATAAGAAGAAGTGATAGTTGTGTTTGTAGATTAGATATGCTTCATACTAACAGTACCAATAAAGTTGACTATAAGTTAGAATCAATTAAAGCACATCTGGCCCCTGTTAATGGATTAGTATGGGACCCATTGGGTCATCAATTGTTTAGTGCTGGTAATGATGATAAAGTTAGAGTATGGGATATGATTAATAGTTCATGGCCTCCTATCAACAAGTTGATCAATTTTGGTCCTTTAACTAGAAACAAGTTCCTTCAAACCATCCCTTTGACGTTAAATTATCGTTATGAAACAGGGCTACAGTATCTTATATTTCCTAGTGATAATGGTGATCTTTATATATATCAAACCATTGATGGGAAATTAGTTCATAGGCTAGCTAGAAAGGGGAATGGTAGAACTTGTTCGATTAGTTTAGATAAACCATTTCTGAATAGGTTTTTCTGTGGTACAATTGATGGTGAGATATTAGTATTTGGGCCCGAGAATAGGGTCGATGTGGGGGAGGTTTTCGATACATGAGCGAAGCCAAGGTTAGAGTGAGGATATCCCCTACTTCTGACCAAGAGATTGGCCTTGATTCGTTGTCAGATTCGGAGCTAGACCTTCTCACTTTAAGTATACTCATCAAAATATAGCATACACAAATTAATAGTAGACGTGTTTGTGGCCAATAACCAACCCAAAATAAACACATGTACACGAGAAATATTGTAAATTAGATTGTATAGTATAAAAAAAGGCTTAAAAAGATAACTTTTCGATTTTGCTTCACCTTCGCTTCGCTCTGCCACATCTCGTCTCCTACCGTTCAATTCGCAACGGAAACAAATTTTATCAACTCATCGATGAAACTTAAGGTTAATATTGTTCCTATCCATTTAAGTAATCTAAACCCTCAGGACTTGGAATCTTATGGTGTCAGGAAATTCTTACACTTAACTTCGTCTGACATTATTTTAGGTCAGGTGATCGAGAATATCAAAGTTCAATTCAAAAGGTTATATCCACGAGATGGAGAATTGAATATTGAAAAATTCCAAAGTTTCGATAAATGTGATTTGGATCCTGAATTCGTTGTCCAAGATGTATTAGAGAATAATGATATCCTCAGATTGGTTGTTTTAAATGATATTTCTGATTTTGATGGAACTTTAAACACTCCTAATCGCAGTGTTTTGATAGATAACATTGCAAATATATCAAGCAATAGAACCCTTAATGGACCTATAAACGGTGTTGAACTTGTACAGAGTACTCCTATGGTACCACCAGCACCTGTCTTGATCAATAAGAAAAGAAGTTCACAATTTTTCGAAACTGTTGATAATAATATTCCTACCAAAAAGCCTAATTTGGATCCTAATTCCACAGCGCAGTCTCCAACTTTGCAACAAAATAATCAAAACTTACACCCTAACACCAATAATAATGGGGTATTAGGTGATGAAGGTAATGAAAGTCTTCATGCGGAAAGTCTTCATGTTAACGAATCAAACATCTCGTTACCACCACCAGAAGATCACGACTCCAGAATCATCCCTCAGAAAAAACCTCAAAAATCAATTGGTGGTAAAAGGGTTACTTCCGGGATGTTGAACTTACCGGTTCACACTCAATTGGAGACCGAACAAGCTATCAATAGAATGGAAGATTCTAGACAAAATAATACTGATCTTGATACTGATTCTGATTCAGATGATGATGAAAATGCTCCAACTATGACTCAAGATGCTATACTAGATTATTTAAAGAAAAATAAGCCTAAACAACAAATAAGAGTTAGATCGAATTCTGAGACTGATGAACAAACTACGGCAAACTCTAAGACTAGAGCTAATTCTGGTACTAGACCTAAATCTAGGACTAATTCTGGTTCAAAGCCAATTACTGCTAGAGCTACCAGAAGTCAACTGTCTGAATTTGCTAGAGATTCTAAGAATAGTGGTGGTAGATCTAATGCCATTTTGAAAAGCCTACAAATTAATATGGTACCAGATAAAATATATCCTAGGGGTTATGATCGTAGGAGAAGTAGTTCTAAACATGAAGATGCAAGGGGTTTGAGAAAAAACAGTCAAGTTGAAAATGCTATTGTGACTGATAGTGATAGTGGTGTTGAAGAAGGGGAAACTGCTAAAGCTGGGAACACTTCCACAGTAAAGGTTTCTGAGGTTTCCCTGGCTCCAGCTCAGATCTCTGATAAGGCTCCTCCTTCTAAAGCTTCTGCTAAAGTTATTCCTAAAGCTTCTGCTACTCCTGCTAAAGCTCCGCCAGTTATAAAGGTCTCTGAGAGTCAAAAATCACTGCCTGAAAAGCCTAAAACATCACCAACTGTTGTCAAAACTCTGGCTCCATCAACCCAATCATCAAATAAATCCCCACAAAGTTCACAACCAAAAACTGAACCTGTTCCACCAAAAACCGAGCCAGTTTCAGTGTCAAAGCCTTCTGTAACAGCTCCTAAATCAGCTCCTAAACCGGTAGAATTACCAAAACTTGAAACTGCTAAATCGTCAGTACCTGGAAATATGACATTATCAGAACTTGCTAACAAAAGTACAGCTTCTGGTGATTCATCAGATTCAAGTTCGAGTTCCAGCTCCGATTCTGATTCTAATTCTGACTCAAGTGATTCTGACTCAAGTAGCTCGAGCTCTGATGACTCAGACTCAAGCAATAGTAGTGACTCGAGTGATAGTAGTGACTCAAGCGATAGTGACTCATCAGCTGGTGCCTCAGATTCAGAAGCAGAACAACCAAAAGTTAAAAAATTGAAATCAACCGAAAACTCCAAACCCCCAGTTACTCAATCTGCATCCCAGGCTGCTTCTCAGGCCTCCAAACCTTCACAAACCTTACCAAAAGAACAAGAGTTATCTCAGCCAAGTAAGCCAGTGCTTGAAAAGTTACCTAGTCAAGCATCACAAGAGAAATCCGAACTTAAATCATTTATAAAACGTATCAATCCACCAAGGTTAAACTCTCTTAGTGACCTTGCCAAACACGGTATCCCTTCGGTTAAGGATAAAACTTTCAAACCACCAACTCAAGCTCTTAAAGATTTAGATAGTAGTGAAGAAAGTGATGATGCCAGTGACAGTGATAGTGATAGCGACAGTGATAGCGACAGTGATAGTGATAAAGAAGAAAATTCAAAATTTATTAAAACCGTTAAAAAGCCTAAAAAGAATCAAGGATTCTTAGCATTAATGCAAGATGGTAAAAAACGTAAATAGTGTAATATTAGTAAAAGTTTATATTTATACTCTAAACAATAATTAAGCAGGCGACTGCAAACAATAATAGGCGACTGCCAAAAACGAATTAAATATTAAACAGATCATCTCAATTTCCTACCAATGACATCAACTCCCCAGGAATGATAATCATACATAGTTAAATTCTTAGATGGAATCTTATGCTCATCACCAATCAGATTCAATATACTTGAATAGATTTCATTAATCCAAGCCTTAGCAACTTCAGGTTGTTCTAGCACTAATGATCCAACGTATTGTTCGAAATAATCAGCAATGAATTCCTGTTCGTACCTGTAGGTTTTAAGATCTTCAGCATCTACATCCGAATCTTTCCAATCATTAAGATTAGGAACATAATCTTCCATAAGCATATTATTGATTATATCATCATCTAATCCAAGATGAAGATTATATGCCATAGCTAACCTTGAAAATAAACTATTGGTGATTAATATCGTTTTAAGTAAAGTATACGATTTCTTGCCGAAACTTTCCTCTTTAAGGAAATGATCCCTCTTGAAATGGTATAAAAGATTAGATGATTCTTTTGAAAGATAATAATCTCCTAACCCATCAAAATATGATAAATCATTTCTTAATATGGAATAGATCTCCCTGTTTGGGGTGATATTATTAGCCACAAGCTTGTCATAAAACGAATGCGATTTATGGGTCAATCCTCTGTATAATTCTTTATGCATAAGACTCTTGGTTAGAGTGACTTTATCTTTGATTGGTGGTAAATCTGGTAATTCGATACTGATATGCTTGGTGATATATAATGATAAAGTCTTTGTGTTGGTGTTGTAAAGTTTATCATACTTAATGCTAGCTTCGTTATAATACTCATCAGCTAACCTAAGTACATTCAACTTTAAGTCATCATTATCAATGGTATCAAACTTGTAAGATCTTGATTCAAGATAATTCGATATTATCTTATCCACTACTTTGTCTAATGTGGTAGTGTTTTCATGCAATAACATGTACCCTATCGTCATAAAGAATAATCTACAATCACTGATATTATAAGTGTTGTTATTATTAAATGCCACGAGTTCTTTATTAGGGATAAAGTCAATTAAATTAGTCAAATCTTTAGCAGGAGCCTTGTTAATATAACTTGAAATATCACTAACAAGTGATTTGATAAACCCACCAGCATTAGTACCAAGATTCTTACTTAATTTCTGGTAACTCAGTAATCTTACAAGATCATGACCTAAATAATATAAATGCTGTCTTAACCAAGATCTGGATATATAAACTTCAATTGGTAATGTTTGAATCATAGTTGAATTATAACGCATAGTAGTTTTATCAGTCAATCTATCTGTTGATGTTTTCACCCTAAAACAATTCCTCGTAAATGGGTTTGTACTTACTGTATTTGTATTACTTAATGAACCCTTAATTAAATTAGATTCTAAATCAATTGACGTTAAGTAATTGGTTTTCAATCGTATTGGATCCGTTATTCTCTTACGATAGATCTTAGGTATCTTATACGGTACACTAAATGAATATTTATATAATAATAAATAAATACGTGGTGACATATTATGATTTATATCCACGTTTGATAAGGGTCATTCTCAGTAAATAAACAACGACATTTTGCAGCAACCCTGCGACATGCTTTCCCCAAACAACATCCCCTGAAACACTCATTCATAGTGAAGTTTAATTAAGTACGAGTATTGGTCATTTCAACCACTAGTCAATTTAAGATTCCAATAGGTGTAGTAGAGCGACATTAAGAGTCATAGCTCACATAAATCTAGTCATAGTGTCATTTTCTCCTCATTAGTCATGTAGATCATGAGTCACTAAACTGGGTATAACTTGATGCCAATATTTCCTAAATATCGCCTAAACTTAACTCAATTGGTTTAGAGGGTATGATAATGAACTCCAACAATAAAAGAGTTCTCTCATGCATAGCTTTACCTAAAACCTTATCATTGCTGACGGGGGAGGTGCGGGATGATTCGGTATCTCACATGATTCAGTTTGAATCAAACTATACCGTTTTGGGTAATTCTTGGTATTGATTATAACTATCGTTATATGTCAATATATAAGTTAATTAGGTATTGACAGGTGTACCTGAGCTCATATACCATCCTGTTTGATAGCAACATAGGTGGCCAATCATAACCTCTACAACTGGGCTGAGACGGATTTATGCGTAGCCGTAGAGCATCCCCACAAAATAGTCCTCGGTTAGTCTCTATACTTAAATTGTGCGTTCCCCATAAAAACTTTGCATTTGAATATTTCAACAACCTCCAAAATGGCTGCCTTGATTAACAATGATCCACAATATATTGAAACTTTATTGAAAAATGACCTTCCTAATGATGAAATGGTAGTTGCATTTGGTAAGCCAATTCCTAATTCTGAACAACCAGGTTTTTCACAAATCTATAGAAATAAGTACCATTTTGACCAATTAGTTGATTGTATTCATCCTTCATTAAATACTTATTATCATACTTTCCAACATGCTGTCAAAGTTAATGGAGATAACAAATGTTTTGGAGTTCATTCTATTAAAGAAGATGGTACTAAAGGTCCATATGTTTTTGAAACATATAATGAAATTGATGCTAGAAGACGTAATTTAGGATCAGGATTCTTTTACGTTTTACAAAATAATAAATTTCAACCAACTCCTGAAGTTGTTGATAAAATCAAGAACCATACTAATACTGGTGATTCATTCATTATTTCACTTTTCTCTCATAATCGTAAAGAATGGTGTATTACTGATTTAGCTTGTGCTTCTTATTCTATTACTAACACTGCTTTATATGATACCTTAGGTCCAAACACCTCCAAGTACATTTTAGAATTGACCAAATCTCCTTTATTGATTTGTTCAAAGGACAAGATTCCATTGATTATGGAATTAAAGGCTAAAAACCCAGATGCTTTAATCAATTTAACTACTGTTGTTTCAATGGATACTGTCAGTGCTGATAATCTCGCTAGTAACGATAAGAAATTAATTGAAGATTGTGAAAAAGTTGGTCTTACTTTATATGATATAAAGACTGTTGAAAAATTAGGTGAATTAAACTATAAACCTGAAGTTATCCCAAAACCTGAGACTATCTATACTATTAGTTTCACTTCTGGTACTACAGGTGCCAATCCAAAGGGGGTTGTTTTAACTCATGCTAATGGGGTTGCATCATTAGCTTTCTGTCTGATTAAATCAGTTGATCCACCTTCTAATTCCAATAGATATTATTCATTCTTACCATTAGCTCATATTTTTGAAAGAATGAATATTAACTATGCTTGTTTTAGAGGATGTGAAATTGGATTCCCATCAAGTCCTTCACCTTTAACTTTATTAGAAGATGTTCAAGCTTTAAAACCTTTTGGTTTATTATTAGTTCCAAGAGTTCTTACTAAGTTAGAAAGTGCTTTAAAAGCTCAAACTGTTAATAATGAAGAAAAACCAATTCTTAAATATTTATTCACTAAAGCCGTTGAATACAAAATGTCTAAACATAGTGAATACGATGGTGCAACTGGTAGTCATTTCTTCTATGATAGATTAATTGGTATTGTTAAAAAGAAAATTGGTTTTGAAAATGTTAAATCAATTGGTACCGGTTCAGCTCCATTGAGTCCTGATACTATCAAATTCTTGAAAGCTATTTTAAATATCAAATTAGCTCAAGGTTATGGATTAACTGAATCATTCGCAGGAGTTTGTGGTTCACCAGGTTATGAAGCTGAACCAGGTTCATGTGGTGCACCATCACCAACTTGTGAAATGAGAGTTCGTGAACTTCCTGCTATGAATTATTTGATTACTGACGCTGATGGTCCAAGAGGTGAATTACAATTAAGAGGTCCACAAATCTTTAAAGAATATTATAAAAACCCTGAAGAAACCAAAAAAGCTTTAGATGATGATGGTTGGTTTTCAACTGGTGATGTTGCTCAAATTAGTAACAAAACTGGTAGAGTATTTATTGTTGATAGAGTTAAGAATTTCTTTAAATTAGCTCAAGGTGAATATGTTACCCCTGAAAAAATTGAAAATATTTATTTATCATGTTTCCCACTTTTAAGTCAAGTTTTCGTTCATGGTGATAGTTTAGAAACTTATTTAGTTGCTATTGTTGGTATTGAATATGAAACCACTAGAAACTGGATTTTAAAGAATTATAAAAAGACTTTGAAAGATGAAGAAATCCTTCCATTCATGAACCAATTAGAAGTCAAGACCAAATTTTTAAAATCTGCTAATGACTCTACTAATAAATTATTAGCTGGTTTTGAAAAAATACATAATATTTCAATTCAAGTTGAACCTTTGAAGATTGAAAATGATGTCATTACCCCAACTTTGAAAATCAAAAGACCACTTTGTAAGAAATTCTTTGAAAAGGATTTGAAGGCTTTGTATGATGAAGGTTCTATCATTAGAAACGAGAAATTGTGATTTATTTACAGGTTAGATTTACTACTATATATATTAGACTTTATCCCTATGCTATACCTATGTCCTTAAAGCCTCTTCCCTTTTGACAATCTTATCGACAGGTTATTGAATATACTTATAAGGATTCATGATACCATTAGGATCATAATGATTCTTGATGTCTCTCATTAATTTAATTTCAACTTCATTCTTGGTATAACCAACATAGTTTTTCTTTTGGAAACCTAAACCATGTTCAGCAGAAATGGAACCTTGATGTTGTTGAATCCATTCATAAACAAATGGTTCTAATTGTTTTTCAACTTCTTTACCATATCCTCTAACACATACATTTAAATGTAAATTACCATCACCTAAATGACCATATCCAATGGCTTCAACTACTGGTTTAGAGGAATCTTCCATCAGCACTAAATCAACTGATTTTAATCTATCAGAAACCGCTTCAACAAGTCCATATAATGATGTTAATGGTACAGAAACATCATATTTGTAAACACCTCCATTCATAGTAGAAGCCTCAGGGATATTTTCTCTCCAGTTCCATAAATTACGTAATTGACTTTCGTCTTGAGCAATAATTCCATCTTCAACTAACCCAGATTCCATTTGGTTACCTAAGAAAGTTTCTAGTTTTTCATCATCGTGTTCTTTATTGGATCCGCTGGTTTCAATAAGGATATAAAATGGGAATTCAGCACTTTCAATTGGATGTTCTTGTTTCAAATATTGACTAACTAATTTTTGGGAATTAAGATCCATGAATTCAAAAGCTGATAAGATTTCTCCTAATTCTTTCCTGGCTTCAACGAAAACTTTTTGAACGGTTTCGTAAGATGATACACCAAGCAAGGCAACATTGACGGAGTTTGATCTGGCAGGACATAAGATGGATACACCAGTAATAATACCAATGGAACCTTCCAGTCCAATGAATAACTGTTTCAAATCAAAACCAGTGTTGTCTTTTCTTAATGAGTGCATTGAGTTATAAATAGTTCCATCAGGTAAAACAGCTTCAAGTCCTAAAATAGTTCCATGTAAAGAACCATATCTAAGTAATCTTAAACCACCAGCATTAGTGGCAGCTACACCTCCAACATGACAAGAGCCTTTAGCTCCTAAATCTAATGGGAAAATGTAACCTTTTTCGGCTAAGAAATTATCAGCATTTTCTAAAATTACACCAGCATCACATTTTAAAATCCCCAGCACTGGATCAAATGATCTGATTTGATTTAAATTGGCTACCAGTAAAATGATTTCATCAAAAATTGGATTAGATCCTCCTACAAGTCCAGTGTTACCACCTTGAGGTACAATTGGTAATTTATTGGCATTACAATATTTTAAAATCTTGGAGATTTGATTGGTAGTCTTAGGTTTTAATACTAATTTACTTTGACCCTTATATTTCTTCATCCAATCTTCATTGAACATATGAAGATCGTCTTCATTGGTAATTATACCATTTGGGTCTTTGAGAATACCTCTAAAAACTTCAAGATCACCTTCGTCTAATTTCTTGAAAGTGTCATTGATGGTGACTTTGTCCTTATAGGTTTCGGAAGTTAATGGGACAGCTTTGGAATAGAACCTAATTGGTCTAAAGACCTGAGGTGTTATTCTTGATCTAACTAATTTAAACATGCTGAAAATTTTGCGACTCTTTTTAATTGATTGGAAGATAAGCTCTGTTGTAAGAGGAACACCGAAGTAAATTTTGTTTGTGTTTGTAGTTAAATTCATTGATGTTTTGAGTTATTATTGCCACAAACAGACACATGACAGAATGTAAAGAGACTTCTTAAGTATAATAGCTGACTTGATTTTCTAATTAAAATCTTTGTATGGCTGCAAAAATCACAAATTAGTCATTATCATTTATTTAAACCTTTGATTACCAGATCACATCCCACACTTCCTATATGTTTGAACCTACTGGGTCCTATACTACCACCTTGCATCCACCTACTTACTATAACTATAATATTATACAAATCGTACCTATAAATTACCCTTTTCATCAATTCAGAACCTGCACCACTCTCACCACAATCATAATGTCCTTCTTGTACATTAATATGTTTATCATTTTGTGGTGTTCCTGTTCTCCATGCATAAATATATGGATGACTTGCAGATTTATTCAATCTTTTATGATCTTTTTTGAATTTTTCAATGATTTCAGGGATATCCTTCTCATCGTTAAGTGAGACGTGAAAACCTTGGAAATGAGATTTCCTATCACTAATGATTTTTGATTCATTCCATAGTGAGCGAGAAATCAACACATTGTTGGGTCGAACTGGACCTAACATCATTCTACCACCATATAAACCTACTCCAATCCTAGACCCACTTCTCGCACCAAAACTCCCTAACCTTATAACCCCCAGCCTTACAATATCTATGGTCCCCATACTAAATGGTGAGAACTGCGAACAAAAAATTTTCAAAGATGATTTACTTAAAAACCCTTTTAAATGTTATAGATAACTCAGGTGCTCAAGTAGTTGAATGTATCAAAGTATTAAGACACAGACCACAAAACTTTGCTCAAATAGGAGATGAAATAACTGTGGTGGTTAAACAAGCCAAACCTTTATCAGCTGAAATTACTGGACAACTGGCCAATAATCGTGTTAAAAGAAGAGATATTTGTAGGGCTGTAGTAGTTAGAACCAAAGCTCCATTCAGAAGACCAGATGGTTCCACAGTAAGATTTGATGATAATGCGTGTGTGTTGATCAATAAAAATGGTGACCCATTAGGTACAAGAGTATCATCAGTTGTAGCTCAAGAATTGAGAAACTTAAAGTATAGTAAAGTAGCAGTTTTAGCACCAAAGACTTTTTAGTTGTCCCTTGTATGTAGCCATGTATATATTAATTAGTAAACGATCCTATGCAAACATCTAAACTCGATATGAATTCTCTCCATCTTTTAGAATTCAAATCTTTTGGTGGAATTTGTTGAAGTATTTCATCTGTGGCACTAATAATTTCATTAAGTTCTTGTCGTTTGTCGATATTTAGATTAGCGGAGTTAAGGTATCCATGCAATTGTGTTAATTGAAGTTGTGGCGTTTCTCCTTGATTATGAAGTTCTTCATATTGATCTTGGATATCAGGGGTAAGGAAACTATGTCGACTCAGTTCTATATGATTGTGATTTAGACTTATATGACTTTTATCAGGACTGGGTCTACTACTATTCCTCAGACCAACACTGTGTCTCAGACTAAAGCTGTGTCTCAGATTACTTTGACTATATCTATCAGGACTATACCTCAAAACGTTTCTTGTATGGGGACTGTTCCTTGAAGTATAAGGACTTCTTGGACTACTATGCACTGAGCTGAATTTAGATACTCCAGACTTTGGACTGAAAGGTTGAAAACTTGAGTGTATAATTCCTGAATGTCTATTCCCCTTTAATTCCTGACTTATAGTACTATCACTATGATCACTATCACTATGGACTTCCTCAAATTCATCAGCTTCTTTGGCTAAACATTCAAGTTTCCTCTCCATTGATAGTCTTAATACCGTCAATTGATGACGTATAGATCCCAAGTTCAGCTCTACGTCCGAACGGTGTATACTATCAAGATCATTATGAAGTTGTTGAAGATTATTAGTTTGTTGATATAAGATCTCCTCATTTGTATGGAGAATATTTAGAATGTCAATTGATTTAGTAGTATTCGGACTGCTTTCCCCATTAAACTCAGGCCCATCAAATGACTCTACACTAGCTACATATTGGCCCACATATTGATCCATTTTCGAACCTCAACACGGGATTTGTCCAAGATCACAAACACCCAACTCTATCGGGTACAGTTGCAAAATGTGTAAGAACCAACGCTGCGAAAAATTTTGTCAAGAACTTTACACGTTAACTATGACTGATATTGTCAATAAAGTTAAAGAATTATCAGTTGAATCAGCAGAGGCCGTTAAGGAAGCTGCTGGTAATGCCAGTGGTGAATCCAAAAAGGACAATGCCAAAGCTAAAGGAAAAGGTGAAGGTAAAAAACAAAATAGTCTTTTATTAGATCCTCAACCTGAATTCATTGACTCACGTATTAAAATGTTCGATGAATTAAAGGCTAAATATGATGAAGAAGTTGCTGCCAAACCAAGAGTTGATATCAAAATCACTTTAAAGGACGGTACCATCAAAGTTGGTAAGAGTTGGGAAACTACCCCATTAGAAATCGCTAATGAAATTGGTAAATCATTCACTGAACGTCAAGTTATCTCTAAAGTTGATGGTGAATTATGGGATTTATCAAGAGTTTTAGAAAAAGATGTCAATTTAGAATTCCTTGATTTCGATCACCCTGAAGGTAAACAAGTTTTCTGGCATTCATCTGCTCACGTTTTAGGTGAAGCTTGTGAGTGTCATTATGGATGTCATTTATCTTATGGTCCTCCTACCGATGATGGATTCTTCTATGATATGTCTATCAATGATGGTGAAGGTGTTGTCAGTCAACAAGATTTCGGTAATTTAGAAAAAGTTGCCACCAAAGGAATTAAAGAAAAGCAAAAATTCGTTAGATTGGAAATGACTAAAGAACAATTGTTAACTATGTTCAAATACAACAAGTACAAAGTTCAATTCATCAGTGAAAAAGTTCCAGATGGAACTTCTACCACTGTTTATAGATGTGGTCCATTAATTGATTTATGTTTAGGTCCTCATATCCCACACACTGGTAGAATTAAGAGTTTCAAAATTCTTAAAAATTCTTCATCTTATTTCTTAGGTGATAGTGCTAATGACTCCTTACAAAGAGTTTATGGTATTTCATTCCCTGATAAGAAATTAATGGATGAACATTTGAAATTCCTTAAAGAAGCCAGTGAAAGAGATCACAGAAAGATTGGTAGAGAACAAGAATTATTCTTATTCAATGAAATGTCACCAGGTAGTGCTTTCTGGTTACCTCATGGTACTAGAATTTACAATGCCTTATGTGATTTCATGAGATCTGAATACAGACAAAGAGGTTTTGAAGAAGTTATCACTCCAAATATGTACAACTCTAAATTATGGGAAACTTCTGGACATTGGGGAAACTATAAAGAAAACATGTTCACATTCGATGTCGAAAAAGATCACTTTGGTTTAAAACCAATGAATTGTCCTGGTCATTGTTTAATCTTTAAGAGCAGAGAAAGATCTTATAGAGAATTACCTTGGAGAGTTGCTGATTTTGGTGTTATTCACAGAAATGAATTCAGTGGTGCATTATCAGGATTAACCAGAGTTAGAAGATTCCAACAAGATGATGCTCATATCTTCTGTACTGAAGATCAAATTGAACAAGAGATTAAAGGATCATTTGATTTTCTTCAAAAAGTTTATGGTACTTTTGGATTCGAATTTAAGATGGAATTAAGTACCAGACCTGAAAAATATGTTGGAGAATTAGAAACTTGGAACAAAGCTGAAAAAAAATTAGAAAATGCATTAAATGAATTCTTGGGTGATAAATGGGAATTAAATCCAGGTGATGGTGCTTTCTATGGACCAAAAATTGATATTATGATTAGTGATGCTTTGCACAGATGGTTTCAATGTGCTACTATTCAATTAGATTTCCAATTACCTTCAAGATTTGAATTAGAATATAAATCTGAAGTTAATGATAAAGAAAATAGTATAAATAGACCAGTTATGATCCATAGAGCTATTTTAGGATCAGTTGAAAGAATGACTGCTATTTTGACTGAACATTTCAAAGGTAAATGGCCATTCTGGTTATCACCAAGACAAATTTTAGTTGTACCAGTTGGTGTTAAATTCTATGATTATGCCGAATCCTTAAAGGAACAATTAGTTAAGAAATACGGTTTCCATGCTGATGTCGATGTTTCAGGTAACACTTTACAAAAGAAAGTCAGAACCGGTCAAATGTTGAAATATAACTTTATCTTTATTGTTGGTGATCAAGAAGAACAAGAACATAGTGTTAACGTTAGAAATAGAGATATTCAAGAAGAACAAGGTAAGAATGAAACTGTCAAATTTGATGAAGTTGTTGAACAGTTGACTAGATTAAGAGACGAAAAGAGAAGAGATAATAAACTTGTTTAGTGTTCTTAATTTATATTACAAGATATTTGAACTTTAGCCAACCCTTTTGTACTCTTTGTGAACCTATTCAATTAGATTGCCTACAATGCTATAAGTCCAAATTCATAAAATCCAATTCAAATAATCCTCTAGCAGTTCTAAATCCTAAATCAACACCTCTATCATAAACTTCATAAATTTTTCTATCCATTTCCCACTTCCATCCACCAAAATTTTGATGGTTATACTCCCTATACCATTTCATATAATCTACCCACATATTTTTATCAACAAATAAACAGAATCTCAATTGTTTTAATAGAGCTGCAACTATATACATGATTCTTAAAGCAAACAAATTTTTAGCTCTGACTAGAAATCTAAACCTACGATCACAACATATGATAAACTTTGATAATGGCATAGGTGTATCGAATAAATGTCCTTTATCCACACATAAACTCATTATTCTAAGTGTCTTTGTGAGTATATCGAAATCAGTTTCATCATAATCCCCTTTAGCCTTTTCTAGTTCTTGTTTTAATTGTCTAGTTACAGGCATTAACCTTATAGGTTGATCCAATTTGAAATTGAATAAGTGTCCTATTTTAGTGTTCCTAACTGATACTGTTGATATTTCAGTTATATTCTGTACGGTTTGTCCTATATTAAGAAAGTCGGTATTGATATCAATAATGTTTGAAAAACTATCATCAACTGGATCCAAATCGAACTTCACTAATGGAACAAGTTTATGAGAGTGTAGTGATAAATAAGCAATCACTATAAATGATGAAACCAATAATTCTTTGGCATTATGTGGTGATATTCTCTCTATACCTGTCAGTCTATCAACATGATTACACATCAACCCATTGATCTGAGTGATTAACTCAAGGAAGTATTGTGTAGTTACTTCAAAAAGACTCCCATTTGACGACTTTTCTAAGAATTTGGAATTAGTATCAAATATAAGATCAATTTGTACGTCACTACTTAATTTGGGTTGTCGAAGCTTGAAATTCTCTTCAAATAAATCTGGCTTTAATTTGTTACTATGACACACGGGCCACAGATTTAAACAACTGAACAGAAAAACAGCATTTCTAACAATTTTGGAGTCCATAAACAATTCAGGGATTTGAAAAGTGGTTAATTCATAAAGTGGTCCTCGTATAAAGTTTGTCAAAGGTGAAACATAACTTTTAAATAATTTAACCAATTTCAATTCAAATGGTGATATTTGTAATTGTCTCTGTGTAGAGTTGATGTCATACTGTGAATAAAGATCAACATTATTTAACTTGTCTAGTTGTTTAATGAGTTTATTTATGACTCTGTTATTAGGCTTCTTGACCAAGATTGATGAAATATTGGCTATATAATTACATTTCTTACCGGTACTGGCACAGTATTCACAGGTTGGTTTACTTTCATCACACTTGATTCGAAGTTTCTTACAACTTTCACAGCCACTTCTTGATCTTTTAGGTTTGGCTATTTTATCAGTGAATTCCGTTTGTAGTGTCCTTATGAATTGTTGATCTGGGTCCATGATTTTTTCGTCAGCACCTATTGGATAGAGCTGAAAGTTGGTGTCTATCTGTGTTCGTGGTTGTAATTCTTTCTGTGGTTGTGTCCCATTTATTTGAAGTTCGAAATCTTTGTACACATTCAAATCTAATCGTGAATCTAATAAATGTGAATCAACTATAAAACCTTCACCACTATTCAGCCCAGAAGGACTGATAGAAGATCCGGAAGGACTCATAGACTCTGCAGAACCATTAATCTCCTCAGATCCAGACCCAGATCTAGATCCCAGTAGTTCCTTATCATACTGATCGGGGATAAACGGATTTAAACCCACTCCATTATCTAGGTCTTTCAAATCAGGAAACTGATCTAATAAGTCATGAACCAAATACTCTTGATCTAAGAATTCTTCAAGATCCATTATGGTATAAGTTCCTGGAATTTAGGTATACTTTCAGCCGAGATTTTAAAACTAAAGCCTTAGATCTCGTTAGCCTCACAGATAGCCTCACTATCACCAACTGAGAACGCGAAAATCAACGTTGTTGACAGCATGGACTTTGGAGATTCAGGAGAATTGTACACAATCAGAAACCAGTTTTATACTTGGCAACATGAAAAGGTATTAGCATATGACCTTAACCAATTTAGTGAAGAAAATC
Organism: Yamadazyma endomychidarum; assembly: GCA_030582775.1. NCBI lineage: Eukaryota > Fungi > Ascomycota > Pichiomycetes > Serinales > Debaryomycetaceae > Yamadazyma > Yamadazyma endomychidarum. The sequence goes on from JAJMGY010000011.1 coordinate 336,814, forward strand.
AATTAAAAGTATTGGAATATCAAATCAGATCAGCCATTTCAATTGGCAAAGATGCTTCATCATTAATTGATCAAGGTAAGAGTAAATTTGAAAATAATGAAGAATTATTTCAATTATTAAGTAGTTGGAATGATTTACAAAGTTTTGGTACTGATGATTCAACTTATTTCGAAGATATAAATCAACCCAAATTCGAGTTACAAGTAATCTTAACAAGTTTCTATTTAGTTAAATTTGGTAAATCAATTGATTCAGCTATATCCATTTTGAAAGAATATATCAATGAACAAAACATGTTGAAATTGAACGAATTAGAACCTCATTTAGTTTTGGTACAATTATACCTTATTAGTGGGAAATTAGACAAAGCTACTTCAATCTTTAATGCGTTCCCATCAGCTGGTAAAGATGATATTATTTATCATTTAATGGAAAGTTGGATTACTGCCATCAAAGGTGAAAGTGAAAACATCAACAATTCATATTACTTCTATGATGAATTGTTACTGGGAGATTTTGACGGTGATGAGTTAAATAAATTCAAAGTTCTTAATGTTCTTTTTGTATTAACTCTTAAATTAAGACATTTACCTGAAGCTGGTGAATTATTGGCACAAATAAAATCATTGGATATTAAACCAGAATTTAAAACTGATTTCCAAGTTAATGAAGTGGTTTATAACTTATTGACAGGCACAGCTGCTGATTTGAAAGATTTGAATCCTGATCATCCATTTGTTATTGATCATAAGGAAAAAACTGAAAAGTTTAATGAAATCGTTGAAAAATATGCCGTAGTTTAGGAAACAACCTTAGTTTAGAATATAAGAACATAGTACAATTCAAGGTTTACAAAAGAGTTTCAAAACATTAAGAGTTCCTTATATTATTCTTACACTTCTAAGTCCCACTAGGGCCTAAGACTGCTCATCGATCTTGATGATTTCACCTTCATCATTTAACTTTAACCCTTCAGCTAATAATCTCTTTTCAATTTCCTTCAACTCATTTTCCCTTTGTAATAATTCATTTCTCTTATTGATCAAATCTTGATGGACTCTTTCTTCGAATTTCTTTAATCTTTCTTCTTCCAATTTAATTTGTTCTTCCTTTAACACATAATCATCTTGACTTGGAGTTGATGGAGTATCAACAATGGCCGATAAATTGGTTTCAGTTGGAACTCTTTCACCATTAATATATTGGAATTCTTTACCACTTAAAGCTTCTGTTCTATAATTTTCATAAATAACTTCATGAGTGATTTCTTTAAATTCATTTAAATGAGTGATTAATAAAATATTCTTCAATATAGTGAAATCATTATAATCTGGCATTTCAATATTAATTGGTTTTGTGTTAATAGGATTCAATACTCTTAATTTCAAAAGTTCTTCATCACCATTAGCTCTGAATTCATTAGCTCCAATTACTGCTAAAGGTACTAAACTATTCAAATACTTATTATATTCTACAATTTCATCATCGATATAATCTTGCTCATGTTCGTATTCATTGAATTTATAATAGTTAATACCATGATGATTTAAGTCTTCTAAAATCAATTTCTTATTTAATTTTAACTCTTCACTAGTTAAACTATCAGCTTTACCAATAACTGGAATTAAATTAATTAATTTATTAACGTGTAACATGAACTTTACATCGATTTCGGATAACCCATGACCTGTTGGGTTTATCATATAAATCAAAGCATGGATTCTACCATCTTTAAATCTTGGATTACGTTTAACTCTACTTTCTTCGAGTAATACTTCATCATATTGATGTCTAATAAAGTCTACGATGATTTTGAAATCTTCATCACAATTGATTGAATTAGCAAAGTTTGGAGTATCAATAATATTTAAACTGATTTTGTGTCCTTCATTATCTTCTAATTCGACGTTTTCATGTCTTAAAGTTAATTTTTTAGTGAACGGATCTTGTTCAACAGTCGATGAAGTTGGAACTATAGAATTACCACCACATAAGGAGTTGATAAAAGTAGACCTACCGATACCACTTTCACCAATCACCATTATACTGAAGTTAATGGATTTTTTAAGAATTTTACGCTTTCTAAGAGCTGCTGAACTGCTATTTGGATCCATGGTGTTGACGCGTAGAGTATCAACAAACTTGACGAGTGCGAGGTCGTGGCTACTGAGCGAAGGTGCTCATACTTTAACCTTAACCTTAGTGATCTCTACCCAAGGGCCATCATGGCAATGAAGTATTCCAGGGTCATTCATTTGGAATAGAGAAAGAGGATAGAGCCGTAAATTTTACTCGTAGATACTTCTTAAAGCTTAATGTATATGCAATCTATAACCTAATCTAACCATCTCTTACTCTTAGCAGCAGTACTCAAACTTGCCTTGGTAACTCTATCACTGGCAGGATAGGCAATACTTGGGGTTGGGGCTTCTTGAACATAATTCATAAGAGATTTAATGGTATAAGACCAACCTGGTGTGATTGTTGATAAACATTTTGGACTTGGTGTAATAGTTGAATAATAAGTTGCAATGGATGAAGTTGGGAATTTTCTTTGCCATTGACTAGCAGTAACTTTGGTACCTGGTTGCATTTGCATTGGAGCAAATCTTTTTGTACCGGTTTGTAAAGTATATGTTATTGAGAATGATTTAGAATTATATGAAGTTGCATCACCTCCATTAGTTTGAGCTGCTGGTGGATCACCGGTAGCGGTATTTTCAACGGTTAAAGTTTTGGTAGAACCTTTCATATCTTCCAATTTAAATCTATTAGAATAATGAATGGTTGTTGCATCATCTTTATAATTGGTATAAACTTGAAAGAAATAGTATCCATCATCTGCAACATCTGCATCAAATGATGCACTATATGATTTTGAATCTAATGCAGTTGGTTTTAAAATAGTTTCAAAACATTCAACTGATGTACTTGGTCCAGTACATAATGATATAGTATATTTTTGTGCATTAGCAAGGGAAAATTGATCATCATCATCACTACTATCATCGTCCCATTTTATATCGATCTTGACAGTTCCTGATGATCCTGAATATGATTGATCACTTTTAGGTTGTGTTAAATCAACATCACCAAGGATCTTACTTAATAAAATTAAAAATACTATGAAGAATCTCATATTCTGTGTTTGTGGATTCAGGGGGGTTTCTATTAATTTTTATTTACACAACCAGTAGAATGAATTACTATTGTACACAAAGGCGAAATTAAAATGTCTAGGTATTGACTGTTGAATCTAAACTTCTATTATAAAAACGATCAACTATTAAATGTCAACGGTATGTTTAGATGAAGCAATAAAACTTTTTCTATTTTGAAATTTGAGAATTGGCAGTGCTCGACTGCCTAAAATAGCAACATGCGTTCAGGGACGTGTTCATAGTGAGATTCGAGATTCGTGTATTCGTTAAAAATAGTTAAATTAAATTCGTACATAAAACCACTTATACCCTATATACGACAATTTAGTGTCAAAACCTATCCTAGTGAACTGATGAATGTGTATGACTTATTCGTTTCTTTACTATGGGCCTGGTTGAAATATCTGATTGATTAACTTTCCTTACATCCCTATCAAGAAAATTCACTAAATAGAATAAACTATTAGGAATAAATGTTATTATACTTATAAATGTATCGATCATTGTTCAATTTGAATTTATGTTTGTGGCTATTGGTAGAGTTAAATCAATTGGTTTTGTGGATATATTCCCATTTTATACAATTATATTATCTCCTTTTCACCTGAATCCTTAGTCATATTAATTAATAACGGAGACGGCTCATATGGTAATCATTTGTAATGATCAACCCATATTTCTTTTTCTGCCTAAATTTTTAAGAGTTTAGTGCGGTGCACCGATAATTAAGCGTACCGACGCATAGATCAGTAGGTTCGGTGGATTCGGTAAGCCACACTTCCAGGTACCGTAGCAATTCTCCTAACATTTGACTCACATTAACGTTTTATACGGCTCAAATTTTTATGGCTTATAGTAAAACATAGAAAATACACTTGAACACAATCATATTAAGACTTATATTTCTATTTACAAAAATTCATTAATCGTAACAATTTGTTCATACGCTTGATCTATGATGTTTTAATTGACTTCTATTAACAATTCTATCTTGTTGTTGATTCTTAGGTTTTGGAGAGGCTTTTGATGACCTAAACATCCTAAAGAAGGCAGCTAGCATTCGGCCTACCACTTTCAAAGTTACTTATATGTTTAATTTTATTGTTTAAGGATCTATTAGTGATAATAGATAGCCTAGATATTATATTGAAAAACTTCTAGAGGTTGATAGGAAAATGGAATGGTTTTATATAATAATTTTCTTGGTACAATTACGGGACGGAGATAATTTGGTGAAGGGTTTGCAATTCGGGTTGGATCGCTTTTAACAAATACTTCCGCTCATAATTCGGGAGTTGCCTTCGGTACTGTTCCAGAAATGTCGCTTTTTGACAGCTTTTATAATGAGGCATTCTCTTGTGTAGAGCTTCAACATTAACATTAATATGGTACCTGTCACTTGTTCATCAGTTAACTGACCCTAAGATAACACTTATTTCGGAACAGGTATTCTAATTCACAGACGGGCCTGATCTAAAACCTCAATATGATTCACAATGAAATTTACGACATTCGTATGGCAAAGATCTTCTCAGCGACCTAAACTTTAATATCAGCTGGTCAACGGAAGCGGCATAAAGACCGCCGCCCCATCTAATTGAATTATAGTTTGTACTTTCGGAGGCATGAGTCATCCGTGTAGCCTGTTCACCCAATTCTTCAGTTCAGAATAGCAATAGCTTCCTTTCGTTTACTTTTACTTACATTAAAATTTTACTTAACAATTACGAAGTCCTGCCGCACGGAACAGGCTGAAACGGAACATTAACGGCTGTTTACGCCGTAGTCCGTTTTGTGTGCGGATCTGATACTTCAAACTGTCAGCCCGCTGCCGGATATTATTATCCTATTGTTTAGGAATACCCAATTGAAACTCTGATGTGGTCAATCGTATTTATAAATCCACCTCTTCAATACAAGTAATTTGTGCTCAATCGTTTAATTAATATTCTGTTACTTTTGTATCAAACGTTCAGTCTCAAAGGCTGCTCAATAACAGAAGGCCAAAAGGTAATCTTACACTTCGTACTAGAGATTGATTTCTGGTTTTGGGTATGAGATATCGGCTGAAGTTACTACAGGTGGACCTGATTTAAAATGACCATAATAAAAAGATACATTATTTATTTTTGCAACTGAAACAGTGAGAGGGTTTTCCTATTCAAATCATCTCCCAATATCTTAGAATGACTAGATGACTTAGAACAGTAAACTACTAAAGTAGAAGGTACACGGGTAAATAAATAGTTGCAAAATGTGATACTTCTAATTCTTTTTGTGTGTGTTTTATGCCTTCATCTCTTTGTTATGTGTTACATAAATGTCGTAATGATTATTTTTGAAATAGTGTAGGAAATATCTTGATTTCTGTGTGGGGGTGATGGATCTTGTTTCGTGTTTTTTTTTTCTGTAAAAGGTAATGAGCTGCAATAGGTAATGAATTTCATAATTTAAGTTAGAGTGGGGGGTTGTCAACATCTTATGATTTTGTTGCGATCATTTATCATTTATACGGGTTAACAGTTTGTTCACATTCTTTACAGATTAAAATGGGGCACCTTTCTCAGGAGTCTTTGATTCCATAACTCAAAATGCCTGCAGCATCCTTGCAGGAGGTTGCCATACGTAAAAAATAGAAAAAATGTCAGATTTTGCGACATTGATGCGACATGTTTCGGTCAATTTTTACGTTGATAGGCAGCAAACCCGTATGTCGCGAATTAAGTTAGGGTTTGTGGTCTAGAGGTATGATTCACGCTTAGGGTGCGTGAGGTCCCGGGTTCGATTCCCGGCAAACCCCAAAGCCACATTTAAAGTTCTCCATGATTACTCATTTTTTTTGGTTGCAGGATTTATGGCATCTAACCGTTAAAATGATAAGATATCATAACACCACATGTGACATATTTTATGACTGTCAATTATCCGATCCGATATGATCTATAGGGTATTCCGGATCGCATAAACTACTTCAGTTACAATAATCAACATCGTATAAGCTTCGTACGTGGTCGTTTAAACTGGTCCTGGACTTTGGATTACCCGATTGATAGAAGCCGCTGAGTCGGAGTCGCGATGCGAATATCCGATAGAAAAAACTATTTAACATCCTTAAGTCCTAATTATAATTACTAATAACAGAAGATGCAAGATGAACCTGCCATGCAAGTAGAGGATTTTGAAAAGGCTAATCAGACTATGAAAGATAACCTGGAGACTGACGTTTCTGATAATCAGCCTGAAGTTTTAGACAAAAATGTTGTAAGTGCCAAAGATTTAGTATATGACACAGGATACTGTTGGGCAGTATGTTTTGCGTGTGCTTTGTTGAGTTGTAACACATGGGGTATGAATTCAGGGTTTGCTATCTACTTTGCATATTTCATCAACAACGATACTTTTAAAGGAGCTACCAATATCGATTATGCGGCGATTGGTGGTTTGGCATTTGGAACTGCTTTAACATTCTGTCCTTTGATCACCTACCTTCAAGGGATTATGGGAGTCAGAAACACTATAATTTTGGGAAACTGTTTACAATTTGCATCGTTAATGTTAGCAAGTTTCTCTCGTAAATTATGGCAATTATATTTGACCCAAGGTGTATTGCAAAGTACAGGATTAGCATTAATATCATTACCAGCCTTAACTATTATGCCATTGTTTTTCAAGAAAAGAAGAGTTTTGGCAGGTGGATTGGCTACAGCTGGTGCAGGAGCTGGTGGTATAATTTATAATTTGGGAATGCAAGCAGTTGTAGATGCTAAATCGGTGTTTTGGGCCTTAAGAGTTCAAGCTATTATTTCATTCGGTTTGATTTGGATAGCCATCTTTTTGTTTGAAGATAGGTCTAAATATCATTCTGTTCAATTCCGGTTGTATGATATGGAAGTCATTAAAAACAGAGGTACGTATTTGGTATTATTCTATGTCATTACCTGTATGTTCGGATACGTAGTGGTTTTATATACCCTTGCCCATTATACTACATCATTGGGTTACAGTGAGAAACAAGGGTCGGTAGTGGCAGCTATGGTCCAAGTAGGTTCCCTTTTATTTAGACCAACGATTGGATTTGCAGCTGACTATTTTGGTGCTATAACAGTATCATTTCTTGCATATCTCCTTACTACCATCTTCACATTAGGAATGTGGATACCGGCCCGTAATTATGCCACATTAATTGTTTTGGGAATAGTGTTGGGAGGATTGATGGGGACAGTTTATGGAACATTTGCTCCCTTATTAGCCAGATTAGTTGGTATCAAGAAAATGAATGTTACATTTGGAATGCTCTGGGTTTTCCTTGGAATGTCAGGGATTGTATCGCCAGTTATTGGGGTAGCTTTAGTTAAGGATACAACAGGTCCAACTCAATATATTTATTGTTCATTATTTGCCGGTTTATCATTTGGAGTGTGTACCATATGTTTATTCTTCCTCAGAGGGTTTGTGTTGGCTAGAGATAAATTAATGCAAGATGAAAAGGTTGATCATGATACCCACAATTCATTAGCTATAAAAGTTCCTGTGGGGCAGATCATTAAGAACAGTTTTACAATTACCAAAAAAGTCTAGACCATTCCAATAAAAGTTCAGATGGTTCTAATCCCCGGCCATGAATCACAGGACTAAAGTCCATTAACGCATCACGTATATTTATTCAGTATGTATATAGACAATACATAATAATTAGAAGACCTAAACGACCAAAAGACTAAGAATTGGACTATTTACCGACTGCGATCCGCGTATGGACATATAACTAACCGTACTTGCCGGCCCTAACCGATATCAGAGTTATTTTAGAGCCTAGCGTTAGTTATAACCAGTTCAGTAACTCTATATTTTCAGTGGGGGCCGGCTGAAAGAGTCAGAATCTGAAAGCGCAATTTGGGCTACAAACCAATTCCGCAGAGGTCTTACTACTGTTATCTGTGAGATTTCCTAACTTACGAACTGTTTAACTGGTGAAGGTGTTTAAGGCGAAGAAGTAAACGAAAAAAGTTAAACTTGTATAAGTAGGCAAGATGACGGATTTTGAAAAGCCAGAAACTATGTCCATACAAAACGAAGATCCAGAAATACTGAAAAGACAAGATGACTCACTAAACGACTCAATTAAAGAACAAGAACCACAAATCGAAAATGCTCCACAAACTGCAGAAGAATTAGTGTTTGATAAAGGGTACTGCTGGGTGATATGTTTTTCTGGTTTTCTCTTGAATTTTAATACATGGGGAATGAATTCCGGGTTTGCCATTTACTTTTCCCATTATTTAACTAATGACACATTCCCCGGAGCTGCCAAGATTGATTATGCTGCAATTGGAGGTATAGCTTTTGGTGCAGCTGTGACTTTGTGTCCTCTCATTAACTTTATGCATGGAATAATAGGGATAAGAAATACTATTATTATAGGGAATTTCTGTCAATTTACAGCTTTAATCTTAGCTAGTTTTTCACGTAAATTATGGCAATTATACCTTACTCAAGGGTTATTACAAAGTTTTGGGTTGTCGCTTATTTCTCTACCAGCTACAACGATTCTTCCTCAATATTTCAAAAGAAGAAGAGTTCTTGCAGGTGGAATGGCAGCAGCAGGATCAGGAGCTGGTGGTGTAATGTATAATTTAGCCATGCAAAAAATCGTTAGTATTAGATCCGTTTACTGGGCATTAAGGGCTCAGGCTATTATATCATTTGCATTGGTTTGGGTTGCTATTTTGTTGTTTAGAGATAGATCCAAACACCATAAAGTGGAATTTACATTCTTTGACTATGCCGTAGTGAAAACTTTAGGGTTCTGGTTGGGAGTGGTTTATTCTATCAGTTGCATGTTCGGTTACGTGGTAGTATTGTACACTGTTGCAAATTATACAGTTTCATTAGGTTATACATCATATCAAGGATCAATAGCATCAGCTATGATACAACTTGGTTCAGTAGTAGGGAGACCTATGGTTGGTTTTTTTGCTGATAAAGTTGGTCCTACAACTATGATCCTTTTCGCTTATACTATGTCAGCAATCCTAGTATTAGCAATGTGGATCCCATCAAGAAATTATGCCACAGTTATTGCATTTGCACTTTTAATTGGATCGTTAATGGGGACAGTGTTCGGAACATATGCTCCCTTTGTGGCACGATTAGTAGGCATTAAAAAGATGAATATAACTTATAGTATGCTTTGGGTATTCATGGGTATTTCCAGTGTAGTATCTCCGGTTATAGGGGTAGCATTGGTTAAAAATACTGTAGGACCTACTCAATACGTATACTGTTCATTATTCTCAGGATTATCATTTATAGTCTGTGCATGTTCGTTATTTCTTCTCAGAGGTTACATGTTAGCACGAGATGTAGTGTTACGTAGTGAAAGTATGGGGGATGAAGAAGTTGACCATGATTTAGAGGAAGTTATTCATGTTAAAGTCCCACTAGGTCTAATGATGAAGAAGTGTTTCAAATTCACCAATGTTTCTGTATAGTATACCTGTTTCCAAGAAGCTTTAAGATGCACTTGGACAATAATACAGCACATTCACATACCATAACTAATATAATTGTACATAGATAATAACACAATACACGGTTGCAAAAGTGTCGCAAATTTTTCTCGATGAGAACACACTATGGATATAGGCCCTAATCTTAGTACCACAGGTGTCGACAATTTAAGTCCCCAATCGTTTGGGAATCACAACCTTGTATCCGATAATAGTATAGGGATCATGGAAATCATTGATGGAGTTGACACTAGTGGTTTCGGAGTCCAAAACCATCAAACCACTAATCAAGGTAAAAGACTCATTCTCCTATATGACACACCAAAATTCCCCCATATCAAATTGCAACTCGACCAACTAGTGGGAGATGTAGTGATGTTCAATCAATTATCCTCTATAGGCTTAGACTATTATTACCTCAATATATGTATTGAATATACTGAGGAATTTGAGTCTCATTTAAAAACATTGAATGATTATATTGATCAACATCCCCAATTCCTAAATTCATTCCAGGAGGTCAGTTACCATATAAGTTACGAAAAATCACAGAGTTGGATCAAACAGAATCAGTACATCAAATTCATTGACCATCTAAAAACCATCAAATCCAAAATTGTTCAAGTATCAATTATCAACAAGTTCCCTTCTGAAACCATTTATCTTATAGAAAAAGAAGATCTTACCCAGTTAGGACAATCCATTCAAGATGACATAGAACATTGGACCAATTTAAAAGTATTAGATTATGGTGATAATTGTATACGATTCTTCCCTGGAGTCAAATTCCCTGATACTTTAGAAGTGATGAATATTGGTGGTGGGTACTCCTTAGAAACGTTAGGAGGTTTCACTATGCCAATGAATTTGACAACTTTAATAGTGAACAATAACAGTTTGACGTCAATAGATAACGTTAAATTCCCATCAACCCTTAAAACATTGGATTTACTGAATAATCGGTTATATTTCCTTAATTACGTGGACTGGCCCGAAAACCTTCAATATTTAAACTTATCCAATAACAGAATTGATAATATTCGTAACATTGAGTTCCCCGGTGGGTTACAGTCATTAAATATAGGGCAAAATCCTATTGATAGTCTTAAAGGGTGTAAATTCCCTGATAATTTAAGGTTTCTTGATATCTCATTCATACCCAATGAGTCAATGACAGGCATAAAGTTTCCTGATTATCTAGAACTGTTAAACCTTCAAGAGTCTATGACCAATACAAGAGGATTAAAATTACCCAATGGAGTCAAATATGTAAATTTAAGTGGGAATGGAGTTAATAGTATAAACCCTTTAAAATTACCAAATTCAATCCAAATTTTGAACTTATGTAATAACAATATCAAAACTTTGAATAAAGTTTTATTCCCAACAGATTTAAAACGTTTATTAATTGGTAATAACTTGATTACTACTTTAAAAAATGTGATATTTCCTAATGGGCTCATACAATTAAATCTTGAAATGGACCCAGATATTTTGGAAGATAAGCGTATAACTAATCTCAAAGATATAACCTTACCAGACGGATTGGAAATCTTGCAATTAGGCTACCAATCTATAAAAACACTTGAGGGTATAGATCTACCTAAGGGATTAAAAATGTTGGATATAAGTTATAATGAATTGAAGTTACTAAGAAATGTCAATTGGCCAGATTTAACGGTGCTTGATATCAGTGGGAATCAAGAATTGGTTGAAATTGATCAAGTGTTAATACCAAGAGGTTTGAAAGTTTTAAAAGTACCTTCACAATTGATAAGGAATTTACCTGGTGTTATTATTGAGAAGGCCAATAGGAAGGAGTTGATAATTAGTAAGAGCGAGCCATTCCCTCTTTAGACTCATCTAAGCGAAGCGAAGGTGGGATAAGAGATCAAGGGAAAACGTTCAAATTCTATTTAATCAGCTCAAAGGAACCAAAGGGAAAGAAGGTAAAAAAGGGAAATGTAAAATAATATTAATATACAAGTTATCAACTACATGCAAATGCAAATGCAATCTTTAATCATCATCTTCCTCTTCATCAGAAGATTTTTCATCTTCTTCCTTTCTTTCTAATAAAGCTTGTAATTGAGCATCTTCAGTAGCAGTAACAGCTTTTGGAGCCATAGTAACTTTACATTGACCACCGAATTTTTCGATTGATTCAGTAACTTTTTCAATGGCTTTGTTTAATAATTCAATACCTTGGTTTTTATCCAAACTTTGAACACTTATAACATATAAAGGAGCAGCTACTAATTTAGCTTTAATTTGCATTTGATCAGTTGAAATAGATTCAGCTTCAGTTAAAGCTTGCTTTATAGCATCAATACCTTCATAACTGAAACAACTGACTTCAACATCAGCTCTAATCTTTATAGCTTGTGGAGTTAATCTTCTGCTAATATATAATTTTAATTCTTCTAAAATGGCAGGTGATGGTGGTACAATATCATCATAAACACTTGGGTCAGTGATAGAGATTTTGAATGCATCATAAACATGACCATATTTCCTACTTAATGGCCATCCGATACTGGTATAAAGTTCTTCTAAAGATATATTGAATTTTTCAGCACAATGTCTTAAAATAGAATGAACTGCTTTAGATTTATTATAACGTTCATCACATTTGACAATATCTTCAGCACTGACTCTTCTTTTACTTAAATCAATGTAACCTTTTTCTTTATCAACTCTTAATACAACTGCAACTTCATTCTTACCAACTCTAATTAATTTTTGAATTGATCTTATACGTCTTCTTGATAATTCAGATAATAATACCATTCCTTCGATATTATCATATTCCAATAATTTGACATAGGCCCCCATCTCAGCAATCTCCTGGACGTTGACCATGACAACCTCATCGACTTCAGGGTACTTGTTTTCATAAAATCTACAATGGGATGAACTCATTTTGATTACTATGTGCTCGCTGAAAAATTTTTTCCCTTACAAAATCTTTTGATGATTATGTAATATGTGAGATTTTGCAGCCTTTTGTGGTTTATAATTTTATTAGATAACAACCGACTTGAAAAGATGCAAAAACTTACAGATGAACAGAAACTTCAGATGGCAAAAAACAAAAGAATGGAGGAGAAGCGTCGAGTTGAACAGGAGTATTTAAACGAATTTTTAATTGACTCAAGGTATAAGATTGTAAGATTTCTTGGCCATGGATCATATGGAGTAGTATGTTCAGCTGTTGATATCAAAAGTGATGAAAAACCGAATATTGCCATTAAGAAGGTATCAAGGATTTTTGAGAAGGAAATTCTATTGAAGAGAGCACTTAGAGAATTAAAGTTGATGAAACATTTTAATGGACATAACAATATAATTACTTTAGTGGATTTAGATATTAAGCAACATGATGCCTTATATGATGGATTGTATTGTTTCCAAGAATTATGTGATTGTGACTTAACAAGGGTGATTTATTCTGAGATTCAATTCAGTGAGTTCCATATCCAAAGCTTTATCTATCAGATTCTCTGTGGAGTGAAGTATATGCACTCGGCTGATGTTATTCACAGAGATTTAAAGCCTGGGAATATCTTGGTGACCTATCAGGGATGTTTGAAGATATGTGATTTTGGATTGGCCAGAGGGATAAACTCCAGCTTTAGAAGAGGAAGAATTCAAGGTGATTTGATTACCAATTATGTTGCAACACGATACTATAGAGCACCTGAATTAATGTTATGTAAATCAACATATGACAAATCAATTGATCTATGGGCAGTCGGATGTATATTAGCAGAATTATATGGAAGAAGACCATTGTTTGTTGGTAAAGATGCAGTGGCTCAACTTCATGAAATTTGTAAGATCTTAGGCACACCCTCAAGGAGGTTAATCATATTAAATAATTGGGATTCAGGTCCTTTAAATTCACATTATTTACCAACTGATTTCCAATATCTATATCCATTTGCATCAACTTTAGGAATTGATTTGATTACAAGTTTATTACAATGGGATCCAACTTCGAGATTAGATGTGATGCAATCATTGAATCATAGTTTTTTAATGGGTGTGAGAAATGTTAGTAATGAACCAAGTTGTAAAGTATTTGATTTTTCATTTGAATTTGACTTTACAAAAAAGCATACATTAGCTAAGAAGTTGAGAGAAGAAGTCGACAATTTCAGAAATGAAAGGACTGGTGAGTCTTAAACCCTTATCGGTCATCTGAGCCGAACGAATGTAAGTGTGATATAAAGTAACTGATATAAATTGGTAAATGGGGTTAAACTTATGGGGCTATAAATAAAGTTTGAAAGTTCAAATTTAGCATATAACAATTCTGAAAAATATAAATTTCGCAACCAATGAGTATCTCACTTTCTATCACGATATTTGCTCTGCGATAGAGCGGGATATGGAATTCATGCTAGAACGAAATTGAAAATAGATAAACGGGATATCCCGATTATGAAAATGCGCTATTCATCCTGAAAACACTGTACAGCGATAATGGTGCGCATTGTATGATTTATGGGGATAAATGTACTAAATTATATGCAAACTTTATGTATTTATATGCAAGATATTATATAAACATAAACTTTAAGCTTGGTCGAGTCCTCTTAAGTACCACGATGCACTAACTTTCCTTTGATCAATGTATACCCTATTCACTTACCTGTACCTCTACATATATTACGTATAAGTCGTTAAAATATCATATGACAAAGGTACGCGGAAACACCCCGTAAACCAAATAGGCTCATCGGCCTAATTGAGAATGTTCCGTGTTCCCCCACAAAACAACTTCACCAAATCCTCGGTAATGTTAATGAACAAACTATTATTTATATAAATAGCAATCCCCCCATAATGCAATTGTTTGAGAACATTTGATCTAATTTCTACTAAAAAAATGCCAGCTTACGGAGACCATACTGACTTCAGAGTTATTAAAAATACTGTCAAAATTGAAGGCCAAGAAGAAGAACTCGTTGTTCAAATCTATGGGGCTGAAGAAATTTACGTGCAAATCCCAGAAGGTACTGAATATCAAACTACTATACACTTTGTTGCTTTAAAACCATTGAAGAACTTTACTTATACTTTAACTGCTGTTAAAGCTGGTTTAACTGTTAAAAAGACTGTTCATGTTTTAGGTGACTTCGAACCAAGAGAAGAACCTTATACTTTTGAATGTCCAGCGGATAAAACTCCTTCAGGTTTCCTTTTAAGAGGTAAATGTCCAATGACTAGTACTTATACCCTTGATGGTGAAGTTGTCTTACAAAACGAATGGACTATTGATATTACTAAGAAATAAGCTTAGATATGTATATTTATAGTAAATAAAGAAGAGACTCTAGTTTTTATTGGTGTGTGATTACTTATATTGAGGGCGCAGACAATACTATCTTTTGAGGGTCTATTAGTAAGGGTAATCTATAGGAGCCTAAAACATTTATGAGATAAAGTACATAATGCAAAGACCAGCAACTCATTCAGGGACATGGTACTCAGCTAATCGTAATTCATTGACTTCACAAATCAAATCTACTTTAACTCATGACGTAATTCCCGGTACAAGAATCTTAATTGGCCCTCATGCTGGGTATACTTATAGTAGTAAACGATTAGGAGAAACTTTCAGTGTATTTGATATTACAAACATCAAGAGAATATTTATATTAGGCCCCTCTCATCATGTCTATTATAAGAACCATGTAATGTTGAGTAAATATGATTCTTATGAAACTCCATTAGGGGATTTGAAAGTTGATAGTGATATATGTAATCAATTAGTTACATCGGATAAGACCAAATTCAAATTTATGACTGAAGATATGGATCAAGATGAACATTCTTTTGAAATGCATTGTCCCTATATCGCCTACAGAGTTGATCAAGTAAATAAATTTGATGATGTGAAGATCGTTCCGGTAATGATCAGTTCAATTGATGAGAACTCATTAGATCAAGTAGTCAAAGCCTTGACACCATTTTTCAAAGATCCTTCTAATGCTTTCGTTATAAGTTCAGATTTTTGTCATTGGGGGTCAAGATTTGGTTATACTGAATATTATCCCGTTGACGATGATATTAAAGTATTAGAAGCTGACCCTAAATTGAATCAAGGTATGGAATTTCTTAGATCCAGTCCTGATTTAACTACACTTTCAGGGATAAGTAAAACCAATTTACCTATTTACAAATCTATAGAGAATTTAGATAAACTAGCTATGTCAATTGCTCAAACCGTGGATCCAAAAAGTTGGCATCAGTATATTAAACATACTGGGAATACAATTTGTGGGGAAAAGCCTATTTGGGCTGTTTTAAAGTTATTAGAACAATCAGGTGGCAATGGATTTAAATGGATTGGGTATAGTCAAAGTAACAAAGCCAAGAGTTATTTTGATAGTAGTGTTAGTTATGCATCTGGTTATGTAGAGACTTAGGTGTTTGATATGTATAGACCAAGTGTCAAATTATATGTATAAAATGTCTACTTACTTAAATCATCTAATTCAATCTCTTCAACAGGTTCAGGATTGCCACTGACTTTGTTTAGGTTTCTACCATGAGTTTCATGTTCATCAATTAAAAACTCTTTCAATTTCTGCTTAGCCATAACCATTGACTCATCAATCATTCGTTGTCCTACAACCATAGCAGGTTTGATTAAATTGAGTTGATACATAACATAAGTTGCACCACCTAATAGAAGTGCCAATGTAAAGAAAATTGGACTTCTGATTACTGCTAGGAATTCATTCCATCCTAATACAACAATTATCAAATAAATATAATAAGGTATGGAAGTAACATGCTGAATAATGGATCTCTTTGTTTCAACGTACCTGGCATCAACTTCACGTTTGAATTTATTCAAAATTTCACTCTTTTCAACTTCACTAATGATATGTGAAAATCTATTAGTGTCGTCGTCTTCATCGTCGTCTTCTTCAATGATATAATTTTCATCGTATTTGATGCTTAATTTCTTATCAAAGATATCATATTCAGGAATGATTTCACTGGAATCAGATAACTTAATCATTGTCAATTGTGGTAATACATTCAAGGCAAATGTCTTTGATTCATTGAAGTTTTGATCTAATTCAAATTCGTTCTTATATAACCTTGGTACACCGTTTTCATCGTATCTAAATTTATTCTCGAATCTTTCCTTGATGATGTTGAGGATACTCTCCTTAGAAAGGTTTTTCTTTATTGACTGATAGAACTTGACCCATGATTTGAATTTGAATGTATCGACAGCTTCTTTAGTAGTTTGGTCATCAACACCTAATCCAAAATCATAACCATTTCCGTCAATGTGAGGTTTCAATAAATCAGCCATTAATGACTTGAATCCAGTTAAAATATTATCCCAAGTTTCAGGTTTAATATCATTAATTTTAAACGTTATTAATTTATTCAATTGATTAGTTAATTTCTTGGTGAGTTTGGTGATAATACCATTCAACTCAATCACTTGTTGCTTAGATACAATCTCATCAACTTCTGTGTGTAAATCTTTTTCAAAATCACCACCTAATTCTCCTAATGAAATTAATAAAAGAGTTGCACTTAATTCAGTAACACTTTCATGTTTCAATCTAGTGACTTTATCAATGAATTTCTCATCGGTAGTTTCTGCCAAATCAGTCTTGAACTTCTTTAAAATCCTATTACTGATTTTCTTTCCGTGCAAATTAAAGATTTCACCATATTTACTTAACATCTTTTCGTTTAATAATTCATACTTGGTCTCATATACCGAAGGGTTATATTTTGAAGCCAACATTTCGAATTGCATGAGGAAATCCGATCTTAAATCTTTCATATAAAACCCAACTTCCTTATAATCAACCTCGTCATTAACTTTAGAATATAATACATCATCGTATTTGTTTAAGAATTCTTGGTATAGAGTATTCAAAATTTCATCACATTTGAATTTTGCAACCAAAATTTGTTGGGTAGGTAAATCTAAATCTTGATTAGAATCAATTTGATCCCAACAATTAGAAGCATACAAAGTCCAACCATCAATTGGGATATTATGATGATAATTTGGTTTCCAGTACTCATGTTTATCAATAAACTTATCACCCAAGAGTTTAATGTCACTTTTGAACTGATCATTCTGTAAGATTTTATGACTTAAAGTATGGAATTTGATATCAAAGAAATCATCAAATTTCAAATCAACTAAATCACTTGGTTTATTCAATTCATCCCACATTTTAACTAAATCAGCTGTAACTGTTCCTGCCAAGTTTTCAACTGGAGTTACACCAACATGATCTCTAATAACAAATAAAAGTAAAACTTTGTGATCATCATTATTTAATTTGTTCTTACCAAATAACGATAAATTAACTTCGAAAACAGTTTTTAAAAGCCCCATATTTGCACCTTGATATAACCCAATTTGATGTTCCCAGATATTGATAATCAAAACTTCACTTGTACTTAAAGCGAAAAGAGCTGATTTTCTTTCAAAATCTTGATCTTCACCTCTTTCTCTTCCATCTGTACCTTCAACATCCATAACAAAGATATTACTTTGTTTACGACTTTCTTGAGGTTTAGAACAATTAATAGCTGGTGAATAAGCTAACCAAATTCCTTTTGTGGTTTGTTGTCTTTTAGATTCATCCATAACATCAAAATTAGTATTGAACAAATTATTTAAAAGGGTAGATTTTCCTGTCAGTTGTGATCCAAACACTGAAACGATATGATAATTGTTACCGATTGTGGAAATTGGTGATGTAGATTCTATGTAGTCAATTATCTTATCATTGAACTGTTTAGACTCTCCAATAACTTGTACGGCATCAAAAGCTTCAACTGGTACAAAAGATGAATGTGAAGATGATGTACTTAATTCTACATCTGGGTCAGGTAAAGTTGGTTTTGTGTCAATTACTGTGTTTAAGTGTTCGACTGCTGACGTTTGAATTGGTTGTTGGTCATTGGATGGGGTTTCGTGTTTGTGGTCTGTCATATCAAGTAAATGATTCGTGTCACTCATTATGCTTGTGATCGCAGAGTGGGGATCGTTTAGATTTGTTTAGTGCGTCTATCTATTTACAGTCTACAAAAAGGGTATACTAAGGCAAGGCCGATAAAATCAAAAGTCTTTGACAATTGAATTCATACGACTTTTATTAGTCCTTCTCATACCCATATATGTCATATCAAATGTACTTCTACCCTTGGTAATGGATCTTAATTTTTTCAAATACCCAATCATTTCCCTCAAAGGAGTGTGAGCTACAATGATCTTCTTATTCTTAATCTCTTGATCTACATCTCTAGTCAAATTGTCCTGAGGCAAATAAATCTTTGAAGCTTCATCTATAGCCCAATTGGCCAACTCTAAATTCTCTGTGGTTTCATCAT
The DNA here is from genome assembly GCA_030582775.1 of Yamadazyma endomychidarum. NCBI lineage: Eukaryota > Fungi > Ascomycota > Pichiomycetes > Serinales > Debaryomycetaceae > Yamadazyma > Yamadazyma endomychidarum. The sequence continues at coordinate 355,880 of JAJMGY010000011.1, forward strand.
CAATTGACGAGATAATAGCTTCACATCGCGTTGATAAATCATGAGTAACATCACCCAACTTATCAGATGAGACATAAACTCTGGTCTCCATAATTGGTTCTAATAATGTGAACTCGTTCTTCAGTAATGATTCAATGGCGTCTACAAGTACTCTTCTACTCAAATCCAATAATTTGAATTTATAATTAGTCTTATCTTCAATAGGGTAATTCCATGATTTGATCCTAATTACTATAGAATTGAGTGATAACCCAATAACTGGTCCTCCAATAGTTAGTCCTACGCTCAATCCTTGTACCATAGTTTCGTATAATTGATCAAGATTCATTTCCAGTTTCCACCTCCTTTCTTCAATTGCAGTATAGAATGATTCAGGGGTAGCTGAAGGTTCAAGAATGATAATATTATTATCATCGAGTAATTCACTTCCTGGTTCATCAGCAAACGATGTTTCGGCAGCATTACCTTCAAATGAATCCAATTCAAGTTCAATAAACATTTCAGGAATTTCTTCGTCTTGTAACCTTATGGTTCTAGTTGGTGATGTTAATGTTTCTTTATACGATACAGCCACGTCTGTGAACTTCACTTTAGCATTCATATCTCTGATTAAACGATCCTTGACGATTTCAAGATGTAATTCTCCCATCCCGCTTAGAATAGTCTGACCTAATTCCTCATCAACATTAACATGAAGTGATGGATCTTCTCTAACCAACGAGGCAATACACTCATTCATATACCTCTCATCACCAGCCGTTAAAGGAAGAATAGAAGTATTGAATAAAGGTGGCGGAACTTCAAACGGTAATAACGATAAATTCATATCATTACCACCTTTACCTGATCCATATGATACCAAAGTATCACCAGTAATGATTTCATCATTCCCAGCAATTACACCAATATTACCTGATGATATCAGTGATACGTTTACAGGTTCATCACCATGCATTAATAATAAATTCCTTAATAAATGGGTGTTCCCTGTTCTGGTATTGACAAACTTAGTATTGGCATTCAAACTCCCACTATAAACCCTAAAGAATGTCATAACACCTCTAATTTTATCAGTAATAACTTTGAAAGCTAATGCTACACTAAGGTTGGGTTGGTTATCTATAACTAACCCTTTTACAGGATCAATTTTAGCTGATATGGCATGATCTTTCTTCTGTTTCTTTTTCCTTCTGGTACTAGATTTAATCTCAGGTACTTGTATTTCAAGTGGTGACGGTAAATATAACGTGATCCCATCCATCAAAGGTTGAACACCAATATTCTTGAATGCTGACCCACAAAATACTGGTGTAACTTCGTTGGATATACAAGTTTGACGAATGGCACGATTTATAAGATCTGATGGTATAGCCATACAATCTTCATCATGTTCGAGGAATGAATCGATTATTTCTTCATTAAATTCTCCTAAAGTTTCTACCATAGACTCACGGCTTTTCCTTATCATATCAAGTACTTCCTCATTAGGGTCTAGAACCTGAACATTTTTACCATTACTATCGGCGTCAAGGTCCCATAAGAGTAATTTCTGGTTTACTACATCTATTACCCCTTTGAATACCGGTAAATTGGATTCAGTTACAAAATAAGGTAACGTACAAATGACAACTCTGGTTTGTAATTTTATAATCATTTCCTTAATGGTTCTATTGAAATCAGCTCCATCTCGGTCCATTTTATTAATGAAAGACAATTTAGGAATATTCAACTCTTGAGCTTGTTTCCAGACTTTTTCGGTTTGGGCTTCCACTCCTTCAACTGCATCTAAAATAGTAACAGCTCCATCAAGAACTCTTAAAGAACGAATCACTTCAAACGTAAAATCAGCATGACCTGGTGTATCGATAATATTAACTTTGTGGTTATTCCAAGGGATAGTAATTGCTGCCAGTTGAATGGTTATACCTCTTTCACGTTCACTCTGTAAGTAATCAGTGACAGTATCACCTTGGTCAACATTTCCTATTCTATTGGTTTTACCACTAAAGAACAACATTCTTTCTGTGGTGGTAGTTTTCCCAGCATCTATGTGAGCTATAATTCCTATATCACGGGTACGTTTTATGGGGATCTTATTCAAGTTCCTAAGGGGACGACTATAAGATAGGCATCTTAGATTGAACTTAAGCATGGCATCGCGTTAACCAGAGCGAGCGGCGATGGTTAATAGGTGAACAGACACAAACCTACAAACAAAAGATTTGCCACAACTAGAGCCACAAAAGCAAATAGAATTAAAAATAAAGAGGAACAGAACAAATTTAACGTTTTATTCATATTACTAGGGAAATACCACAAGTAATAACCCCATACCACAGGTATAGGTCTATGCATAATAAGCCGCACCAATGGCAGCACCAACTATGGAACTATTATCAATGGACATTAACTCAACATCAATTCCTAATTCCTTAATAAATTCGTCATCGTTAACATACTTCAAGATCTGGTCTCTATAAGTATTGAAATAAACAAGAATAGATCCAACGTATCCAATAACTAATTTCCTATTAGGAAATGTTTCATGGTTATGTTGTCCTAATAATTTTATAAATGCAATGATTGCTATGGATACTATATAACTTGCTCTGTCTATAATACTGTGAATGATTTTTTGGATTTTAACTAAATCAGCAATCTTTACTGTATTGAAAACTGTACCAAATTCTTCAATAAATTTTTGTTTTATGAGATCCATTGATACAACGTTTTCCAGTATTAAACATAATAATTCATTTGAGAATCCATCATATTTAATAAAAAGTTTATTGGTAGTAGGTACTTTCAAATTATTAAAGATTTCATTCTGCTCAATTAATTTCAAAATTGATAGTCTTGTCAATTCCGGTAAGTACCTGCCACTTGTCATTATCTCAAAAGGTTGGAAAATCGTATGATCTTTTGGATCCAACATCATATGGCATTTGAATATCAGATTGATATCAAATCTATGATCAATATTGAAATCAAATTCATTAGCTAATGGTAATAAATTTCTACCAAATAATGAAGTCTCACTATTAATCAAAACTGCCTTTTGGTCTAATGTTTTATTGTGGGGTAATTGATTGGTTTTCAATGAACAACAGACGTTGAATCCTGTACCCAACACTGTTGCCAATTTCAAATCTGATGATAAGAAAGATCCAGCTGCATATACTGCTAATGAATCATTTATAATAACTTGGACTTTAACATTTAAATCAAAATTATCCGCAACTGATTTCTCTAAAATCTTCTTTAAATCTTGATTATAGATCTCTGGTGATATAACCCAACCTTTACCTGCATTTCTTAATAATCCTGAATTATGAGAAAGGGTTTCAAGTGGGAATGACCAAGTTATACCAACGTTAATGATCTCATCGCAACTGACAACATTTTGTAAATTGATGGTTTCAATCATCTTGGCTCCCATAGATTTGAAGAATTCATCATTCATTATTTTTTCATTATTTGGCACTATCCATTTTTGTTCAACTATTAATTTAATACGATTTGCTCTATCATCTATATCTAATGATTTTGGAAGAATTTCAATAATGGCAACTCTTAATGTGGATCCACCTAAATCTATAACCAAGAATTTCCCATGTTCATCACCCGTAGGCAGAATATTAAAATTAGGTAACATAGAAAGTTCACTAGCATTCAATGATTCATTTAAATCATCCAATACTTGATCTGAAAATACTTCAAGATCATTGGTTTTTAATTGGCCATTGAATTTGTGTATAACATCACTAAACCCATCGATGTCTTCTGAGTTTGTAGATATGTCTTCATCTTCATCAAAAATTTCTTCATCCAGTACTATTATATCTGCCTTTAATGATAAGATTGGTATTATTTCCTTTGTGGTCATCATCTTGAAGTAATATAGATATTGTGAATGCCGGGGTGAATCTAAGATGAATCTAAGATGAAAAATGGGGTTCTGAATACCTAAATATGCCTTATTAACGCCAATATATAAAATAAGAATTTACGTAGTATTTTCTGTTACAACGAGAATGCATATATGTTTCATTTCGCACTTCAATGTAACCTTACTGCACACGACATCGGTGTTACTTTAAAATGAGCACAAATGTTACGGGGGAAAAATAAAGTAGTGGACTACCTAGAGGTTTGTAGATTTGCAGTTACGGAAAGGCATTTTACTGTGGTGGTGGTGGTGAGTTTATATGTTTTGCGTATATGTTGATGTTAGAAGATAAGGAAATGCAACATGAATTCGCAGCGATAAGACGTGCAGGATCCGGAAATCGAGTACTCATCCTAAGTATAGAGTTAGAATTAGAGTTATACCGAGATATATAACTACCAGTATATTAAGTACTACCTAAATCTAAAGTTTACTCTTAACAGCATCAAAATCACTAACTATTAAAACATTCTTATGATCTTGTAACCATGAACTTGGATATTTTGCACCCATTTTACCATTGATAGTTTGGTCTAATGCAAATTGTTTTGACTTACCTAATACAATAACTATGATTTCATCAGAGTTGTCTAAAATTGTGGAAATACCTACACTCAAAGCGTATTTTGGAACTTTAGATAAATCATTATCAAAGAATCTTGAATTGGCTTCAATGGTTGATTTGACTAATGGGATCTTTCTAGTTTTACTATCTCTAGATGAACCAGTTTCATTAAAGGCCAAATGACCTTCAATTCCCATACCTCCCAAGAATAAATGAATTCTACCGTATTTGGCAATCTTTTGTTCATATCTGGCACATTCTTGATCTAAATCGGTGGCTAATCCGTTTAAGATGTTAATATTCTCTCTTGGGATATCAATGTGATTAAAGAATTTATTATACATGAAATAATGATAACTTTGATTATCAGATGGTTGTAATCCAATATACTCATCCATATTGAAAGTAACTACATTTTTAAAACTTACTAAACCATTTTGATGATATTCAATTAATTTCTTATAAATTCCTTCTGGTGATGAACCGGTTGGTAACCCCATAACGAAAGGTTTATTATAAGTTGGTTTAAAATTATTGATTTTTGTTACAATGTATTCAGCAACATAATTAGCGGCATCTTGGTTATTAGAAAATCTAGCTTGTCTCATTATAAAGGATATTGTGATTAGTGTGTAAGTATTTGAGAAGGTGAAAAGTGTGTTCTTATAATACCAGCTTATATGGCTCGCGAGAAATGTAACATGGGGAAAATGTAACATGTTTTTTCTGGTTCTCACCTAAACTTGTACTTAAATACAACAGGTGCCCAGATTAGTGGTTTTACACAATTACACCATTTATAAAATATCACCTTATTCCTTATTAATCATTTTCATAACATCAACATGTATACTAAATTCACCAACTGTAATTTAATAGATAATGGTATCACTTACTTCAATACTGACTTATTTATTGATAACGATACCGGAAAGATTATTGCAAATCCCCACGATGAGAAGAATACTCAAGTCATCGATCTCAATGGTCAATATTTAGCCCCAGGGTTAATAGACATTCAAAACAATGGATTCTTTGGATTGAATTTCTCAAACTTAAATGGTGATAGTACCATAGAAGAAATTAATGATTATAAGAGATTCTATCAAGATGTGATGACCAAATTCTTAGAAACTGGGGTAACTGCTGTTTGTCCTACCATCACATCAAACTTCCCTGAAGTATATCAAAAGGTTTTACCTATCTTGGGTAAATCTAGATCTGACCATATGACAGATTCTTTAGGTGCTCATTGTGAGGGACCCTTTATTAGTCTTTTGAAAAAAGGGTGTCATCCAACTGAAACATTTGTGGATGCTAAAGATGGAACTGCCAAAATTGATCAAGTTTATGCTGGTAGTGATAATTTATTAAAGAATGTTACCATAGTAACTGCAGCTCCAGAAATCCCAGGGGTTTTGGATATTATCCCTTACTTAAAACTGAAAGATGTTATCTTCTCAATTGGTCATACTAATGCTGATTATGAGACTGGGATTAAAGCTGTTAACAATGGTGCTTCTATGATAACACATTTATATAATGCCATGCCACAACCACACCATAGAGATCCTGGAGTATTAGGATTGATTAATACCCCTGTTCCTAACGATACTCCATTTTTTGGAATGATCTGTGATGGAGTTCATGTTGACCCATCAATGGCATCATTAGCTTATAAATCGCATCCTGAGAAATGTGTTCTTGTCACTGATGCTATTTTCATGTTTGGATTACCTGATGGTGTTTATAAATGGGATAAGAGAAATATCGCTAAAGATGGGTTCAGATTATGTTTGGAAGGTACCAAAACCTTAGCTGGATCAGGTACTTCACTTATTCAATGTGTTAGAAATTTGATCAGATGGACTGATATCACATTAGCTCAAGCTATTAAAACTGTCACTAATAACGCCGCTAAATCAATTCATTTACAAAACCAAAAAGGATTTTTAAATCCGGGGTGTGATGCTGATTTAGTAGTATTGGATGGTAAGGGATTCATTCAAAAAATTTATAAATTAGGTAAACCAATCAGAGTCAATGATGAAAACCAACCAGCCAATTTAATAGCATCTTTATAATTATTGTCACCAATTTGTCTTTCATTACTATATTTTTTAAACTTTAATACACGCATATTTTTAATACACTTCTAGACCATATATGGGGTTGTACACCCGAATCGCAATTGCGAAATGCTAAGGATCAACAGGACCTATGCCACTTTAAGTAACATCAAAGACTTTCATAATCGTCATAATCTCCCACCATGGCCCAAATCTAAAAATCCTACCCCACAAGAGATATTTCTGTTGGAAAATAAAGATTTTAATTTATCTCCAAAACAATTTAATTCTCTTATCAAACCCATCTATAATAAGTACCTTAAGATATATCACCCTGATATAACCAATAATTTGGAAATCAACAATGAACAGGGGAAATTGATGGATAAGGACGTTAAAAGAGAAAGGTTTGATATGGTTCAAAAAGCTTATGATATTCTCAAAGATCCAAAGAGAAGATTAGCTTATGGTAGAAGTGTAACCACTAACTTTGAAGGGTACCACTATAAAAGTACAGCCTCAAGTTTTGAAGCTTACCGGATGGCTAATGCTCACAGGAGGAAATATGATTTCAATAATGATGAACAATTCTGGAAAGCTTCAACTTGGGAAGATTATTATAATATGAAATATAATCGTAAACCACCTACCAAAGAAGAATTTGAAAAGAATAAAATGAAAATCTTAGCAGGTGTTTTAGTGGTAATGGCTATCACTACCACCACACAAGTGATTCTAGCGTTTGATACGTCGGCACAGCAACGTCAAAGTATCCAATTGGAGAATTTGAAATTAATGGGTGAGTTACTGAATAATTATAACTTAGAAGGTGAAGGTCCTTCAAGATTTTCAACCATGAGAAAGTTGCTTTTACATAGGAGATCCAATATTGATGATGAAGAAAAGTTGAAACAAATTGAACAGGAAGATAATGTGATTTTAACTGATTTTGCTAAGAAGGAACTACAAAGGTTCGATCAAGGCCAGTGGTCTAATTATAGTCCTGTTTCTAAAATTAGTCCTCCAGAAGTGGAACCTTCTTCTGGCCATTCTCGGCCTGACCATCCTCAATAAGCACAACATCTGTATATATGTATATTCCATGAGTCTTAAATTCACGTCTTTGATGATTTTCTGGTATCTCTTTTGTTTAGCCTTAGCTCAGGTCTCATCACTGTTTGACTCATTACTGGGGAAAAACTGCGTTACGCTCACATTACACAAAATGGATTTTATGAAACCTGACACTGTCCTCGACTTAAGTAACATTCGTGATGCTTTAGTACGTATGGAAGAAACCATTGTGTTTGCCCTCATTGAAAGATCACAGTTTTATTCATCTCCTTCGGTTTATGAACCTAAGAAATTCCTTTCTTCCTTTGATGGATCAATGTTGGATTGGTTCTTGTTACAAGTTGAAATCACTCATTCCCAAGTCAGAAGATATGAAGCACCAGATGAAACCCCATTCTTCCCTAATGATTTAAAATCAACGATTTTACCACCAATTAATTACCCTAAAATCTTGGCTAATTATTCTAATGAAATCAATGTCAATAATGAAATTAAACAATTTTATGTCAAAGACATTACACCACAAGTTTCATGCAAACAAGGAGATCAGCAAGAAAATTTAGGATCAGTAGCCACTTGTGATGTTGATTGTTTACAAGCCATTTCTCGTAGAATTCATTTTGGTAAATTCGTAGCAGAATCTAAATTTCAAAATGATAAAGAACTTTATATAAAATTAATCAAAGCCCGTGATATTGCAGGAATTGAAGAGAATATTACCAATAAAGCTGTAGAAGATAAAATATTAGAAAGATTAGAGATCAAGGCCGAAAGTTATGGAACTGATCCAAGTCTTAAGTATAGTCAAAACAAACAATCCAAGATTGATCCAAAGATCATTTCAAAATTATATAAGGATTATATTATTCCTTTGACTAAGAAAGTTGAAATTGATTATTTGTTAAAGAGATTAGAAGATGATTATTAGATTAGTTGGTGGGTTGATGCAGGGGGGTAAACCATGTATTAATTTATATAGACTGTGGAGTGTTGAATATGCAGGTTGACTCGATTTGGAGCATACCTGAATATAGAGTATTACAATCAACCTCTTCACCTTTTGTACGTTCAGGTCTGAGGATATTGGATCAATAGTATATAATTACATAAGTATATATAGATAAACATAGCTCACCTTATCAACTCTAAGATCTAAAAGATCCACCAACCAATGATAAAAGCTAAAATCATTAATATGAAAGTTAAAGGTAATGAAATACCAAATGAATCATCAGTTTTAGCAGGTTTGATATCTTCTTTTTCAGATTGATCTAATTTTTCAGATAATTCATTAATTTGATTATAAGAATCATGTTGAGGTTCAGAACGAGTTGAAGTAGTTTCTTTAACAGAATCAACGGCCTTATTGGCAGCTCTAGAAGTAACATTAGCAGCTTCAGTAGCAATACCTGCTGCGGCACCGGCTGCGACACCAACAGCAGCACCAGTACTTTTACCCATAGTATCATGAATTTGTTCAACGTTAGCAGTAGAATTATTACCAATTGATTCTTCTTCTTTGATATCATCACTTTCACCTTCAATTACGTAATTGACTCTTAATTTTTTACTGATCAAACTTGATTTATTTTCTTTTTCTAAATCACTCCAAAATTCTCCAACTTTTGATGCATCTGCATCTTTTGAACAAGGTAATGCAACTATTAAGAATTTATCCTTACATTTATAGAATTTAGATAATGGTTGACTAAAAGCTTGTAAATTAATTGAAATCTTTAAAGATTCACCAGATTGAATAATGTTAGCATTTGGTCTAACTGAATATAATTTAGGTGCCGTGGTTTTAACTTTAAAAGCTAATGGACCATTTGATTCATTGGTTAAAGTTAAATATTCAGTATTAGGTTTAAGAAAATTACCTATCTAGTTAGTATATGAAGGGATTTATGATATATTGGGGGACATACCTTTGAATTCTAAAGTGTTTGGTGTTACTTCCATCGTTGAAAAACAAAAAGGAGTGCGAGTGAAATTTGTGGTGATCTGTAAGCGAGATGATGAATGTGAATTGCACGATCTCGAACTAGCCTTACCAACCTGAGGGTAGTGAGCTTTCCCTTAAAAGTTGGTTCTATAATTTACATGGTGGGATCGGTCTCTATACACTACATAAGCGTTACTCAGAACACAAATTACAAGATAACATAGATAGATGATTACACAAAAGTGATATGTTACACAAAGCCATAGACACGCGATACAGGAATTTCACGAGCGTTGGCAGGTGATACTAGTTATTAGGCAATACTAGTTAGCAGGTGATACTAGAGTCATTGAACATATATATTGATTTTGTTGATTAAGAGGCTGACTAACAGGTTGTCCTGTGATTGGCTGCCTGCGATGAATAACACATTCGCTAGTAGTCGTCCCCCCTACTTACTACTTCCTTCTTATGTGGATGTAACAATATAGTATGTTCGAATTGTGCAGTATAACATCCCTTAGTATCAACTAATGGTGGATAATCATTAACAACACCAGCCCTTACCAATTGTGTCAATGGCAATAAATATTTATCTGATACAATTCTTTCCAAGTATCTTCTACACCATGGTAAAGTACCAAAATTATCTTTAATAACTTTGAATAACAGTTTAGCTGATTCTGGTAAATGACCAATATCCATATCAGCATTTAATGAGTAATGTGATACTTCACCTTCACTTACAACATACCCTTGACCTGTTGAACCGAAAGTTTCAATTGCAAAAGTTTCACCTTCTTCCATTTTGGTCATATCACCATTTGGAACAATAGGTACCGATTTATCACCATGAATTGAATATGGGAAGATATTGTGACCATTTAAATTTCTAATACATTTAATAGGATAACTTTTACCATTCAATTCCAATTCATAACTTTCCATAGTTTCTTGAATTCTTTCACCAATATCATTTAATCTAACATCAATACCAGCTTCAGCTACCCCAGTGTTGGTAGCATCTTTAACAGCTTCAAGTAAACTATTATATTTATCATCCATAGTGAAAGTGAAAGCAGAATCGACAATTCTACCATTAATATGAACTCCGATATCAACTTTCATTACATCTTCATATTTCAATACAATTTTATCTCCAGTATTTGGTGTATAATGTGCAGCTACATGATTCAATGAGAGACCAGTTGGGAACCCAATTCCTCCATCTAATAAAGTATTAGCATTGGCATATCCTCTAACTGAATTTTCAATTAAATCAGCAATTTCAGTCATTGTCATTCCTGGTTTAATACTACTTTGAGCTTTATGACGAACTCTTCTATGAATTTCAGCCCCTTTTCTGAACTCTTGCCATTTCAGATCATCTTGTCTATCCAAATATCTCTTTTCTTCATCAGTGGTTCTATAACTATTGACTTCAAGAGGATATTCTAACCATTGTCCTTCAGGAAATATTCCATCAGGGTAAGAATTGTCAATGGCAGTTAACTTCTTCTTTTTCTTATTCTTTTTCTTTTTTTTACTGGCCCCTTCAGTGGCAGTTTCTCCATCAACACTAGCTTCAGGTTTAGTGCCCTCGACTTCGGTTTTCGAGTCGTTAATGGTTAATTTTTCAGTATCTTTATCAAGTTCTGTACTCATGTAAAATTTTATTGCGACTGAGACTGAGATGGCTCTTGTTGTAGAATCCCTACGGAGGGTAATTAGAGTCAACAAGTAGTCACGAGTGCCTTTTCTTGTTCTATAGAACCTCATATGACCCAGTAGAGTTCCATGTATACTTAAGCGAATTAGAAGTAGAGATCAAGTACTATACCGAAAGACATTTTCTTATACTATACAATCATTACCCTTAAACTATTCTTTTGATTCACTATTCTTGAATAAACCAACTTTATCGAAATTAATCATTTTACCATCAACTAATTGCTTCAAGTTCCCCGATGTCGATAACAAGTTATTGAAATCTGGAGTCTTTAAGAAATTAGAATTCATATTCTTATTTAAATTTATTCCACCTGGTGAAGGACTAAAGAAATTTACATAGTCATTCATATTAAATCCAGCTGGGGTTAAGGCTAACCCTGAAGATGGTAAGTTACCACCATTAGGATTTATACTGTTGAATAAATTAACAGATGGAGTTAATCTGTTTTGTGGAGTTTTACTCATTTGGTTCATATGACGTTTTGGTGTTAATGGTGGAGGTGGTGGTGCAACAAATGAATTGGATGATGAATTGGATGAGGTGTGTTTGTGAACTGAAAAATTGGATGAGGTTGGAGCTGATGAAAAATCGGCCTTGATGCTAGGTACGCTATTCAATTTAGGCGTATTAGGGAAATAATTCTTAGCAGGTGATGGTGAGGTAGCTAAATACATCAACAAATCAGCACCTTCATTATCATCTTTAAACGCAGCTGTTTTAGGTTGAGTTGGAGTTTTCAATACTGATTGATGATTATTAGAAGTATTCACAGCCAACTGTCTTTTTGGTAAAGTAGGTGTAGTTTGATCTTTACTCAAAGGTGGTGAAGGTTTTGATTTTGAAGGAGTTGTTGAAATGGATTGTAAAACCATAGTTGGTTGGTTCTTCAATGGAGATGAATGTTTAGACCTTTTAGTTGGCGATTCGATTATTGGTGATGAACTTAATAAATTAATAGCTGCTGACGTTTTAATATGAGTTGGTGATTTATTATTAGGGGAATATAATGAAGGAGATGATGATAAATAATTGGCAGTTTTATTAGGACTTTCGAACGATGGACCACGGCCAATATTTAATGGACTGTTGTTGGAACTTTTAGTAATTTTGGATGGGGTTAATTGTTGTTTAGCTGTAATCGAAGCTTTTGATAATTTTTTCTTTAATTCTTTAGCTATTTTTTCTAATTCTTCCTTTCTTAAAGGAGTCTTCTTTTCTGACATTTCTCTTTCTAAATTATTTGGACTGGTTGGTTGTAAAGTGTTCATATTAACACTATTTCTGATCATAAAGTTTTCAATTTCAAGGAAATGACGAGTCTTTTTTAATATATGATGGACGCCTTTAAATTTCCTATTTTTTTATTACAAATATTAAGGGAGTAAACACTAACTACGAACGTATTGATGTCTGATAGTACTTATATGGGGTCTCTTAAATACACTTAAGATTGAATTTACACTTTATCGTTGCTTTATCTATAATTCTTTTGAGCAACACAAGGGTCTAGTTATAGGAGTGAAAAAAAAAATCCATCTGGAAAACGCGTTACAATTTAATTTAACCCAATTGGGAAAATTAGTTGCAGGAAATCTGCCTTGACGATTATAACAGTGCTGGATGATTAAGGTGAATAGAGGTGTAAGGCAAGACCCGAGCCTTTAATGAGTCCTTGTTGGGTATTTATTCTATGTTGCAGGTTACTGCTGTTCCCATCTAGGGCAATTTGGTCAGACCCTTTGTATATAGGGGGCTCCCTTTACTACTGGTGAGATTTGTTACCCATACAGAATTTTCTGTACAGAATTTCGTGATATCTCCTTAAACGTAATTTGCTGGAACAATAGCAATGAAATTAATATTTTTTAGAGCCATTTATGCACAATGTTTAATTTAATTCGGTGGGTTTGATACGGATAATGCCGCCAGACTATTTTATATCGTCAAGCGTGTAGCTCGTGTTGTCAGCTGGGTGAGAGTGCTGGTATTAGTGGTAATTCTAGAGTGCTGGTAGTATTAATAAATTCGAAGGAGTTTAATATTGCTAACACGAATTTATGGAGTTTGCTTTTTGATACTTAAAAGGAATTTGACATCCCTGTCAATCCTATAGATCTCATCTTCGCCTAAACTTTAATTCGTAGTAGAGTACGTGTTCTGAGACTATATGTTATAAGAGAAGTGATATTAGAGTGATAGTGGATTATCTGATCAAGTCGGTATGAGATTGGGAACAGTTTAGATATAATTATCACTACAAACCCCCACTTACATTTCTGACCACAGTATACCTCTAAACCCAAATTTCCCTAACTAGCCTTCCTCTAACTTATCGCACTGGCCCGAAGTTCTCAGATAAGCACTTTTAGCTCACAAGAAAACAATGCTATTATACTTATTCCTAGGAACTCTTGCATTCTTCTTCCTAATAAGAGGAATCCTAGCAGCATTACCTAAATTCTTCCTTGTGCCATCCCAACAATGGGTTGAAAAAATCCAAAAAGTTGTGGATTATCATAAACCAATTTACCTTAAAGTTGGATGGAAGAGATCAAGTTTTAGAAGAAGGTTGATCCTAGCATCAAAAGATCCTTCATATTATAACAATTACAATAACAACAAGTTGAAAATTGCCCCTGTTGATGTTAGTGATAAAGAACAGTTCATGGCTAAGATGAAACATAGAGGTATAAATGATTCAAGAAGAAAGAAATTATATGGATTCTTCCATCCTTACGCCAATAACGGTGGAGGTGGTGAAAAAGTACTTTGGCAAGCTGTTCATTCGACTTTGACAACCAATGATAATAATATCGCTGTTATTTATACTGTCAATTATAATCAACCGTTAGAAATCACTCAAAAAGTAGCTGATAAATTCAATATTAATATCGATGCTGAGAGAGTTGTCTTTATCTATATCAGGAGATTTGGACAATTGATCGATAATGATTATTGGAAACATTTTACATTAATTGGCCAAATATTCGGTTCCTTCATGGTGTCTTTAGAGTGTTTGTATGAACTTAGTCCTGATGTATGGATTGACACTATTGGGTTACCTGGGAGTTATTGGTTAGTGTCAATTGTCTTGAAAATCCCAATCTTGGCTTATGTTCATTATCCTATCATTCAAGAAGATATGTTCAGTAAATTAAAGTTCAAGAAATTTGGTGATTTAATGACCTTTAAAGTTGGCGATTGGAAAATGTTAGCTAAATTCATTTATTGGAGTATCATGTATTATTTATACGTATATTTGGGGTCTTTGGTTGATATAACTTTGGCCAATGGAACATGGACGTTCAATCATATCACGAAAATTTGGTTTCTAAATAAAAGAAATAATTCAACTATGGAGATCTTATATCCACCTTGTGCTACGGAGTATCCTAATCCATATATACCGTCACCTAGAACCAATAAGATGATTTATATTGCCCAATTTAGGTCAGAAAAGAGACATGAATTGATATTAAATGAGTTTAATAAATTCTTAACCAAATTTAAAACTACTCGAATCCCATTATTCAAATTACCAACGTTGGTTTTCTTAGGGTCTTGTAGAACCGAAGATGATACGGATTACTTAAATCATATCAAGAAACTAGTTGAAGAATTGGAATTAGAAGATTATGTGGAGTTTATAGTTGATTGTTCATATGATGAGATCTTGAAACAATTGGCACAAGTAAGGTTTGGGCTTAATTCTATGTGGAATGAACATTTTGGAATTGGTGTAGTTGAATATTTAGCCAATGGGGTTATTCCAATAGTCCATGGTTCTGCTGGGCCTTTGTTAGATATTGTTTTAAATAAAGAGGGTGGTGTTAGATCATGGAAGAGTGACACTGGGTTCTTTTTCAAATCGTCTGAAGACCCAGATTTCAACAAATCTTTACAACTGGAATCAAGTCAATATTTAAAGTTTGAAATTAATAAGAAACTAATAGAATTCCCTGAATTGTCACAATTATTTATTGATATTTTCTTAGTTAAACCTGTACCTGAAGATACTTTGGAGACTATGGCCAAGGTAGGAAAGGAGTTAGCTTTGGAGAAGTTTTCCAATAAGAAATTCAATAGTGATTGGAGAAAATATTGTAGGGAATTAAGTAATTTAGAGGAAGTTTATAGGGATGAAAGAAGACAAGGTGTTGAGAGTGTTCATTAAATTCTTTCAGTTTGTGCTTGGGGAGCTTTCATAATCTATGGCCTTGAATTAGAGGTAATAACCCCTGAATTAGTGGGTAAGAACTAGAAGGCTATAGTTAAAAAAGTGAGAACCTCATAACTAGGGAGAAGTGCAAAAAGTGCACAAGTAAATAGTAATAAATAATTTCAGTGATTCATACCTAGATTCAGTCATACACAAATAGGAGTTATTGGTAGTGGTGTTAGGTACTGTGGCACTAGGGTAGTGTACGGGGCCTGAGCCTAACCTTAACCTCGTACTAAGAATAAGGCCAGGGTAGTGCGCCAACAACCGCGAATCGAATCAACGTCCAT
This sequence comes from Yamadazyma endomychidarum, assembly GCA_030582775.1. Lineage (NCBI taxonomy): Eukaryota > Fungi > Ascomycota > Pichiomycetes > Serinales > Debaryomycetaceae > Yamadazyma > Yamadazyma endomychidarum. The sequence continues at coordinate 371,723 of JAJMGY010000011.1, forward strand.
CGTGTCAACACTCAACTAACCACCTAAACCTACCAACTCAAAATGAAACTTGATGTGGTTAAACAATTTTCAACACGTTCCGAACGTGTTAAGGGAATTGATTTCCATCCCACCGAACCTTGGGTATTAACCACTTTATATAATGGGAAGATTGAAATTTGGTCTTATGCTACCAACACTTTAGTCAAATCTATTCAAGTAACTGAATTACCAATTAGAGCAGGTAAATTCATTGCTAGAAAGAATTGGATTGTTGTTGGAGCCGACGATTTCTTAATAAGAGTTTATAATTATAACACTGGTGAAAAAGTTACCCAATTTGAAGCCCATCCTGATTATGTTCGTGGTATTGCAGTTCATCCAAGTAAACCTTACCTTTTAACATGTAGTGATGATTTAACTATAAGATTATGGAATTGGAATAATAATTGGAAATTAGAACAAACTTTTGAAGGTCATCAACATTTCGTTATGTCAGTTAATTTTAATCCTAAAGATCCTAATACTTTTGCATCAGCTTGTTTAGATAGAACTGTTAAGATTTGGTCATTAGGTTCTAATGTTCCAAACTTCACTATGGTCACTCATGGTGCTAAAGGAGTTAACTATGCTGATTATTATCCACAAAGTGATAAACCATACTTGATCACATGTTCTGATGATAAAACTATTAAGATTTGGGATTATCAAACTAAATCATGTGTTGCCACTTTAGAAGGACATTTATCTAATGTTTCATTTGCAGTATTCCATCCTGAATTACCTTTGATAGTTTCTGGTTCAGAAGATGGTACTGTTAAGATTTGGAATGCTAATACTTTCAAATTAGAAAAATCAATCAATTATAGTTTAGAAAGATTATGGTGTATTGCCCTTTTACCAAAATCAAATTTAGCAGCCATTGGTGGAGATTCTGGTTACGTTATTATCAAATTAGGTAATGAAGAACCACTTTTCTCAATGGATTCTAATAATAAATTAATCTATGCTAAGAATTCTGAAGTTTATCAATCAATCTTAAAACCTAATTCTACTGAAGGTTTAAAAGATGGTGAAGCTTTACCTTTACAACAAAGGGATTTAGGTACCATTGAAATTTATCCACAAACTTTAAATCATTCACCTAATGGTAAATACGTGGCTGTAGTTGGTGATGGTGAATATATCATTTATACATCATTAGCATGGAGATCTAAAACTTATGGTTCAGCTGTTGATTTAGTATGGAACTCCCATGATTTCTCTAATAATTGTTCATTTGCAATTAGAGAAAGTGGATTAAGTGTTAAAATATTTAAAAACTTTCAAGAAACCATCACCATTGATTTACTTTACCAAGCTGATAAAATATATGCTGGTTATTTATTAGGAATCAAATCAGTTGGATGTATTTTATTTTATGATTGGGAAACCGGTACTTTAGTAAGAAGAGTAGATATTGATGATGATATTCAACAAGTTACTTGGTCAGATAATGGAGAATTATTAGCTATCATTACAAGCTCTAATAGTGAAGGATCAGGCAAAAAATCAGATGAAACTTATTTCTTAAGTTATAACCATGAAATCTTTCAACAAGCTTTAGAAAGTGAGGAATTAGATGTTGAAGAAGGTTGTGAAAGTTGTTTTGATGTTTTATATACTTTACCAACTTCTGAACCAATTTTATCATCTAAATTCATTGGTGATGTATTTATTTATACCACTTCCACCACCAATAGATTAAATTATTACGTCGGTGGTGAAGTCATAAACTTGGGACATTTCGATCATAAATACTATATAATTGGTTATAAACCAGGAAGTGAAGGGAAATTATATTTAATTGATAAATCATTCAATGTTGTTTCATGGTTCGTCAATAGTGATGTTTTGGAATTACAAACCTTAGTTATGAGAGGTGATTTAGAACAATTCTCAACCAAAGAAATTGAACATGATGGTGAAATGTTACCAGATGTTAGCCATATAGTTATGAAAGATTTGAGTGAAGAATACTCTTCATATTTCAAGAATTTTAATAAAACCGAATTAAATCAATTGTCAAGATTCTTTGAAAAATTAGGTTACCTTTCCTTATCATATGAATTATCTCAAGATTTTGATTCTAAATTCCAAATTTGTCTTAACAAAAATGATTTGACCACAGCTTATGATTTGTTACATAAAAGCCAACAAGAAACTCCATCAACTGCTTTGGCCAATGCTTCTAAATGGAAGAAATTAGGTGATTTGGGTCTTGGTCAATGGAAAATAAAATTAGCTCAAGACTGTTATTGGTTAGCTAATGATTATTCTTCATTATTATTGTTATTATCATCATCTAATAATCAAAAGGAGCTTGTAAAATTGGCTGAACAATGTGAATTAAAGGGGAAATATAATATTGCATTCCAAGCTTGGTGGATAATTGGTGAAAAGGAAAAATGTTTGAAATTATTAGAAAAATCTGAAAGATACGTTGAAGCTTCTTTCTTAGGTAAGAATTATGATATTAAGAGTAATAGTATTGATTTATGGAAAAAACAATTGGAAACTATTGATAAGAAAAATATAAGTGAAAGATTAATTGATGGTGTTAGTTTAATTGATTTAGATGATGAAAAGGTTCCAGAAAAGGTGGTTGAACCAGAACCAGTTCAAGAAGAACAAGACGAAGAACAAGACGAAGAAGAAGAAGTACCAGAAGATTCAACTCAAGAAGTTGAGGCTTAAATAAGCTAATATACATTGTTACATTAATATTACAAGTTCATTATACAAGTGAATAATTTATCTAATGACTAACTCGTCACTTAGTGAAAACATCCCTTTTATCTATATCTATCTTTCCTAAACCTATCAAAAATATCTCCCCTATTGCTGCCTTTGCATTGTTGGCTCTCCACTCTATTACTTTATCAAATACTCTATTATACCTTTGTTTTAGAATACCATACTCTGGATCATCAAAATCAATCCCTGATAATCTGGTAACCATTTTACCGTTGGTCTTCAACAAATCACACGCCAATACTAACGTAGAATCTGCCATATCTATTGAACTCTTTAACTCATCATTTAAAGGTCTTTTGAGTATATCATTGGCTGCAAATCTCAAATAAGGTCTAGTGTTTGTATTATTCCAGAACCCTCTCTCCTGCATGAAATAATTGGATAAATCACTTAAGATCAACTGTGGCTTATAATCCAATTCTTTATCCTTCTTTAGACTTAATTGTTGCATATGATGTTCAAGTGATTCTACATCTATTTGTTCTTTGACGAAATACGAATTACCAAATTCGTCCAATTCGTTCTTTTTTCGAACTTGCTCTTGACGTTTCAATTCCATATCTTTGAAAAACGCAATTATGTTGTTCTGTGATGTCTTGGACAAGATATTGCCTTGAATCGATGACGTTCCTATAGGTGGAGCACCAAACAATATATCAAATCCTAGAAGCGTACACTTTTGATTTATTTCAGTTTCGTCTAGTCCAAAGATATTACACATTTTGAACTTGGCAAACTCCAACCAGTTGCCAGGTACAAACCCTAGGTCTAGAACTTTGGTCACATCTTTATTGAATATATTATATTCATTATCTATATAATGTAATTTACTTTGACTTGTCATATTGACTTTATCAATTTTTTGTTGACGTGTGAGTTTCTTGGGATTCGGTAGTTTGATCTTCTCTGATACTTTGCCGGAACTGGCAAGTAATTGAGTCCATGAACTGAACCTTCGTATATACATGGCTCGCGTGTAGATGTAAGATCGCGTATTGAGAATATGGGGATAGAGAGTCAAGTGCTAAGTACAGAAAATATAATTTTCCCACTACAGGACATTTTTCTTTAAGTTTCATTGACTTTGAATCATATTCGAATTTTCAAAAACTGAGCCTGTGAAACATCGTATATCCTGTATGAAGCTTTGGTTTACAATGACAATGGGATTACTTAGATCCCTATACTCTCATCACTACCAAATATTAACTTATTCTTTATTATATTGGGGTATAAAATTACATATGCTCAGTCTCCCTTCTCCCTCCCAAATCTCCATAACAGGGTCAAGAGCCGTATAAGGATATAGGAATAAATGGTTGCAAAATTAACTCGCATAATCTAAATGGTCTACAGCTCGGAATTATTCTAGAAAAATTCCTCACGTGAGAAAAACTCTGGGTTTAGGGCTAGCTGGCAGAAAGATATTTATGGTTATCGCACTATTTTCTCCTGCGCACTACCTTCAGATGAGACCTAAAGAAAAAAACCAAGTGAAAAATTCTCTTCTTCATCCTCGTCGAATCAATAAATTTACCAAATAAACTAACCTTTTGGGAGACGTATAATAAAGATGTCAAAGATCACTTCTTCTCACGTTCGTGAAAACGTTAAAAAATTATTGGAATACTCCAACGATACTAAAAAGAGAAACTTTTTAGAAACTGTTGAATTACAAGTTGGTTTAAAGAACTATGATCCTCAAAGAGATAAACGTTTCTCTGGTTCATTAAAATTACCAGTTGTCCCAAGACCAAACATGACTATCTGTATCTTTGGTGATGCCTTTGATGTTGATAGAGCTAAATCTGTTGGTGTTGATGCTATGTCAGTTGATGATTTAAAGAAATTAAACAAGAACAAAAAATTAATTAAAAAATTAGCTAAGAAATACAATGCTTTCATTGCTTCTGAAGTTTTAATTAAACAAGTTCCAAGATTATTGGGTCCTCAATTATCAAAAGCTGGTAAATTCCCAACTCCAGTTTCTCATGCTGATGATTTATATTCTAAAATTCAAGATGTTAGATCAACCATTAAGTTCCAATTAAAGAAAGTCTTATGTTTAGCCGTTGCTGTTGGTAACGTCGAAATGACTGAAGATGATTTAGTTAACCAAATCTTAATGTCAACTAACTTCTTAGTCTCTTTATTAAAGAAACATTGGCAAAATGTTGGTTCTTTAGTTATTAAATCAACTATGGGTCCATCATTCAGATTATATTAGATATAATATATAATTTCTTTTTTATTTATTTATTTCTTATTCTTATTCTTATTTCACTCTAATTGTTTCATGATACAGTTGGTGTATAGTGCAAATTCAAAGGACTAAAGCTTTGGTAGTGTGTCCTTTTCCTAGAAACAGAGAGAGAGAAAAGTGTGCGCTTTACAAAAAATCAAAACTACAACGTTACATTGACCCCGGGAAAAGAACTGTATATTAAACTAAACTGAAAAAACTTAAAATAATAAACAATGATTGTAAATCAATCAGACCTTTAATTCCAAAATTAGCACTAGTAGTTGTTGATGACTTCTCATCAGTAGTAGAATTCGAAGAACTTGTAGAACTTGACTCTAATGAATTTAAACTCAAACTTGAACCTTCTAAAGAGCTCTTCGTCTCTTTACTTGAACTCTTTACTTCTGTCACCTCTGTCAGAGTAAAATATTCTCCACCATTGATCCCTTGACCACCATCAATTTGTGGTGGTGGCATACACTTGACGATGTTAATTAATAATAGGATAAAATATAATTGCATTTGATTGAATCTGAACGATATTGATTGATACTGCTTGACATAATGGATTCCTTACCACTTTATATAGACCACTTGTGACCCCTTTTATCACATCTAAGGCTGCCTATGAATGACTAAGAGTTATTAAAGAAGTTAAAAGACAGGAAATTAGGAGTTTTCCATCCCGAAACCATCTAATATAGGAGACGTTATATTGACGTAAAGTGGCTAGAACAATCTTATAATGACCAGAATCTAGAGTTTCATGCATATAAAACGTGTCAATCTACCCCATATTTCATGTTTCCATATATTTTTTCATAAGCAATTTCCTATTGCAGACTCTCGAGGGTGTTTTCCATCCGTATAAGTGCACTATATTTGCACCCGTATATTTCCAGGTATACACGTTCAAGCCGCATACCCCAATTTTCCTACAAGGCATCACTCAATCCCAAATACAAAGCCACAGAAACAAAAGAGAACTCTAGAGAAAATTTAATATCTATTCATAGAAGTCATAAACTATTTATCGGTCACTAATAAGTAACAACTCTTTCTTTTTTAGCAGCTTTCTTATTCTTCTTATTATGTTTTTTACTATTATCATTAGTTGTTTGGTGGAATGGTTTATTGATAGTTCCCTTGACGGCATTCATTTTAAAGAACTCATTATCTAAATCATCCCCTGCACTTTCTAAAGCAGCTTGTTTACCACCATAGAATTTGGTATTGGATAATCCATTATCATTACCTACATGATTAGAGAAATTCAATCTTGATAAATCTTGTGATAATTCAAATTGATCAAGTTGTAAATTCTTTTCTCTTATGGCTTGTTTGATTTGATTTTGTCTGGATTCTGGTAAGGTCGATAATGCGTATAAATCTTTGTTAAATTGACGTTGTTCTTTCAAGGATGCAAAAGTGTATGAACCATCTTCCAATTGTCTAGGTGGTGGGTTTATGAATAATAATTTACCATTTATATAATCTTTCAAAATGTAACGAGATGCTCTTGGTTCATCTGCACTACCGAACCCTTGAGTCATATACCCTCTTGATCTAGCATAAGCATTTAATAATTCATGTGCAGTAGGATACTCACCATTACCACCATCTTCGACACTCTTGATGGAAATATGAATACCATACATAGCTTCAAGATAATATTTAGGGATTCTTTGACATACCAAAGATGTAGGTGGGATATGTTCTCTTAATTGATCAATTGGTAAAACACCATTACATACTAATTCTCCATTAGTATAAGCGAAATTTGGGAATACTAAACCAGGACAATCACATAATAAAATCTTTGGTGATAAATGTATAGTTTGGAAATGTTTAGTTTTACCAGGAGTGGCAGAAACTGATACTTTCTTAGAACCGACCAATGCATTGATAGTAGAAGATTTACCAACATTTGGGTATCCTACTAAACCAATTTGAAGTTTTCTATCAGGGAATTCTGGATCAACTTCAAACTCTGGTGAATGTTTGATGAATAAATCCTCCAACTCATTAATCTTTAAAATCTTGATTTTTTCGAGTAAAGTTTGATCGTCAATATCAAGATTATGAACATCTTTTTCATAATCACCATAATCGACTTTTTCACCATCTTTTTCAGCTTGTGGGTTATCGATTTCTAAAAATTGATTAGCTCTTGCTGCTGAGAAGAAAACGAAATTAATATTTTTAGCCATGAAATATTTGGCCCATTCCATTCTTTGGTGTGGAGTTAACATATCAGCTTTATTAACCAATAACAAATTATTTTTTGGTTTATTGTTATCAGGATCACTTAATTCATCTACATAGTTAACTAAATCAATTGATCTGAAGAAAAGTGGATTTCTAGCATCAACAATTTGAACAACCAAGTCACATCTTTCAACAACTCTCCATAATTGTCTCCAAACTTCTAAATTTCTTTCAAAAGGAGTTAAGATCAAATCATTATTTTCAGTTAATTGGGCAATATCTCTTCTCCAATCTAAGAATGATATATTTTCTTGTCTTTCAATTTCCAACTTCAGTTGTTCCTTGCTCCATTTTGGTCTTCTTGGTACACTTAATTTATTTTCGAAAAGTTGATGTTTAATTCTAAGTTGTTCCATTTCTTCATTACTTAATAATCCATTTTGATTCACTATAGAGGTGTTACCAACTTTAATGATCTTGATCTGGTTATTCTTTTCAGCGGTGAAATCAGTATCGGCTAATTGTGCAGTGTTTAAGAATTCATCTAAAGAGTTTTCTTGAGTTACCGATCTTAATTTAACCCAGTTAGCTTCTTTTTTATCAGTTGTAAATCTCATTTCTCCATCTGGTAAAATTTGAATTTCATTTTCCATTCTTCTTTGATTGGCTATACTTCTACCAAGCCCTATGGTATTCTTGTTCTTGTGTTGAATGGCTTTTGGCCCTTTAGGGGCTTTCCATTTCTTTGGCTCTGGATGTAATGCTCCTTTATTCATGCTTAGCTGAGATTTTTCGATGAGATGAGTACAAGTGAGAAGTTGCGAATTTGCAGCACCAATATCTTGCAGCACACAAAACTTTATTACTTTGGTCTTAGGTTTTCTTTTTCATTCATTATTTGCTGATTGATAGAGTTGGGTTACAGCGGGAACAAAATTTGAATTTTTTTCATTTATTTTTCTGTTTCAGAATATTTTTAATTTTTTAAGTATTTTGCAATTTCCACATATTTACTTATCAAAGTATAGAAAACTTATTAAATAATAAAATTAAATGAAACATAGAAAGCTTTCAGACATCCCTTTAGTAACACAAAGGAGATTTCAGGCCATTAAGTCGAAAGAGATACAAAAGAATGATACAAAAGAACTCATAAAGACTTTACATTATCTATAAACCTTTACCATAATTACCAGAAGTAAAGAAATCCATGATTATTTTAACAATGTTCTCTAAGGCATCTAACCATTTCTTTAATTGTTCGTTAACTTTATCTTGATCAGCACCTAATTTTGCGAAGAAGTCTTTTCTATAAGGACAAGCTTTCATAGCTAATTTAAAAACTGGTTTAACTAACATACCATGATATTTAGATAAAGTCTTGGAGTAAGCATCAGTGAAAGTTTTAGTTAATTCAGAAGTTGGGTTGGCAACGGTTTCAACCATGGCTTGACAAGTGAATTCTAAACCTCTTGATAACCATAAAAGACCTTGAGTAGCAGTTTTGTCTTTACCACCAGCTTCATTAAGTATTAAGTCTTGTAAAGTAGATGCTTTAATTGGGTCAGCTAACATCTTCTTTCTGATTTTTTCAATATTACCAGTCATATCTTTTTGAACAACAGCGAAGGCTGAAGATCCTAATAAATCGAATAATTTAACTAAAGATTCTGAAGCTTGTAAGAAATCATTAGTATCGATTTTACCTTCACTGACTTTAACATCAGCAAAGGATTTTTTCATTTCATCAAAGAATGTAGACATTTTTAACTATTAAGATTGTGGTTGATTAAGTGTATCAAGTGTCAATATTTATGTGAAATTGCTCGACATTCGCGTTGGTATTTGCCCCACACGACTGAAAAGTTGCAACTACTAAAATCTACAAGAGATGTTTATCCTAAAATGTATATTACATATCCCTGGTATATTTACATGCTAATGGTATTACCACTCAAGTTGGTCTTGGTCTGCCCACTTAACGGCTTTCCTTCTTGGTTTTTTGGTGGTTTTAAACATGGATGGATTTTGATTAACTACTTCAACACCGGAGTCTTGAGTACTAACTGTCTTTAAATAATTATTGTATTCTGTTATGTTGTAGAATCCTGATCTATCTTGAACTGTGGTTTTAGTAGAAGTAAAAATCTTATTATTGAATGTCTTAATAATAGCCATTTTATTCTTTTGATTGTCTTCATTAGTAGGTATTTGTACAACTTCATTAATATCTTCAGGTAATGGAAATCCTTCACAATTTGAAGCATTTAATTCAGTACCAAATTGAGTAGCATCATTTAACGATCCTGTCGATGAATCAACTAAATAAATTTGGGGTTTATCTCCTTTATAAGTAATTGATGGTTTTAATGAAACTATCATTCTATGATTTGGTTTACATGTACCTCTTTGACGTAATCTTTGATTTAATGTAAACGGTTTTAATGGCGTGAAAGGTTTTTGAACTTTCAAATCTTTCTTTGGACGTCGTATCTTTATAGGATCCATATTTTCTTTATCAGAATTTAAATATTGATTTATTTGGGAATCAAAATCATTATCTTCTAAAGGTTTGAATCTTCCCTTGAACACTCTTGTTCTACCTTGATCATCCATTTCAAAATCATCATTCTCTTGTTCAAGACTTTGTATAAGCTTGTTTAATTTTTTGTTGAAATTAGTTGTGGTATCAGTTTCTATATCATCATAATTAATATTATCTAATATGAAATTCGATTGTGAAGGCTCTTTATTTGTTACTTGGAACAAATCATCATGTTTGGGTACTTGATTGAAATTGATTCTATCATCGTTTGGTTTCAAGATCAAGTTAGGATTATCCAAACTAATTTTATCATTCAAAGGCTGTAAATTTTTATAATGTCCTTTAGTTGGGATTTTTTCTAATAAATGATCTAATTCAAGATCGATATCTTCAATTGAATAGTCCATATGATCCATTACCGTTGGTTTTGGTCCGCTTATGAACTCTTAGGGGATGTGGTGTGGTCTATTTAGGGAAAACTTTTCAATTTAAACGATTTAGTACTCAGTTTGTGATGTGTTTACAAAAAATCTCAATTGAGAAAATTTATTGATTGCAACAACAAAAGGTGTCGTACGACACAAGACACTCGTAAATCTGTAATCATTGGGCTAGAATAGGAAATCAATTATAATAAGTTGGGTAGTTATATAGTCTGAGTTACCTATTATAGTAATTATAGATCTGGGTTGGGTTGAGACATCTTTAATCCGTTATTTTTAGGAAGTTTAATTTGGTTTAAGAAATTTATCAGGTACACAAACAAAAGTGCACAAAGGCGATACAATGTACTAGTCAAGCAGGGTCACTAAAATGTTTTATAGGAATATGAAGGGCCCTTGGAGTTCATCATGAGAGTAGTACAGTCAAGCAGTCAAGCACAGGAGTATGATAGGTTCGTAGATTCCTAGAGTAGTAGATTCGTAGACCCCTAGAGTAGTAGAGTACAACAATCATTGGTAACATATGTATTAAAGTTCTGGAACCATTCACTTATTGGTCTAAATATATTGAGATAACCATTTGAAACCTTCACCGTATCCCAGTCTCATAACAACTGAACACATGTAAACTTCAATTGGTCTTTGACCTTCTGGTAATTTACCAGTATCTTTACCACTAGTATTATATAAACCTAAAGCAGATTTTAAGTCCATTTCACTAACAGCAGTATGAGAATCAATTTTGTTACCTAAGATTAAGAAAGGAACAGTGTTTAATTCTTCAATTCTGAATAATGATTCTAATTCGGCTCTTGATTCAGCAAATCTTTCTGGATCAGCAGCATCAACTAAGAAAACAATACCATTAACTTCAGGGAAATAATCTTTCCATAATCTTCTAGCTTGTTGATGTCCACCAAGATCAAAAGTAGTAAATCTAACAGTACCGATAGCTAATTCTTCAGAAGTTGGATGTAAAGTTGGTTGTAAAGTAGCTAATCTATCATTTTTCAACATGTGTAATAAAGTAGTTTTACCAGCATTATCTAATCCTAAGAATAATAATTTGGCATGTTTATTCCATAATCCTAAAGAGGATAAGACGTCTTGAACTATAATTGTTAGCAACTGATCTATTATTACTTGACTTGTTTAGTATACGTACACCATTCAAAGATCCACATCGTTGGTCGAGGAGAAAAATTTCATTGCGCGGTTGGCAGATGATAAACGACACATCACGAAGCAAGTATCGTATCAAAAAGAGTCCATAACTCTACAATTACTACAAAGAGACAACGATAAATAAACCAATTTATTATAAATAATTAACCCTAAAACATTTCAACATTCAATCCATCTTTCAATTTGGAAACTGCTGCCACTTGGATCCTGGGTGGGTAGTGATCTGATGTTGTGATTCTATTAAAATCTTGTAAAATTCTAATCGTTATATAACTTGCTTCGGTTAAGGCGAATTGTTGTCCTAAACATATTCTTGGACCTGTACCAAATGGTATGAAAGCTGACCCTGGCCTAATTGAATCCCAACGTTCAGGTATAAAATCATCTACATTCTCACCAAAGTATTCAGGATCTCTATGAAGCGAATAAATATCCATTACAATCGGTACACCTTTAGGTAAATAAGTAGGATCTTGACCTTTTGGTCCACCACCTCTTGGTAATATCACTGACTTAGCAGTTTCACGTAAATTACGTGATACTGGTGGATTTACTCTCAACAGTTCATTAACACAATATTTTAAATATTTACATTGTTTCATAGATTCGAACGTTATATTTTTAATATCAGAGCCAAAGTCTCTGGCAATTTCTTCCTTAAGCTTTTGGAATACTTTTGGCCTTTGGGATAACTCTGAGAATAAAAATGTCAAAAGCATGGAGGTAGTACCTCTTCCTGCCAACATAATACTTAATAATTCATCTTGTAAGATAATTGGATCCCTTGTTTGTTTAACCAACTCATAAAGGAATATATACCCATTAGACTTTTCGTTCAATTCATCAGGAGTAAGGTGAAGTGCTTTCTTCACATAAAGCTGAACGAATTTATGAATCTCTTTAATAGGAGCTTGGAAGCCCGGTAAATTATTAAATATCCATGCATGATGACCTAACGCTTCTCTAAGGATATTATATTTCCCCAACCGTTGAAAATTATAATCAAAGCCTCCACTCAGAAGGTAATACTGTGAGATATAAGAATCGGTTGGATCTAATGAAAATACACTTTCTCCAAATAAAAATTCTGTACTTGCATCCAATGTCAATTTACTGAATAATTGTTGTAAATCAAACGTCTGTCCGTTATGTTCAATTACTTTGGTTTTGAAGTTTTGATAATGAATCTCTAAAGCATTCAATTGACTAATTTGGTGTCTTGAGAATTGAGGCTTCAACATAGCTCTACTGGTTTTCCATCTTTCACCATCGGTTGCAAAGATTCCAAGACCTAAAAGTGGTTGAAATATTTGTTTTCTCCTACCTATTGAAAAATCATTCATATTGCTAAGGATAAGTTTGGTATTCTCCATATTACAAGTGAAACATATCTTAATCCCAAATGGGTATCCGATATAGGTGTTCATATCATTGTCCCTATATAATTGAGCAATTCTTTGTAATTGATTTCCTTTATCTCGATTCTTTAGAAAATTGATGGTAGTATTATACTTCCTTACATTAATTGGTTTACAGCCATTCTTATAAGTAAGTATAAGGACTAACAAATACTTAGTGAATCTAAACCCTAAGGCTACCAAGAAGAGTTGGAAGATAAAGTTCATTACCGATTCTTCATTGGGGTTGGTGTCTTATAAATAGTTAATTTGATTTTTGGAGATGTGCTTCTGATATAAAAAATAGAGCGATTATATAAGCGTTATAAGTTTCGACCGAAGTTGTGTCCCAATTAAGAAATTCCGAACATTGACACGTAAATAAATGAATTTTGATAAATTGGATGCATTATATAATCTTCAACCCAAATCTATAAAAATATTTTCTGTGACTGAATTTCGTTATTATGACCCCATAATTTTAACCTATCAGTACCACCCCAACATTTATCCATATCAGTATAATGCCGCACTAGTCATGTTTGCGGCACTATCAAGAGGGGCAGGGGTGCGTGCACCATTTTCTAATATATAAAAATTAATTTCCTAGTGAGATTTTTATAATTAACACCTCAATATAAATAACTAAAGTAAACAGGTGTTCTTTTAAAAGTATTTAAGAACACGCTTTTATTAATTAAGATATATAACAGTCACATCATAATCATCATATAAAATGCCAGAAAGGTTTCCTAGTCTCGAAACCAAAAGATCTAGATCAGCTTCAGTTGTTGATAAACCAAAGAGGCAATATAGTTTATCAGTAAACTCAATAAATTCAGTATATTCCGATGATGAAGGTAAGGATAAACCAGTAAACAAGCATAGAAAGTTAAGTGAAGTAGAATTAGAAAGTCAGTTGATATTAACTGCTGGTGGTAAAAGAGAAGACGTTTTTTGGTTTTTTTTGAAGTTAATATTTTTGATGGCAGTAGTTTCTGGTTGTGGAATTTTGATATTCTATGCCTTGTAGATCAAGGTGGCTTGGTACTAGCTTGTAAAAATTTTCAGGTAGTACTAAAACGCTCAAAATGTAGCGCATTATAGAATTGTAAGATAGGGAATATAAGGTTTGTGAAATTACGTTTTTCTTTGACATGATATTTAATTACTCTATTTTCTTCGCTATCATCTAGCGAACATATTACTACCAGTAGACATCTCTAGCGACCGTAGTCAAGTCACCTGGTGACTACCAACGATCATTAACGGAAATTTACAGATCTAGATCTCATATAGCAATTACTCGACATGCGTTTAGTTTTCCGTTTTGGGAGACGGTTTATGAACGATGGTTAATTTTAAGGAACAGTAAGCTCACACGCTGTTTAATTTATTAGCGACTTTACTACCAATAGAGTTTCGTGTTCAAGGCGGACCGTGTACCTGTGGTTTTATGGCAGTGTTAAACTCAGCAGGACTATAGGTTAAGTCGATGAGTTGGACGTGGATAGTGTTCGTGTCAGACTTGAAATCTTAATTAGGGATCCTATACGAGGACTAAATTCATATGCTATTTCATAAAGGTTTATATGTTTATTTATATGCGGCTTATTATAGTGGTTATGGATGTTTATTGTAGTTGCAAAATATAGCAATAATGATTTAAGGTGTGAAATTGGCTTTGTACACAGATAACTTCACAAAGCAATTCCTTTAAACAATTTGTCTTTACACAGGTTCATATTTAGATTATGATAAACTCTCTAAAGTCAGTTTTGAAGTAAAAAATATCAGCTAATATTCCTGTAAAGTCACAGGTTAGTATATAAGAGTAAAAGTTAATGACTCTGCAATCAGTGATATCTCATTGATCCCATCTCAATAGCTCTCAATTCGGGTGATGCGAAATCTAAGCATGATCAGAAGGTTCAATCACAATTCTGCACTAACAAAACGATTTCAAGAAATTTTAGAAAATAAAGTATCATCTGATACATCTTCAGAACTTCATAATATTCTTCAGCAAAAATTGGGAAACAAATTATCTGAAGAACTGAAATTTGATGCAACTTACTCTAATCAATTAGGATATTTAAAGCTGGAGAATTTATTAAAGTTTAACAAGCATGGAGCTGAAATTGCCAAACTGAAACCATGGGATGGTCAAGAAAGCACCAAAGAGACAAGTTTAAGAATGATCATGGATCTGAAACCTAAACCTAAGAAACATAAAAACCAAGGTAAACGTTTAGTAATGGCTAAAGAAATTAGTAATGAATATAAGGAGAATAAACTTAACCCAGTGCAAGACGATAAGGATGATTTCAAGAAATTATATCAAGAACGGTTTCTTGGTCCTAACATGTTACTCAACACCTCCAGCCCAAATGTTACCATGAACTTAATTAATACTATAGCTACGTCTCAGATTAATTCTAAGATTAATCTAACTACTGGACAATTTGAAGATGGTGATATGGAGAAAGTTAGAGGGAAACCATTGGATAAACAACATTTAGCTAATTCTACCAATACAACATATTTCATTAACCAAATCTTGAGTAAACAAGAAGTTTTACCACCTTGGATTGAAAACCAACAGAATATCAATCACGATATTAAACGGTTTAGAGCTAACATGGATTTCGATTTAGTCAAGCTTGTAAGGACTTCCGGAATACCACCCAAGGACCAATTAAAACAAAAGTTCAAACTGATAAAGTTTAATTATGTTTCTGAGAAGATCAGACTTATCAATAACTCTGTGAGAGATTATAACTTACAAGCACCATCGCTGAATTTCCATAAAATGAAATTGGATCTAGATGAAGAGTTTGATGATGTGATTGAACGGAATTATGAAAGATTGCCGGAGTTGCTTAAAAACGAAGAGTATGAAGTGGTAATGTCAAATACTACTCAAGGGTTTTTGAGTCTTTTTGATGAGGCAAAAGTTGTTCCACAAAGACCAGTTGATAAATTGAATTTATGGAAATCATTTAAGCAAATGTTTAGTGAAATTAGAGGTCAGAATGATTCGATGAGCCAAAACGAAGTAAAGGTGAAGAGTGTGTACTGAGAGGAACCTGAGGTTCTATGTGGGTTCTATCTCAATAAATTATTGGGTAGATTAATGATAACGAAGTGATGAAGTATGTAAACTTGTATATAAACTTGTATATAGTAATGAATTCATGAGCATGATCTATAGGATCCCTGTGCTGATTAACTGTAATAACTATACCAGGCATAAATTACAACCACTACTAAAAATATACCACTTTGTTCAATTATCTTAAGTAATAACCCTTTATCATGTGACTTAGCAGTAGTTAAACTTTTAGAAAATTGTTGACTCATTTGTTGTCTCAGAAACTTCTTTAGAACAGATTTGAATCCATTATCACCTAATTGATTTAACTCTTTATCGGTTAAATTATCAAAATCAACCATAGTTTGATACCATTGATCAACATCTAATTCTACATTAAAACCTGTAGCATTTGACTTATCTTCATAATAATTAACAACCGATTCAAGAGGCCCTCCATTATTTGGAGCCAATACTGGGGTTTTGAATAACATACTCTCAACTGGTACGATTCCGAAATGTTCATTTTTTGGAGTGTATACTAGAAGTTTACTTCTTTTAATCAATGATTTCTTAATAGATGTTTTGATACTTGGTAAGAAAACAATATCAGATGATGGTGGTAACACCAAAAGTTTTGATCTTATAGTAACATGTTTAAGTTTTAAATCATCAGATAAAAGTTCTAATTCTTGAAGATATTGAACATTTTCTGCCACTCTTGAATCAAATCCCCCTGCTATAACAAGCAATGGAACTTTCTTTTCCTTTTTTTGTAAATGGGCTTTAAATTTACTGTAAGCTTTTATAGCTAATTCTATATTTTTTTTACGTTCGAACCTATTAATGGAAATAAAGAATTCACGATCATTAAAGAATGAATCAACTTCTTCATCAGCGACAGTATCTTCTGCAGTTTCTATAATCCCTTGGTTTATATCTACACAAGGGTAAATCACATCAGGATCTACTTTTATTGACTTGAATGTGTTATGGAACACAGATTTAGTGAAAAATGAATTAACTACTATTTTATCACTTAAACTAGTAGTATACTCTTCTAACCAATCAAAAGGAATTCTATATAATCTCTTCAACAAACCTTTGGGTATAGATAACAATTGATCAGGGAAATGACAATAGAATAAGATCTTGGTTTGTGGTTTTTTCCAAATACATAATAATGGTATACAGATCGATAACTGATCAATTACGAAATAATCATACTGTTTGATTTCACCAGTTATTATAATAACTATCACAAGGTACAATTGTCTTAGTATAGCACATAATATATGAAATTTTCTAAAGATATTAGTAGGTAAGAAATCACCAAATACTTGAACTGTAAGTAAACCAGAAGATACTTCTTCAAAACAATGTGATCTATCACAGTGTGAGGTGTAGATGGTAATGTCGTTCTCAAGTTCTTGTAACCCAACTGCAGCATCTACCACAAGACGTTCAGCTCCACCTATCCCTAAATCAGGGTGTATAAATGCAATCTTCATAGTCAATCCGTACACTAATAATCGCGTAAATCTATTTTTGACAGTAACCTTCTAAATTTGGTGTACGGGTGTTGAATGAGACAAAACTAAAAATATCCGGGTAAATTCTAGCAGGGACCCCTGCGATGAGGTGGTGTAATACCAGCCAAGCTAGTCAGGTACCGATAAGATCAATAAGTGGAGAATATGGATTAAAGGATAAATATTAAACTTTTAATAATATTTTAAACCACGGTACACCATAAGTCAAGTTAAAGATTTACGGATAATTTAGGAAACCCTGGCAACTAAATCTACTACAATAGGAAAGGATGCCTCGGTATGATGCTTAAAATGGTAAGAAAACATAAACCCGGATCAATATTAACCATGGTAAGAATAAGAGACATTAAGGGGATCAATATCCGTTATCAAAAAAAACATGTAACCTAAAATGTCCACAACGAGTTATCACTCACATGGTTGAATTAGATTACCCAAAAAAAACTGGGATCACATGGGTAGCGGTAGATGGTGGTAAATAGTGAAGAGCTGGCGGCGAGAAATGTTCGAACCGAGCGACATTTTGCTCATTAATGTAATAAAAAAAATAGCAAAATTTCCTAAAACAGTGACGAAATGAAATGTCGTGCGACTCCTCTTTCCCCAAAACTTTTTCTCATTTTTCTACGGTATAAATCCTAAAATATCTTAGAGTATCCTTAAATTAAATCAAGGGGTAAATCTAAATTAAATTCAATTTTTTAATTACAATGGTATTTCAACAAACTGTAGCTGTTGGTGAAGCTAAACCTGGTGAAACTGCACCAAGAAGAAAAGTAACTCAAAAAGCAGGTCCAGTTAGTAGACCATTAGATTCTAAAGCAACTAATTTATTTAATTTCTTTCAAGAATGTGTTGCTAGAAATGGTACTAGAAATGCAATGGGTTGGAGAGATTTATTAGAAATCCATAGTGAAACTAAACAAGTTAGAAAAGTTGTCGATGGTAAAGAAACTTTTGTTGATAAAGAATGGCAATATTTTGAAAACTCCGATTATCATTATATTAATTATCCTGATTTAGAAGATTTAGTTATTGCTTATGGTAAAGGTTTAGTTAAATTAGGTTTAAAACCTGATCAACATGACAAACTTCATATTTTTGCTGCCACTAGTCATAAATGGATGCAAACTTATTTAGCAACTCAATCTCAAAATATGTCAATTGTAACTGCTTATGATACTTTAGGTGAAGCTGGTTTAACTCATAGTTTAGTTCAAACTGAATCTAATGGTATTTTCACTGATAATGCTTTATTAGGTAATTTAATTAAACCTTTAAATAAGGCTACTCATATTAGATATATTATTCATGGTGAAGAAATTACTGAATCTGATAAAAGACACGGTGGTAAATTATATAAGGATGCTGCTGCTGCTAAACAAAAAATCTTGGATGCTAGACCTGACATCAAATTCATTAGTTATAATGAAGTTATTGCTTTAGGTAGAAGTGAATCTAACCCTGATAGTTTAGATTTATCAATTAAACAAGCTAAACCAGAAGATTTAAGTTGTATTATGTATACTTCTGGTTCAACTGGTGATCCAAAAGGGGTTGTTTTAACTCATGAAAATGTTTTGGCTGGTTTAGGTGGGGTTTCTACCGTTGCTGGTAGAAATTTGGTTCACAATAATGATCGTATTGTTGCATTTTTACCATTGGCACATATTTTCGAATTAGCTTTCGAATTAATCAGTTTCTGGTGGGGTGGTTGTATTGGTTATGCCAATGTTAAAACTTTAACTGATGCATCATGTAAGAATTGTCAAAGTGATTTAGTAGCATTTAGACCAACTATTATGGTTGGGGTTGCAGCTGTTTGGGAAAGTGTTAGAAAGGGTATTTTGGCTAAAGTTAAAGAATTACCTCCAATGACTCAAAGAATCTTTTGGTTAGCTTTCAAAGCTAAATTAACTTTTAAAGATTATAATATTCCAGGTGCTAATATTTTCGATATTATCTTTAAAAAAGTTAAAGCTGCTACTGGTGGATGTTTGAAATGGTGTCTTAATGGAGGTTCTCCAATCAGTTTAGATGCTCAAATTTTCATTTCCAACTTAATTTGTCCAATGTTGATTGGATATGGGTTAACTGAAACTGTCGCTAACACTACCATTGTTGATTGTGATAATTTCGAACATGATATTGCCGGTTGTTTATTAGGTTCAATAACTGCTAAATTAATTGATGTACCAGAAGCTGGATATTTTGCTAAAAACAACCAAGGGGAATTATTATTAAGTGGTAAACCAATTACTAAAGAATATTACAAAAATGAAAAGGAAACTTCTGAAGCTTTCACTCCAGATGGTTGGTTTAAAACTGGTGATATTGCTGAATGGACTGAAAATGGTTGTTTGAAGGTTATTGACCGTAGAAAGAATTTAGTCAAAACTTTGAATGGTGAATATATTGCTTTAGAAAAATTAGAATCAGTTTACAGATCAAATCCAACTGTTTTAAATATTTGTGTCTATGCTGATCAAACTAAAGTTAAACCAATTGCTATTATTTTACCAAATGAACATCATTTAAGACAATTATTAAAAGAAACCAGAACTTATTCTGAATCAGATTTAAAAAATAAAGATTTAAGTGAATTAGTTAGTGATCCAAAAGTTGTTAAACAAGCATTAAAATCTTTATTATCAACTGCTAAAACTCAAGGTTTGAAAGGAATTGAATTATTACAAAACATTGTTATGTTGGACGATGAATGGACTCCACAAAATGGTTTTGTAACAAGTGCACAAAAATTACAAAGAAGAAAGATTTTAGAAAGTTGTAAGGATAAAGTTGATGCTGCTTATAAGAATTCTTAGTTAATAGTGAATATATGTATTGTTCGATAACTGAGCCACCTATTAGTGGTAATAATTCTGAATCTATAACTCTATAATTGAACGGTAGAAACCAAATCAAGGCAAGTTAGCTCTACTAACTAACTCGAACCCCCATAAACTTTTCTAAAATAAAACTTAATATCTGCAATACTTAAGTTATTAATCAAACAAAGTTGTAAAAGAATTCTGGCCTTTTGTGGATTAATAGTTCCACTAGCAATAATATTAGGACACTCTAAATCTTCAAATTTTGGTAAACTTGCAATTGGTACCATCCCATCCATTGATCTCTTGGAATAGATTATTGGAATATTATACTTATTGCTTAACTCTAAAATTCTTCTTGAAGTGGTTTCACTTAATGAACCAGCACCCATAGTAGCAATAACCAATCCTTTAGTATTCAAAGTCTCTGAACCAATAACTAAATCAAGAATATTATTATTGAAACCTTGATGGGCGAAAAGAATAGGAATTTCTGGTAATGTAAAGTCACCTGGTAATGGTAAGAAAGATACACCCATTGGTTTTGAAGGTGGGAAATAATAATATAATTGATTGTTAACAAAATTCCCCAAATAACCTTGTCCAATAGCATTGAAAGTATCCAAGGAATTAGCATTAGATTTTTTTAAGAAGTACCCTGAAATAATTCTGTCATTGAATGCTACCAACATTCCTCTATTCCAACTCAGTTTATTTGCAGCAATTACAATTGCTTGATACAAGTTCATTGGGCCATCCGATGAAATAGCTGTAGATGGTCTCATTGACCCACAAAGAACAATTGGTTTGGAAGTGTTAATAGTGAATTGAAGGAAGAATGCAGTTTCTTCCATAGTATCAGTTCCATGGGTTATAACGATCCCATCATAATGTTTAAGGTCATTTTGAACTTTCTCATAGATAACTTTTAATTCCTTTTCACCGATTTCTTTAGAATCTAAATTTAAGATTTGTTCATAATGTAAAGTACAAGTTTCACTTAAATCAGGGATACTTTTAACTAATTCTTCAATAGTCAAATCAACTTTATATCCAGCCGTTTGATGTGCACTTACACCTTTTGATGCTATAGTACCACCAGTACCTAAGATTTTCACTGTAGGTAAGGGCCCACCACTATCAGATCTATACCTGATCTTGAACTGAGTATGTTCTAAATCTTTTGGATCTCCTTGGTAATCTACTTCGTACATTTGTGTGATTTGCGCAGACTATTCGAGTGCAGATTATAGCGCAATAGGCTGCGGAAGTGTAAGACAGTGCACAGACAGAAAACACAATGCACAACTGCGAATACCTCACTTAAATATCTCAAATTATTCGCCATGGGTTTCTTTAGTTCATCACCCCAACCTCCACCTAATAAATCATCAAGAAAAATTTGTTGGGATTCCCGGGATAAATTCTTTGAATGTTTAACCGCTAATAATATTGACAATTCTTTAGATCCTAAACAAAAGGATAACGTTACTAAAAATTGTGGTGATTTGAGAGATCAATTTCAGAATGATTGTGTAGCTTCGTGGTTTAAATATTTCCAGGAGAAGAGATATAATGATATAACCAGGGAGAGGTACATCAATAAGCTACAAGCTGAGGGGGCTCAAGAGTTGCCTTTTAAGTTAGCTCCTCCAAAGAAGTAGATCTTGCTGTATGCTAAGATATTGGATCAAGGCCAGGCATAGGTCTTAGGAGAGATTAAAAACCGAAGACGTGGATGTAAATAGAATATATGACTTTGTCATGTTTGTTGTATTTGTATTAGTGGTGTTTATTCCGTGTTTGTGGCTCTTGTTTTGCTCTATAAAGTAAGACTTCTGAGGAGATGGCCCTTACCATCAAGTTTACATCGAGAATCCTACTCCACCTCATTTCTCAATTCAACCTTAATAAAATTTACTTTTGGTCATTAAAACCCATTAAAGGTATTAGCTTTGATGATAATTTGTTTGAATTGTTGAATTACGGGAGAAGTATTCCTACTAAGGTCGTAAGAGTTTATTTAGATCATTTAATTCGATACATTTATATTAATTTGTTGGATAATACTTTTTGCACCCAAAGCGAATTTATACCACCCACTTCATTTCACTTAGAAACACCAATACTCAAACAAATTACAAATTTAATTTCTATCCAAAATAAGCTCTAAGCGGAATTCATCATCTTCACGTTTAACCTTGAAATCCTGATGTATGTCCAAAGTTCCCTCACCAAAACCTACCAAATAAACCACACCATTATTCACAAGAATATTATCTTCATGTAAACTCCCATGGGCAATACCATTTTCATGCAATAAATGTACTTGATGCTTGAGTTTCTCTTTGATTGAAGGATCTTTCAAAATATCTATAGGCTCT